>CP136054.1:123776408-124164402 GCA_032464435.1 Aegilops umbellulata | reverse complement strand
AGAAGAAGAAGAAGAAGAAGAAGAAGGGATGCTCTGTCCCCCTCGCTTCTGGTGGCGCCGGAGTTCCACCGGGGGCCATCATCATCACCGCAATATACACCAACACCTCCGCCATATGAGCGCGTGCGTGGATCACACCATAGGGTTAGTTGTATGTTGATAGGACTATGTATTGGAGGGCAAGAGTGACCAAAACTTCAACCTAGCATAGAAATTGATGCATATGGGATTGAAGGGGGACCAATATATGTTAATGCTATGGTTGGTGTCAGTGTCAAAACCGGCGGATCTCGGGTAGGGGGTCCCGAACTGTGCGTCAAGGCCGGATGGTAACAGGAGACAAGGGACACGATGTTTTTACCCAGGTTCGGGCCCTCTCGATGGAGGTAATACCCTACTCCTGCTTGATTAATATTGATGATATAGGTAGTACAAGAGTAGATCTACCACGAGATCAAGGAGGCTAAACCCTAGAAGCTAGCCCATGGTATGATTGTGTATGAAGATGGTTGTCCTACGGACTAGAACCCTCCGGTTTATATAGACACCAGATAGGGTTAGGGTTACACAGAGTCGGTTACAATGGTAGGAGATCTTGAGTATCTGCATCGCCTAGCTTGCCTTCCACGCCAAGGAATGTCCCATCTGGACACGGGACGAAGTCTTCAATCTTGTATCTTCATAGTCCAGGAGTCCGGCGAAGGTATAGTCCGGCTACCCGAACACCCCTAATCCAGGACTCCCTCAGTAGCCCCCGAACCAGGCTTCAATGACGACGAGTACGGTGCGCAAATTGTCTTTGGCATTGCAAGGCGGGTTCCCTCCCAAATTCTGTGTACCTGTACCAATAATGTCCGGCTTTTTATAGCGCTCCTTGGCTTCCGCGCCCAATAATGGCTGTCTTCCACGTGTTGAACGAATGCAAAAATCCTGGGGCGTTTTTCATCAGAGCCGCCTATTTAGCGGGATGAGGATTCAGATCCATATCGCATCTTCTCCTCTCCGCGAGTCATCATCAGAGCTTTCCTTGCTGAAGTCCATTCCAACATGGCCAGCCATCGCAGCTTCTCCCCTTGCCCCTCCGGTCCTAAGCCCTGGGATTGGGAGAGTTGCACCATTCCGCATGGCGAGTTAGTGTCACTCCAGGCAAAGAGATTTCTCCCCCAGGCGTACATGGTCCCGGTCCGAGCTGGTCTCGCCACCTATAATGGCGGGAAGCAAGCGGAGAGCGCCCCCAACCCTTCCAAAGGAGAGCGGGTATGCCTCGTCCCCTATTTGATAAGGGGACTAGGATTTCCGATTCATCCATTTCTCCGCGGGCTCCTGGAGTTTTACGGCCTCCAGCTGCACAATCTCACACCTGCCTCCGTATTACATATTGCGGGTTTTGTCGCCCTTTCCGAGTTATTCTTAGGCGTCGAAGCTCATTTCGCGCTGTGGAAGAAGATATTCTGCCTTGTGCCCCGTTCTCAAGAGGGGTCTATATACCAAGTGGGTGGTGCCGAAGTATGGCGCATCGCTGGGACCGGATACTTATCCGGAACCCCGAAGAAGGCGTCCGAGGACTGGCCCTCGGAATGGTTTTACATAGACGATGTCGGATTCACGGGTTCCGGCTGACCCTTAAGGTTCGAACTTTGGGGTGCGCGTGGAGATCGTGCCCTCTACCTCTCCGTCTCGCAAAGAACTAAACTACTAGAAGAACAACACAGGAGACACAAGGTTTATACTGGTTCGGGCCACCATTGTGGTGTAATACCCTACTCCAGTGTGGTGGGTAGATTGCCTCTTGGGCTGATGAGGAAGAACAGTACAAGGAAGAACAGCCTCACGAGGGTCTGTTCTTGGCTAGGGGATGAACTGCTAGGGGGAGTTTGATCGCCCTTCTCTCTCTCTCTAGATGCTGGATTCGGTCTCTCCCTACCCAGGGGGTGGCTAGTCCTATTTATAGGCAAAGGCCCTGGGCCTCTTCCCAAATATTGAGCGGGAAGGGCGCCAACAATTGGCCAATTTGAAGGGGAACATCTGGTACACTTATCCTGACTAAAGTTGGTCTTCGCCTGCCAAAGGCCCTGTGGTGACGCCGTCCTAGGCTCCATGGTGACCTCCTTCCCACCGTCGGACTGGTCTTGGTCTCGTTGCATCGAAATGGGTGCCTTTGCTTGATCCTCTCGCCTGCGCTTGCCCCCTTTGCACCAAAGAGGAAAGGGAGACGCTGCGTGGGCTGCCGCCCGCCTGACACCCTTGGTCGTCATGGCTTGCGTCATGGGCACCTCGTGAGGTACCCGCCTTGATCTCTCCGCCTCCTCGCGAGCCAGCCTAAGGAGGCCGTGCCTGAGGAAGCGCCATGTCGTCCACCTCGCGAAGCTTGGCCCCTCGCGAGGGTCTTGAGCCTTGTGCTGATGAAGATGGGCCACGCTGGGCCCCCATTTGAGCCATGCCGCAGGCCGCAGGCAGGCAAGTCTGGGGACCCCCGTTCCCAGAACGCCGACAGTAGCCCCGGGCCCAAGGCGCGCACGGACTTGGCCGCGCCGAGAGGCGAAAGGGCAAGGGCGAAGCGCCGCGGGCCCTAACAGCCTGCGGCCTCGGGCGCCGCATGGCGGTTGATTGGACGTGGGTGCTTTTGCAACTGCGCAGGATACTAAAGGCGTGGCATCTGCTCGGGTTTTGTTCTTCTCCTTCTTCATCCGCTGCCCAGATCCCCTTTCTTGCGCTTCTCCTCCTTCCTCCAAGCTTCCAGATCTGCTCCACCCGCTCGACCCAGGTAGCCATGGCGCCTCGCCGGGCCCCGGCCGAAGCTTGGTTCTCGCCTTCTTTGGATTCGCCCAACGTGTCGAAGGCGAGCCTCGCCCTACTGCACCGGATGGCTGCGGCACAGGGCATTGACGGGACGCAGATGTTCAAGGTCGGCTCCGATGCCCCTGAAGGTCGAGGGAGCACCTTCTATCCTTTCTTCGTGAGCTCCATTACAGCGGGCCTGGTGCCTCCTTTCTCTGAGTTCTTCCTCGCCATCCTCCGCCATTACAACTTGCAAGCTTTGCATCTCCACCCCAACTCCGTCCTTCTCCTGGCGATCTTCGCCTACTACTGCGAGGTGCATGTGGGGGTGCAGCCTTCAGTGGCCTTGCTGCGCCACTACTTCTACCTCCGGACCTCCAAGGGTTCCCCTTCTGCGTGCGCGGGCTTCGTCGCGTGCGGCAGCTCCATGGCCATCTCGAATCCAGGGAAGAGGATCGAGGGCTTCCGGAGCAAGTGGGTATTGGTTGACGCCTGGTGCGTCGACCCTCGGTTGGCCCTTCCCACGGAGCCGCCCGTGAGCTTGGACGACTGGTGCCGGGCGGAGCTCACGGATCCCCGCGCGAAGTTGATGCTGGCGAAGATGGACGCCGATCTGAAGCCACCCAACATGGCGACGGCGAAGCTGACCGGGGCGTCGTTGCTGAGGGAGTTCCTAGAGCACCAGCTGGCTCCGCTTCGGCAGTTCTCTCCCTCGATGTGGAGGCCTCACCCGAGCCCCGCAGCCGTGGGCGAAGAGGACGTGACTGCGGTTCTCCAGTCCCTGGTCAGGGGCGAGGCAGCAAGGCTGGAGGGCGCGCCTTCGCCCCTGTTCCTCCGCGACGATTGGGAGCAAGTGATGAAGTCCATGCCCGTCTTCAACGGGGACGCGCTCGTGCCCGTGGTGGCTCCCGAGGATCTGGTGGACGTGTCTTCCGGCGACTCCAGTGGAGATGGGGGCGAGGAGGAGCAGGAGGCAGGCCCCGACTCCGAGGCAACTGACGGAGAGTCTAGGGCTCCCCCACTCCAGCGCAAGCCCCGCGCTCTCCGCCTTTCACTGAGTGATGATGACGATGATGACGACGTGCTGGGCAGCGGGAGCTCGCCCCCGGTCCCGAAGAAGGGCAGGACCGGGATGATTCCCCACGGGTCTGCCTTGACTCCAGGGCGAACCGCTGACGCGCCTTCTGCTTCCGAGGTCGACCCCTCCAGCCGGCTCTCCGGCTTCAAGTTTGGCAGGAGACTACTGGAGCTTTCTGGCGACGACCTGTAAGTGCTTGATCCTTGATTCCTGGTTTCTTGTTCCGCTGACGAGGCTTGGCGATTACTTCTCTTGAGCAGGATGACACCCGCGGCGAAGAAGCTGAAGGGAGCCCCTGAGGCCCCAGCTGCAGCGACACCTCCACCTGCAAGGGAGGGCGACCGCGACGCACGGGCTTCTCCTGCCCACTCGCCCTTGCAGGGCTCGGCTGATCTGGTTGGGGCCGCAGCCCCCATGGCTCGGTCGACCCCAGAGGTGCCCTTGCCTGGTGCAGCTGCTACGGCTGGGGAGGCACAGCAGACTCCGTCTCGGGATACTGCAGCCTCGCCGCCGCTACCTTCTTCTCCCATTCCGCCGGCTGCTGGTTCCGCGACTCCTCCTGCTACCTTGAAGCGCACTGATGCTTCTCCGCCTTCTTCTTCCATCCTGGAGCGAGTTGTTGCTAGACTGGACCGGCTGCGGCAGGATCTTCTAGGCGCCGACCCTCGCCTGGTGGTCGGGCGCCTGGAGCTGGCCTCGGGGTGGATTCGCTCCAACGCCTCGATCCAGGCAGCGCTGGTTCAGGCCTCGATGGCCTGTGACGAGGAGAGGGAGGCTACCCTCGAGGCGAAGGCTGCCCATGACGCGGCCCTGGGAGAGGCGGTTGGCATCCGCGGCTGGAGGACGAGTTGCAAGGCCTGCGTGGTCAGCTTGCAGAGGAGACCCGCCTTCGCCAAGAGCAGAAGAAGGGGGTGAAGGCTCGCGAGGCGGCGCTCGAGGACCGAGAGGCAAAGCTCAAGAAGCGCCGCAGCCACCTAGGCGCGTTGAAGAAGGAGCTGGAGACGACGAAGGCCGAGCTAGACGCCAAGGCCCGGGTCCTCACCGAGGATCGCGTGGCCTTCGCGGACATGGAGAAGGATGCTCGCGCTTCACTGAAGACGCTTTACGAGAGTGGCCTGGATAGCTCGCTGGCTGGTGACGGGGACGGCCCCACCAAACTGCTTCCCTTCTTGGTTAAGGCTCTTGGAGATGTCGCCCTCGGACTCGCCCCCACGGCTGAAGCCGAGGCGTGTGTCCTGTCTTCCGCCGCGCTGAAGCGGGTCTTCGCCCATGTCTACCTTCGCGACCCCAGCGCCGACCTCGACAGCCTGCTGTAGCCGGTGAGCGGCGAGGGCGCCGCTGTCGCTGTCGAGGCCTTGAAGGGGCGCGCAGAGGCGTTGCTAGGGAAGTTCCGGGCCTTCAGCACCAAGCCGAAGCGAGGCGCTGCCGACACCACTACCCCACAAGGTGAAGCCACTCCACACGACTCCGCTGCCGACAAGTGACTCCGCTATCGCTCCTGTTCTTCTTTCGATTCCTGCACATGCACGACGCCTCGAGGAGGCATTTAAATTTGCGTCTGGTACCAAGGCGACATTATGGGTTGTAATATTCACTTTTAAGTTCCTTGAATTTTATGTTCCTCTTCCCTACTTGCTTATGCTCTATGCCGGCAGAGCCCGGCCACGCGCATGCCTCACCCAGCATCAGCCCCGACCGGAAACCAGGACGGGACCAAAGGAATGAGGGGCCACGTGACAAGTTAGGCTCCTGAGTCGTGATGCTCAGGAGTCCCCCTTGGCGCACGAACAACAAGTAGGGAAGCGCGATGTAGGTGCGTTTCTGTTCTACGTCTGCAGAGCCCGACCCCGCGCGTACCTCACCCAGCATAGCCTTTCGGAACTAAGGAGTGAGGGGCTTCGGAGCCAGTTAGGCTCCTGAGTCGGGATGCTCAGGAGTCCCCCTTGGCGCGCGAATAGCATGAGATGGAATGTAGGCGGGGCTACCGTTCTACGTCTGCAGAGCCCGACCCCGCGCGTACCTCACCCAGCATAGCCTTTCGGAACTAAGGAGTGAGGGGCTACGGAGCCAGTTAGGCTCCTGAGTCGCGATGCTCAGGAGTCCCCCTTGACGCGCAAACAGCCTTCATACCTTGTCTCCGCTCGGGGAGAGACGCGCGACGAACCAGGCCCGAGGGTCCTGGCTGGGGCGTACGGCTGGGCGTGACCCAGTCGTAGCCCCCGTGCCCAGCCCCCTCGCGCGGCGCTCCCAGGGGGGCAGCGTTGCGATGAGGCCGGCCACTGAGCTCGGGGCTCCCTGAGGTTAATGCGGCCCGGAGGCCACCCTCAGTTGTTTATCACCAGCGCGAAGCATAGCGCTTCCGTATGTGTACGGGCATAGCCGCTCCTCGGCAGTGTCGTCAGCCAGCGCGGAGCATGGTGCTTCCACTGGTACGTGGGAGGGGGCTCCCCTCCGGGAGGAGCCCCCGGGGCGTGTACAGCCCCGCCCTGACACGTGGCTGGCACGGTAGAGCTAGGTGAGGTGTATCTGGGCACCCGTGAGACAGCGCGGGACTCACGAGGCCCTACCTCTAGGCGGGTTGCGCCTGGCACTGGGCCGTATCTTGAGATGTGTTCCTGTAGAATCTGGTTAGATGCCGGCACTCTACGTCCTCGGGTCCCGGCCCTCAAGCTTGTCTCAGCCGTCGTTGGTATGCCAGGTCACGATGCCATGGACAAGGCCAGAGGGTGAGGGCTGGAGAGCCAGTAAGAGCCCTAAGTCGCGATGCTCAGGCACCCCCCCTTTTACGTGCAAGTGGTCGACATGAAGAAGAAGAGGTGTCGTGGACGGCATCAAGTAATCAAGCATGATGCATAATTGGAAATAAACGCGGAAGGGATACATGTCGCTGGGCCTAGCCCGAGTGGCCTGGGGATGATGCAGCCCGAGGGGCGCCCCCAGCAAAGCAAGCTAGCGACAAAAAAGATAAAAAGGGATACATGCCACAGGGACGGACCCACGCGGCCTGGGAATGACGCAACCCTGGGAGGGCGCTCCTAGCTGGGAATGAAACTTGAAAGATGTCACCTGAAGATGTCGTCGGTGCAGTGGCGTTGGTGCAGCAGACTCGGTGGGCTGCGGAAGCCGATCCTCACGAGCCCCTAGGCCCAGGGGCCTCGGGAGGCTCCGGAGGCACTGGTGGCTCCTCGTGAGCAGCATCCATCTCCGCCAGTGCCGTGGAACGCCTGTCTTCTTGCGCCTCCAAGATGCTCCTCATGATGCGCTGGTACGCCGCAGCCACTCTCGGCAGGCCATAAGGCATGCGAACATAGCTGTGGGGTGATCCTCCGTAGCGCCCCACTTGTGAGGGCCAGAGGCACTCCGCCGCGGCGATCTGATTGAGTCCTGGCACGTCGACGCAGACGCGCAGCCCACTATCCTCGCCTGGATGGGGAGCCACAGCTGGCGGGCGACGGCAACCTCTCATGATCCTTGACTCCTGTAGTTCTTGAATGGCCTTGCTAACAAACTCCTGCTGGTCTGACCTTCTTTCCCTGGCTTCCTTTCGAGGGAAACGTGCCTCGAAGCACGCTCCACATGGTGCCCCAGCGCCTCCCTCGTGACCTTGGCGAGGTCGGTGGCCCTCCAGGTGAGAGCCCCCGAGCCCTGACTGAGGAGGGCGCCGGGCGCGCTTTCCTACGCGATTGAAGGAGGGTCCCCCTGGGCAGACGCGGGCCTTGAAGGGCCTGCCTCCTGAGGGGCTGAGCCTGACGTTGTCTTCTTCTTCTTGGGGGTGGTCTCAGGAGGCCTTCTGCTTCCGCGATCTGGGTCTTCTAGTGACGCGGCCTGAAAGGCTCGCTCCAGGGCACACACTGCATCCTTCTCTTGACATGGCACCGTGATGACGTCGCCGCTTCCTGGCATCTTGAGGACGTTGTAGCCGTGGTGTGTCACGGCCATGAACTTGGCCAGCGCCGGGTACCCGAGGATGGCGTTGTACGGCAGGCGGATGTGGGCGACGTCAAAGTCGATGAGCTCGGTGCGGTAGTTGTCGTAGGTGCCGAAGGTGACTGGGAGGCGGACCTGCCCGATCGGGACCATGGAACCGTCAGTGACTCCGGAGAAGGGCTTGGTTGGCTGGAGCTGGTGATAGGGCACTTGGAGGCTGTTGAATGTTTCCATGGACAAGACGTTGAGCCCTGCCCCTCCGTCGATGAGGGTCCTGGTGACCAGAACGTTGCTGATGACTGGGGAACAAAGCATTGGGAGGACTCCGGCTGTGGCCGCGCACTTGAGCTAGTCAGCTGAGCTGAACGTGATGGTGCAGGCCGACCACCTGAGGGGACGCCTTGCTTCGAGCTTAGGGAGAACTGCATTCACTTCCCGAGCAAACCGCTTGAAGATACGTTGAGAGGCTGGGGCTTGAGCTCCGCCCAGGATGCAGGCGATGGTGCGAGGCTCTTGGAAGCCCCCAGTCCCTTCGTCTTGGTGGCGGTCTTCATTCCTCCTTGGCTGAGGCGGTAACGGCGGCAGGCCTGGGTTGCCTTGAGGGCGATCCTCACGAGGCTGATCCCTCCAGTCCCCCTCACGAGGCGGGTCACGCCAGCGGTCCTCACGAGGTTGGTCATGCCAGCGGTCCTCGCGAGGTTGGTCACACCAGCCTTGACGTGGGCCACGATCTTCCCAGCGTCCCGGGTTCCTTCCTCCTCCTCGGCCGTAGCCCCGGTCAGCACGGTCAGGGCGTCGGCCGACTCTTCCTTCTCGCACGGCGCGGAGTTCTTGGCATTCATTGGTGTTGTGGGTGTGGAGGTCGTGGTACACACAGTACCGGCTGCCCCTGGAGGATTCGGGCAGATCCTTGCCCCGCTCGGTGTCCGGCTCTGCCGCGAGCACGACAGCCCCCTTGCGCTTCACGTCCTTGGCCTTGGGCTTCTTCTCTTCTGGGTCTGCGGCAGGCAGCTCGAGGAGGGAGAGGCGTCCCTCCTCAGCTTTGGCGCACTTGGTCGCCAGGTTGAACAGCTCCAGGGAGGTGCAGAGGTCCTCATGCATCGCCAACTCCTCCTTCATCTTGACGTCGCGCGCACCGTCGGAGAAGGCCGAAATGATGGCCTCCTCGGACACCCTGGGAATCTTGAGGTGCGCACTGTTGAAGCGCTCGATGTACTTTTGCAGGGTCTCTCCAGGCTGCTGCTTGATGGGGCGCATGTCGCTCACGGCGGGAGGCCGGTCGCGGGTACCTTGGAAGTTGGCGATGAAGCGAGTATGCATCTGGTCCCAGGAGGAGATCGTGCCTGGGGCCAGGTTCAGAAGCCAAGTGCGAGCACCTTCCTTCAGCGCCATGGGGAACCAGTTCGCCATGACCTTTTCGTCCCTGCTGGCAGCTTCGATTCCCAGCTGGTAGAGCTGGAGGAACTCTGCGGGATCAGTTGTGCCGTCGTAGCGAGGAGGCAGGTCCGGCTTGGACTTGCCGGGCCACGCGACGCTACGCAGCTCGGGGGTGTAGGCGCGGCAGCCAGCGGTGACTGCGAGAGGTTTTGGTTGAGGGAGAGCTTGGCCTTGTGGGTCCCCTTGCGCT
Organism: Aegilops umbellulata; assembly: GCA_032464435.1. Taxonomy (NCBI): domain Eukaryota; kingdom Viridiplantae; phylum Streptophyta; class Magnoliopsida; order Poales; family Poaceae; genus Aegilops; species Aegilops umbellulata. The sequence continues at coordinate 124,154,992 of CP136054.1, read as the reverse complement.
GCAGCTGGGAGCAGCGCGGCGTCTTGACGTGCCGGAGCTGGAGCGGGGTCTCGGCGAGCCAGGGCTGGGAGTGCCCGGGTGGCCTCTTGCGGTCGCGGGACTTCTTGGCAGCTCCGTTCCTGCTGGGCCGGTGCATGACGGAGTGGGTTCCGCCCAGGAGCTGCGCGCCTTAGGGCCATGGCATCTTCATGGAAAGGAGGCGGCTGGAATGCCCCCGGGGCTTCATTGCCCATGCGGGGCGGAGTGCGGCGCAGCGGTGCGGAAGGCGCGGGAGAGCTCCCTGCGGCGCGGACGAGCTCGGCGACACGGTCGAGCCACTCCTCGTAGAAGTCGTCGACGGGGCGGTAGCGCAGGAGCTCGTTCGCCGCGATGAGCGCAGCTCGAGCCTCCAAGGGCGCGCGAAGCGCGTGCGACGAAGAACCGGCCGGGGTGAGTGATGGAGTGGCGGTGCGGCCATCTCGCCGCACGCACGGGTGCTGAGAGGATGCTTGCTGCTGGTTCCCCGCCGGGCCGGTGGCGGCGTTGACGGCGGGCGACGGGGAACGACGAGTACGCCCACCGACGGGGGCCGTATGGACGGCGCGGGAAGCGATTGCGGCCCGACGCTTAGCGCGGGCCCGACGAGCGTCAGACATGGATGCGACGGTCGGAGGAGAGCGGAGTGGTGGAAGACGGACTCCGGCGCACCCCTACCTGGCGTGCCAAATGTCGGATTCACGGGTTCCGGCAGACCCTTAAGGTTCAAACTCTGGGGTGCGCGCGGAGATCGTGCCCTCTACCTCTCCGTCTCGTAAAGAACTAAACTACTAGAAGAACAACACAAGAGACACAGGGTTTATACTGGTTCGGGCCACCATTGTGGTGTAATACCCTACTCCAGTGTGGTGGGTAGATTGCCTCTTGGGCTGATGAGGAAGAATAGTACAAGGAAGAACAGCCTCGCGAGGGTCTGTTCTTGGCTAGGGGATGAACTGATAGGGGGAGTTCGATCGCCCTTCTCTCTCTCTCTAGATGCTAGATTCGGTCTCTCCCTACCCTGGGGGTGAGTAGTCCTATTTATAGGCAAAGGCCCTGGGCCTCTTCCCAAATATTGAGCGGGAAGGGCGCCAACAATTGGCCAATTTGAAGGGGAACATCTGCTACACTTATCTTGACTAAAGTTGGTCTTTGCCTGCCAAAGGCCCTGTGGTGACGCCGTCCTGGGCTCCATGGTGACCTCCTTCCCACCGTCGGACTGGTCTTGGTCTCGTTGCACCAAAATGGGTGCCTTTGCTTGATCCTCTCGCCTGCGCTTGCCCCCTTTGCACCAAAGAGGAAAGGGAGACGCTGCGCGGGCTGGCGCCCGCCTGACACCCTTGGTCCTCATGGCTTGCGTCATGGGCACCTCGTGAGGTACCCGCCTTGATCTCTCCGCCTCCTCGCTAGCCAGCCTAAGGAGGCCGTGCCTGAGGAAGCGTCGTGTCGTCCGCCTCGCGAGGCTTGGCCCCTCGCGAGGGTCTTGAGCCTTGTGCTGATGAAGATGGGGCACGCTGGGCCCCCATTTGAGCCACGCCGCAGGCCGCAGGCAGGCAAGTCTGGGGACCCCCGTTCCCAGAATGCCGACAGACGACGTCCCACTGCCGGACCCTATCCGGTCTGGTCTCCCTGAGTTCAACGGTGCTCCATTGAAAAAACGCTTGAGCTGGCGTCCGCGGAGCTCTTAGAGAGAAAGCGACATAGACGTCCTTTACCTGATGGGCCGGATAAGACTGTTGGCTCATTCCGGACTAACCATGATCAGAGTCATGGCCGCATGCATTATGCGGGGGGTGCAGCGGCTTCAGTACAGAGGCCACCCCATGTGGGATTTCAATGGGGAGGATGACGCCACGCGCTACGGTCGTAAGGGGCCGGCCTCGGCTACTGCCCTAATAAAAATTCTGTCCTCTTTGTACAAGGGAGAGAAGGAGGAGTTCCTCGGCGTTAACCCGCGGGCCGGATTCACTATGTATGAACCTCCAAGTTGGCTAAGCGAACAACTGCACTTGCCCATTTATTTTATACTCCCATGGTCAGATACATAGTGTGACGACTTCAATGCAGGAACTGTGACAGGAAGTGAAAGATATAAGCAGCCGCCCTCCACAACCCAAGGACCCAAAACGGTCCCTCGATCCTGACTCCGAAGAGGATCCGGACATATCAGTGGAGCTTATCTACGGGGTGTTTCATCACCTAAGCAAGGACAACACCTTGGTCGCTATCGTGGCCGATTACCCCGGGTTAATCCCGGCCTCCCAGGTGACAGAAACCGGAGTTTTTATTCCCTGGAGGGGGATTCCATTTTCACGTATTCCGGCGTTTCTAACAACAATCGTGTTTCACAGGGGAGATTTCCGAGGCGGGAAGCCGAACCCGCGGCGGCTAGCCAGCGAGGGGCCGCAGGGCCCCGTGGGGAAAAAGGAATGTAGTCCGGACCGAGATGCCCGCGCAAAGGTATCATGCACCCTCCGTTTCCGCGGTGTTATTCCATCAGGGCATATTAACATTCATTATGCCACTCGTGCCTCCACCAGCCAGGTTCCAGTGACCGGCCAGGAAGCGGAGGCGAGCACAAGACGTGCACCGGGCGCTCCTCCGACAGAGGATGCGGACAGGCTATCTGCCACAAATTCTGAAGTGGAGAGTGCCATGAACCACAGGCGTCGCCGGACAGTTTTACGCGACGCTTGTTTCTCCCAAGAGGCTTTAGATGCCTTTAATTTGGGAGATGCGTACCTCCGTGCCGCTCAAGATGGTTTAGCCAGAGCCACGGAGCAATATGTGAAAGACATACGGGTAAGAAAATTTTGGTTAAATATATATATACCAGTAGCCCCCGAGACTTGAAACAGTTAAAGTAACTGATTTAAGGATCATATAACATGCAGGTTCTTACAGAGAAGAACACCGTGCTGTCCCAGGAGATGGAAAAGTGCAAGGCCCAACTAGAGGCCGCACTAGCCACAGTAGGGGAGCCCAAAGGGACCCCCTCAGGTAAGATACACTTCGAAAGATTAGTATTGTGCGGCTTGGGTGCAAATCTGACAATTCATGTTGCAGATGGCGCCGGACTTGATCCGGAGAAGCAACAACTCTTACGCCGGTTAAAGGCCGGTGAGAGTATGTTGACAAAGGTGAGGCGAGTGAAGAATGATCTTCAGGATGCCAACACCAAGCTGGACGTTGAACTTAAGGATGTTCGTGGCCAGCTATCGGACTCCACGAAGGAGAATGAGAGGCTTCGACGCGGCATAGTTAGTAAGTGCTTGAACGAACTTTGAAAAATGAGTTCGGTGAGGAAGTCGAATAACAAATTATTGTCTGTAGGTGCGCTCACAGGTCGTCCTGCAGAGGAGATGCCCGGTTCTACGGGTGACCTGCTTCCCGAACTCCTGCAACTGCATGAGCGAGTTCGGCAGGCGATGCAAGGCATTTCCCAAGCCTTATGGCCTGCCCACTCCACGCCCGAGGGCCTTGGAGAGCTTGCGGAGAAGCTGAAGGGAGCTCGGAGGGGCTTCCGGTTGTGGAAGATATCAGCCTGCCGACAAGGCGCTAGGGAGGCCTGGGCCATGGTGAAGACCCGTTTTACGAAGTCTGACCCTAACCACATGGCCGAGGTCGGACCGGTGGGGCCTGATGGGAAGGAGATCCGTGTAAGCTTAGTGTACGACCAAGTGGAATTGGCGCAAAGTATTCCCAGCAGGACTGTAAATTAGACAGCCTGTTATATGGTATAGAGGAGGAATACAATCAGTCGAAATGACTATGTACTTTTGAATTGACATATGTAATGCCTTCTAGCCGGATTGTAGATCGTTTGTCGTTGCCGGCCTTTTTGCTTCAACCTCGGGACCTGACGGTCCGGAGTGTGTCCGAATACCATAGAGGTTATACAAGAACCATGGTATGCTTGGAGACCAGGCGTAGGGGTCATTAGTGCTTTATCAGACAAGTGCCCAACTAGTTATGTTATATTACATGGTTAGTAAGAAACATCTTCCAGAGAGAATAGTTCCATTAAGGGTTCCTTTCGCTGGGGAGGCATGCCCTAAAGTGCATGTCCGAACTGCATAAGAAAACGCAGAAAAAGCATCTGGGGCCGCATGAAAATTAAATAAAAAGATCATCTTTTATTTCACCGACCGAATATTCCCTTAAGAACGCTAGCTTTCGGCTTCACCCAGTCTGAGGTACACATCCGGCTGACCCGGCAGTAACAATCGCAGAGGTGCTCCCTTTACCGCCTAGCCGAACAATCGGGAATGTAGGGGTAAGCACAGGATCCAGGCAACCCAGCTTGGCCAAAACTTAAGTCATATCGATGCATATAATGGTGAAGAAAAAGGTACACGCGGAAGTTTGACACGTGTGTGGGGGCATGAAGCCCGTATAAATAAGCTTCTGTTAAAGAAGCCCCCAGGTTAAATGAGCGCAAGTGGCGCGTCATGTAGTGAGCCTTGTAAGGGCTATAAAGGAAAAAGAGGGGAAGGAGAGAAATATAAGACAGAAAAATGTAAAAAATGGATAGGGGAAGGAGAGGAACACGGAGTCCGGCGCTAGGCGTAGAATCTTCGGAGACGTGTGGCGTTCCACGGGTTCGGCTTGAGTCGGTTATCCGACGCATCTCGCAGGCGGTACGCCCCACCAGTCAGGACATGGTCGATTATAAATGGACCTTCCCATTTGGGCTTGAGTTTGTCCTTTTTCTTATCCGGCAGGCGTAGAACTAGTTCTCCAACATTGTAATTTTTGGCCCGTACTTCTCTGCTTTGGTATGTTCGGGCCTGTTGTTGATAAAATGCGGAACAGGCTTTCACCATGTCATGCTCCTCCTCCAAGGCGTCCAGGCTGTCCTACCGGTCGAGCTCGGCTTCTCTTTCTTCGTACAAGCGCACTCTAGGTGAGTCATGAATTATGTCGCAGGGCAGAACTGCCTCTGCGCCGTACACCATAAAGAATGGTGTGTATCCGGTGGTGCGATTTGGCGTGGTCTGCAGCCCCCAGAGTACGGAGTCGAGCTCCTCTACCCAGTGCGTGTTAGATTCCTTAAGGGACCGCACTAATCTGGGTTTGGTGCCGCTCATAATAAGACCATTTGCGCGCTCGACCTGACCGTTAGTTTGAGGGTGATAGACGGAAGCATAATCGAGCTTGATGCCCATGTTTTTACACCAGAGTTTTACCTCATCGGCCGTAAAGTTCATGCCGTTATCAGTGATGATGCCGTGGGGGACGCCGTAACGATGTACGACCCCGGATATAAAGTCTATCACCGGTCCGGATTCGTCCGTCTTGACAGGCTTGGCTTCTATCCATTTGGTGAACTTGTCCACCATGACCAGTAGGTATTTTTTCTTATGGGTCCCACCTTTAAGAGGTCCGACCATGTCAAGCCCCTAGACCGCAAAAGGCCAGGTAATGGGGATAGTTTGCAGTGCGGTGGGTGGCATATGGCTTTGGTTGGCAAAAAGTTGGCAACCAACGCATCTTTGGACTAAGTCCTGAGCGTCTGCCCGCGCCGTCGGCCAATAAAAGCCTGTACGGAAGGCCTTGCTAACAAGTGACCGGGCAGCAGCGTGATGACCACCAAGTCCGGCATGAATTTCGGCCAAAAGGTTCCGCCCTTCCTCTTCGGAGATGCACCTTTGAAGGACTCCGATAGTGCTTCTCTTGTAAAGCTCTCCCTCATGGACTTTATAGGCTTTGGATCGCCGCACTATGCAGCGTGCCTCATTTTGGTCCTCTAGGAGTTCCTGCCTAGTAAGGTAGGCTAGGAATGGTTCTATCCACAGGGTGATGACCGCCATTATTACGTGGGCTGAAGGTGTAATGTCGGTGGGAGAGCCTCCAATTATGTCAGCTTGTTCGGCGTCGGGTGGTGCAGTGGTGTCCGGACTGTTATCTGCGGGTTCCCCCTCCCATGCTACAGATGGCTTGAATAATCTTTCCAAAAAGATGTTGGGGGGGACTGCATCTCGTTTTGCTCCGATGCGTGCCAAGACATCCGTTGCTTGATTGTTTTCTCGGGCTATATGGTGAAACTCCAGCCCCTTGAACCGAGCTGACATTTTTAGGACGGCATTGCGGTAAGCTGCCATTTTTGGGTCCTTGGCATCGAAGTCGCCATTTATTTGGGATATCGCGAGGTTTGAGTCCCCGCGTACCTCTAAGCATTGAATGCTCATGGATACTGCCATCCGGAGACCATGTAGAAAGGCCTCATATTCGGCTGCATTGTTGGAGTCCGTGTATATAATTTGGAGTACATATTGGACTGTGTCTCCTGTGGGGGACGTCAAAACGACGCCAGCCCCCAGTCCGGCCAACATTTTGGAGCCGTCGAAATGCATGATCCAGTTTGAGTATGTGCCGTACTCTTTAGGGAGTTCGGCCTCTATCCATTCTGCGACGAAGTGGGCCAACACTTGCGATTTGATAGCTCGCCGTGGTTTATAGGTTATATCGAACGGGAGGAGCTCAATGGCCCATTTTGCAATCCAGCCCGTTGCATCGCGGTTGTTGATAATGTCGTTAAGTGGTACTTCTGAGGCTACTGTTATAGAACACTCTTGAAATTAGTTTCGTAGCTTCCGGGATGCCATGAATACCGCGTATGCGATCTTTTGATAATGCAGGTACCGTGATTTGCATGGAGTGAGGACAGTGGACACGTAGTAGACCGGCCTTTGAAGGGGGAATTTGTGTCCGTCCGTTTCCCGCTTGACGACGAGCACTGCGCTGACAACTTGATGTGTTGCCGCAATGTATAATAGCATTGGTTCGCCGGTGTTCGGCGCGGCCAGGACTGGGTTTGTTGCCAATATGACCTTTATTTCGTCGAGTCCGGCCGTGGCGGCATCCGTCCATTCAAAGTGTTCGGTGCACCGAAGAAGGCGATAAAGTGGCAGTGCCTTTTCTCCCAAGCGAGAGATGAAGCGGCTTAAGGCCGCCACGCATCCGGTTAATTTTTGTATTTGTTTGAGGTCTTTTGGGATATCCAGTTGTGACAAAGCTTGAATTTTGGCCGGATTTGCTTCAATTCCTCTACCGGATACAATGAAGCCTAAGAGCTTACTGGCTGGAACGCCGAAAACGCATTTTTCCGGATTAAGATGTCGTATTTTCGAAGGTTATCAAATGTAAGCATCAAGTCGTATACTAGAGATTTGACATGTCTTGATTTGACGACCACATCATCCACGTACGCCTCCACTGTTTTGCCGATCTGGTTTGCCAGACATGTTTGGATCGTGCGCTGATATGTTGCGCCGGCGTTTTTCAGCCCAAAGGGCATTGTGTTGAAGCAGAATGGGCCGTATGGTGTGATGAATGTTGTTGCGGCTTGGTCTGATTCTGCCATCTTGATTTGATGGTAACCGGAGTATGCGTCGAGGAAACACAACAAATCGTGTCTTGCTGTGGCATCGATAATTTGATCGATGCGAGGGAGGGGGAAGGGATCCTTAGGGCAAGCCTTATTGTGGTCTTTAAAATTGACACATAGGCGCCAGGATTTATCCTTCTTTGGTACCATCACTAGGTTTGCTAGCCAGTCCGGATGTTTTATATCTCTGATGAATCCGGCCTCCAATAACTTGGCTAGCTCCTCTCCCATAGCCTGTCTCTTTGGTTCAGAAAAACGCCGAAGGGCTTATTTGACAGGTTTGAATCCTTTTAGGATATTTAAGCTGTGTTCGGCCAGCCTGCGCGGGATTCCTGGCATGTCTGAAGGGTGCCAAGCGAAAATGTCCCAGATCTCTCTTAGGAACTCTCGCAGTGCGGCGTCTACATCAGGGTTTAGCCGTGCCCCGATGGAAGCTGTTTTATTGGGATCCGTGGGATGGACCTGGAATTTGACTATTTCATCTGCTGGTTTGAAGGATGTGGATTTGGATCTCTTATGGAGTATCACATCATCCCTGTTAACCGTGGAGCGCAGCGCAGTCAGTTCCTCGGCCGCTAAGGCTTCGGATAGTGCCTCAAGGGCCAATGCGGCTGTCTTGTTTTCGGCGCGGAGTGCTTATGTTCGGGCGGGTGGGTGGCGTTGAATCTGAGACCTCACCCGATTTGAGATTCGGAGGATGAAGAACTCCCGAACTCTGAAGTTTGGGGTCTTGGATGTTGTCCAATGAATCTAGCCCGTTGCCTAATTCTAAGCTCAGGTCTTGAGTGGTATCTTCCCCTCCGCGGGTATCCGGTTTGGAGGGATCAGGAATTCGGACATAACTAGTCCTTAAAATAGATGAAGGGTCGCCGCACTGCGTCTCTACCACGGCAACGTGGTGGGTGACCTGGGGAGAGTTAATTTCTCTTAGATCAGGTTTAAGCCCAACATGGTCGTAATCCGTCGCGACCCCCAGGGCGGCGAGGCGATCCAAGAGCTCATTTATAGAAGAGAGCTCCATCGGTTCCAGTTGCTCGACAAGCTCCGAGCTGACATGAAGGTTGCTTTTGATGACCCGAGAGGTCACCGTCGGCGCAACGGCCGAACAGGCGGTCATGAGAAAACCGCCTAGACGGAGGGTTTGGCCAACAGCCAAGGCTCCCTTAGCAACGGCGCCGTCCTTAAAGACGGGAAGATGCATCCTTCCTGATTGCGACGGCACAGAGGAACTCTCAATGAAAGCACCAATGTCAGTGTCAAAACTGGCAGATCTCGGGTAGGGGGTCCCGAACTATGCGTCAAGGCCGGATGGTAACAGGAGACAAGGGACACGGCGTTTTTACCCAGGTTCGGGCCCTCTCTATGGAGGTAACACCCTACTCCTGCTTGATTAATATTGATCATATAGGTAGTACAAGAGTAGATCTACCACGAGATCAAGGAGGCTAAACCCTAGAAGCTAGCCTATGGTATGATTGTGTATGAAGATGGTTGTCCTATGGACTAGAACCCTCCGGTTTATATAGACACCGGATAGGGTTAGGGTTACACAAAGTCGGTTACAATGGTAGGAGATCTTGAGTATCCACATCGCCTAGCTTGCCTTCCACGCCAAGGAAAGTCCCATCCGGACACGGGACGAAGTCTTCAATCTTGTATCTTCATAGTCCAGGAGTCCGGCGAAGGTATAGTCCGGCTACCCGAACACCCCCTAATCCAGGACTCCCTCAGTTGGGTTTTACCTTAATGAATGTTAGTAGTTACAGATGCTTGCTAATAGTTCCAATCGTAAGTGCATAGAATTCCAAGTTGGGGATGACATGCTAGCAGTGGCCTGTCCCACATAAAACTTGCTATCGGTCTAGTAAGTAGTCAATTGCTTAGGGACAATTTCGCAACTCCTACCACCACTTTTCTACACTCATGATACTAAATTTATTGCTTCTTCATCTAAACATCCGCTACTTTTTATTTACATGCTCTTTATATTCTTGCAAACCTATCCCGTTACACCTACAAAGTACTTCTAGTTTCATACTTGTTCTACGTAAAGCGAACGTCAAGCGTGCGTAGAGTTGTGTCGGTGGTCGATAGAACTTGAGGGAATATTTGTTCTACCTTTAGCTCGTCGTTGGGTTCGACACTCTTACTTATCGAAAGAGGCTAGAATTGATCCCCTATACTTGTGGGTTATCAAGAGCTATCCAGTGCACCCAGATTGTGGTGCGACACATCCGTTCGACTTCAAAACTCAAACTACCCATGTACAATATTGGCTTGCAGCGAAGTTACTATTTAAATAAAGGCCGCCGTGCGTTCGGCCAGAATCGAACCCACAAAACGAGGTATACACTCCCACGACCACTAGTAGTACTCATTAGATTACAACGCAACCTAGAATCGTCTTTTGTCGCTAGTAGTACATTGTTCCTTACAAGAAACCACTGATAATGCCAAGAAACTACTACCACTTGCGTACGTGGCAGACTTAAGATAAGACTACCTTATCAACCATTGTACATGCCCTTACCAACCAGCCCTACCAAGAAACGACTACTCTAAAAGTGTCGTTATAGGCATGTTTCAACCCATGTCGCCCCTTAAGTCAACGCCTTCTATTCGACCGGCAAGTTTGGCGTTATGACTTGCGGGACCTACATGTCAGTCTGCACAAAAATCCCCGAGTGACCTCCTACCTCTGCCCCGTCCACCTAGTCATCCTCGGCCATGGGACGCAGCTACCGCCACCGGCGGAAGGCGAGGTCAAAACCGTCAGCGGTGCGGAGCCCATCTTGCGGCATCCCGGATGCCAGCTCCGTCCGGTGCTCGCGGCCGCTAGCTAGCCAAGATAGCTCCGTCAGCTGCTTGTCTGCAAGGTTTGCTAGCTAGATTGGGACGGCGGCGCGGTGGCTTGCTCGCGCACGCCGCGCTAAGGCCAGCCATCTGGCTCGAGCGAAGGCCAGCGCAGTGACTTGCTTGCTCGTGAGTCACGCTCGGGCCAGCCTGCCAACCCGCGCGGAGGCCAGCGTGGCGTCCGGCAGGTTTGGCGGAGCGGCGGCCAACTCGCTCATCACCGGCGCCACCAACGAACACGCATCAGTACTGTTTGAAGTAATGTTCAGGAACAATAATGATTTGAGGGGGAATAACAGGATAGAAGGTGAGATGTGGGTCCCTCGTGTCAACTGTCCAACAAAATGTGTTGGTTTAAGCTGCCTCGTCAGCACAGACGTGTGGGCCAACCCTATCATAAACAGGTTTAAACGTGCCTAATCGGCACTAGGTAGTAGTTTTTGGCGCGGATTAGGAAATTTTTGGTATGTTTTTGCTATTTTTTGTACAATAGTTTCTTCCTAGGGCTGGTTGAAAGTGGTAGTTTTTTGTTAAATACTCTACATATTGTAACTAGGAGTGAAATTTAAGCTTTGGAAGCCAATAAGCAAGGCTAGTTACATAGTGCATATGTGTACGTGATTGAAAGTAAATATCAACCATGAGTGACTAATATCTTGATGGAAAACTCGAAACTATGGAAACACTAGCATTTTTTGCAATGTTGGAAATACTAGCAATGTTCACGTGTGTTGCAACGGATCATAATTAGAATAATACTTATTCACAAACTTGATACAAAAAACTCTAATCTTGATATACATATATCACTAGAGATATATTATGTTTCAATCAGAATATATTCCTTGGGCTGTTTTCGTGAGGTGAGGGAGGGATGTGGTTGGTTTTAAGATACTAATTTTGGGTTTTTCTACAAATTGGTAGAGAAATGAGATTTTGGTGAGAAAAGGCAACAACTTACCTCACAGTCGTTAGATGTAGATCTAATGGTCAGAAATGACGGATGGCAGATACACCATCATCACCAACTTAGTCTTCTGTAGGAGTACCAGCAAGGTGTCCGTGCATTGCACGAAACATCAAGATGCATTTTTTTATAAAACACTTGTTGTGATTGACCCATGCGGGAGTAATCCCATGTGTAAAAACTAATGATGTCTCGATACATAGGAGATAAGGTGAAGAGGAGTGGGCGTGGTGGTGATTGGTGGTCGGACTGACTGGAGGCATGGGGATGGACGATGCCGGCAGCGGCCACCAGGCCAGTTTGTTCCAAAAGGCGTCCTTTTTAATTGCTCAAGAATGAGGTTGTTGGAGATAAGGATGAACAAGGGAAGGCCTTGTGTGCAATTGCGGAGAGAGGTGCGGGTATCTTTTAGTTTAATTTCCATCCGTCAGATATAGATCGGACGGTCTATATTGTAAGATGGCACGCATACCATCATCACCAACTCGGTTTTTTATAAGAAAAGAAATATAAGTATGGAGATACAAACGTATCATCGATACTTGTTTCCATAAAGTAGGATCTACATTCTATTCAACGCCTGAACATGTGGGGCCTTAGCACAATGACTTCTCGACTGTGTAAAACAAAGGTTTTCGCGTCACCGATAAGGAGGGGGTGACGGGGGTGCGTATTCGGCTTGCTCTAGTCATACTAGGTGGTCTACTCACGTGTAGATTTTTTTTTCACTTCTCGTGTTCGCCGTACTGCCACGACTGTTTATGAATAGACAGTAAGTTATTCATGGGGAAACCCTTGTTGGGCGTGTTTGCGAGAGAGAGAGAGACAATGTGCGTGTGTGATACATCTAGAGACTGAGGCAATGATAAGAGATTCTTTGTGTCTATGTGTGTGGAGGATAGAGAGAGACTTACATGGGGCTTTGTGTTGTGTAACGTGGAGACACATAGAAATAATCAGATAGTGAGTGTGTGAGATACACATGCGGACATGGGGAGAGATGAGGATCCATATAAATGGGTGTTTGTGTGTGTCTGTGTGCACATTTGTGTGTGAGAGGGAGTGTGTGTATGTGGAGTAGAGAGACCACTAATGATGTAAACCTAGTATAAGCGAAGGGGGAATGGTGTGACATGTGTGTCACAGAGAGACAAAGGCATGTGTAGTAGCGGGATAGCATGGGTGCGGGCGGGGAGCAGACTATTTGGAAGAGACATCGAGTGCGTGTGGGAGAGGGGTGTGAGAGCGAGTGAGAGAGAGAGAGAGCACGACGGAGAGAGAGAGAGAGGAAGAGAGGGGGTAGAGGAGTTGTTTGTGTCCATAAATAGTGTATAGATAAGGAGACAATGTTGATGTTGTTCGAAATTGGCCTATGTACAGAGACGCAAGGGAAGCGAATCATCGTGTGTGTGATAGGGACTTCATGAGAGATCTAGAATAGATGTTTGGAGAACAACGTGTGAGATTGAGAACGATGATACATTAGGGAGCTATGGAAAGAGTCATGACATATGTGTATACAGGGAAGGAGTTGGGGCAGGTCCGCATGTGGGAGAGATAGAAAGAGGAGAGTGATGCACAAGGAGAAAAAGTGTGCTTGTTTGCAGCGGGGGTGGTGTGTGAGGTGAGTGTGCGAGAACCACATAACTAGGGAGATAGACATTTGGGGCGACGTTTTGTGTGTATGGGAAAGATACACTCTACATAGTGCGTGTGCTTGGCAAAGAGAGATGTCGGGAGACCTAGAGAGTGGGGGAAGAGATGTGTGCATGCTCGAGAGACAAAGTGATAGAGACCTATATTGGGGTCCAAACTTTGGAAGAGAGGGGGGTTAATGTGCTCATGTGTTCGTGTCTGGGGGAGAGAACGACTTGTGTGTGTATGTGGGGGGTGGCTTCAGATAAAGAGTGAGGTGTCTACACTTGAGGGACTTTAGCGTAATTGAGGTATATATGGTCAATAGTGTGTGCACTCATGGTTGATCAATTTGTTTCATAGTTTTGACTATGAGATAATGATACTTTTGAACATGCGTGATATACCTTGACGTACCAGAATTACAAACCTAAGATTGGAATTTTGGAATTCGACTCCATCATTAGCTTTTGTAATTCATTTAAACAGAGGTACATTTTTTAAGCCGGGATTTCGTGATTTCAAATTCATATATCAAACCTAGAGATATACACATATGGGAATGTTCAAACTTTATAATCATCCACTTTATTCATACACATACACATTTTTGCTTTTGTCATCATATTTAGGATAAACCCATTTGGAATTTCCTTCGAATTGGACCGTATGATGGTATTTGCTTGTACTAGCTCAATGATCCATATTTGAATTGAATGGACAATCTAAGTTTCGAGTTGGAGACACTGATTTTCAAAACTTGCACTTTTTTTGCGTGCAAAACAAATAAATTCTCGACCATGATATCATAGTCGGTCGTACAAGAGCAGAACACTTATAATTTCAGGCGCCAAAAGCTTTGAAACTTCCCGCTCACATCGAAATATATCGTGCCCAAAACTTTAGCCCTGCGATATTCTTGTTTTACCCTTGCCACATGAACGGAAAAGGGCTACTTTGGTAACTCCGTTGTTTTTCCCTCTTTGCCCCAAACATTCTTCCCCAGAGCCCCTCCCCTTCCCCTCCCCGACCCTCCCGCCAACCACGGCAAGCCGCCGAATCTACTCCTCCGCCGCAGCGATGAACCTCACACCCCCGCCGGATCTACCTCCGCACCTTGGAACCCCCAACTGCCAACTCACCACTTCATCGAAGCCGCTTCAGCGACTGGCTTGTCCACCACTCCAGATCTCCTAGACCGCCATCATGGTCCACTGCACCAGATTTGCTTAACCGTCGCCCTCGTCCACCACAGTGTAGGCCCTTCACTGACTCCCTTGTCTACCCCATCACTGGCGCTTCATACAAGCCCTCGTCCCCTGCAACAGATCCGCATCACCGAAAGCACTGTACACCGCGCCCTCCGAAGCCTTCGTCCAGTGCAACGGGCCTGCTCCATGGACGCCATATTCAACTCCACCGGCCCTGCTTTACTGACGCCGTAGCCTCATCAGGTTATTTCGATTTGTACTCCTTAGGTTTTTATCTTCTTGATTGTGCAACTGTTCACTTACCACATATGAGCTTTCTTGCATGTCAAGAGGCGCCGCCACCGAAGCACCGGAGCCGCTTGAGCAACGGCGACAGCTAGCCCAAAATCAATCGCAACACGAACACCATCGATGATCCTTAGCTATCAAGTATGACAACGATACCCATACGCCGCCGAGAATTAGGTACTATTATCCAACGGCCGGAGCCTATGCTCACTTTCTTAGCATAAGCATTGCACCTTTGAATTTCTTCAGGACATCATTCAATTTTTCATGAGAAGCGTTATTCTGCTTGCCCCTGTAGGGCCATACTTCTGGCAGTGAACATGTTACATGTGCTAAATTAGATACCAGTGCACATATAGTTAATATGCTTTAGTTTTGTCCTAAGTATTTCTGTACTTCCTATATATCACTGCCTACTATTTTGCTTCTTGCATTCTATATTTATGATAATGGCGTTGTTCTGATGCCACCTGTTGGTTCCATCAGACTGCTTCATGTTCTCTATGCTTAATTACACATCAGCAAACTAGCTTGTGGTTCCGCTGCTTTTTGTTCGTTTTACCCTACATTTTCTGATGCTAGCTATTACATCACTACTCCGAGCATCTATTCATTACTTTTTTGTGTGTTCTTGATCTTCCCAAGTTGCATGACTAATTTGATGCTTCTATTAATTATGGAGCTGCCAACCCCATCAAGCAAAATATTTGTTCTTTTGGGGCTGGCACCTCGAACAAGCATAAAAATAGAGGGAAGCAGATATATTGTCGTGTATGCACACACCCTTCTTTCATTAGTTTAGATGAACCATTGATGATCAATTCGAACCAGTGCATGTGATTAAAATTAATTTTACTTAAATAGAGGGTGCAGAATAAACTACAACAACTAGATTTGCAACCATGGGATGTTGACGATATCTTCAAAGAACATTGCAACAGCAGCGAGGCTTCACAGCAACATATGGTACACCAGTGTGTTTTAGTGCATGTGAAATGTAATGTGTGTGGGCTGCTTTCTTGGATTGTGCCCTCAACCTGTAATCCTACAAAATTACAAATAGTTCAGTTGCCTGCTTTGCTGTATTGCTTGATTCGAATGCTTGTTTGTTAATTGTTACGCTATACCTGAGTTGGCCAATATGTCAGCAGTGCCTGCTATACTATCATGAAGAAATGCATGCCTAGTTCATTTGAGTCCTTAACTTTTCCTCTGAACTTCATCACGAGACAGTCTTCGTAGTTTATATGAGGCCACTCTGTTAAGTGCTTTCTCAGATTATTTCAACTGCTTAGATGCCTTGGCAACTTAAATATAGCGGTGGTACACTCCCTTTCAACTAGGGATGTCAACTGGGTCCCATTTAATCCCGATTAAAGTCCACTAGTAGTATGATAGTTCAAAAGAGTTTTTGGTTTTTGAGGAAAATGAACTAGGGAGCTAGCAAAAACTAACTAGATGGGACTGGCGGATGTCGTTTATTTACCACTTACATCCCTAGTTTCATCTTACCATTTTAATTTCTTTTCGGCTGATGCTGCTTCGAACCATTTAAATATAGCTTGCCATGCTCGACAATAATTCGTATGTCGTTTACCATGTAAGCTTACTGCATGGATCATGCGATAACCATCTCTTACATATGTCCAGCGGAAACCTTCTAGGATGTTGTTCACACTAGGACACAATGTACAACCCCAGAATCTATTTGTGGAAGCATCGCGCCATCCATGTTACCAGATGGTAGCAGTTCAGAGGCAACACTGCCGGAGAGCAATCTGAGCACAAATATTATAGTTCTTGAGGCTCTACTAGAGCCAGAAAGAGATGGTGCGGCTGCCATGAATGAGGTAATCACGATCTTGAAGCCGGAAATCATGCAACTAGTTGCAGGCATTATGCAAGCAACCCAAGAATTGGAGGAAGTAAGAATGTTGCATTTGAAGACGGAGGAGGTCCTGCTGCTTCTGCTATCTGAAGCCCAGGGTAATCCTAGTTCTTCTTTAGATACCAGTTGAAATTGTCATTAGATTATTGTTCTTGCATGTCATGTCATGTCTCTGAATGGCTTATGTTGTAAGACCCCCTATGTTGTCCATGAGTTGTAATGATCCAAATTTTTTAGGCGAGGTAATCCTCAGTACTTGTATAATTGACATAAGGTGGACTATTTTTCGTGTGAGCATATTGTATTGGATGAAATAACTGTTTGACACAAAGTGTATCCAACCTACTGAATTCGAAGATAATGGCATTTCTAAATCATAATCATATATAAAGGTGGAATACATCTTTGTTGTGGTTTTGAACAAATAAATAACAAAACATAGAATTATCTGTGGATATTCGTAATCGAATAAAAATTGGATTTGGATTTAGTCGCCAGGGCCCAGGGCAAACGTGAATGCTAATTCTCCCCAGTTTTGAACGAAGCGGATAAACACCCACTATCATTTGTGGGCTGCCCGAAGCAAGTGTTTGCGATATCGAAATTACTGTCTACCCCTGACACTTGGCATCCTTATCGACCGGATTTACACTAATGTCGATAGGGGTAGACTAGTAACTTCAATCAGACGTGACAGGACGGCCTCTGAGCCCATTCAGACACGGTGGGCGCCAAACGTGGGCGGCAAAACACATTTGATTCAAGCTCGTCTAAAAGACATGTGTCTCTCCCTCCATTTCCCCATTCATCCACGGTGGGCGGCAAAACAAACTCTCCTCGTCCGAAATCGATGTAGGCTAATATTTTGAATAGGGGCAGATGTGTAACTTCCCTCAGATGTGACACAACCGCCCTACCTGTTAGCCCCGTTCATACACCATGGGCGCCAACCGTGGGCGGCAAAACACCCTCTCCTTGCCTGAAATCGTTACCAACAAATATTTGGGAGATGCGAGATTACCGTCCTATCTCCAACTGACGTGATGTCCGAAATTTTAAACTGGGGATAAGTTCATAAATTTCCCACATTTCAGACAAGCGCGTCCCAAAGTTTGAGTTCCCCCTCCCCTCCATTTCCCCATTCATACACCGTCAGTGCCACGACAACCTCCCCACTGCGGCCAGCCTCCTCCGTCCGCCACCCCATCCTCCACCTCGCCGGAGCCGCTACACCTACCCCATCGTCCACTGCAAGAGATAGACGTCTCTCATCCATGGCGCTGGACTAGGATCCTCTCATCGCGTGCGTCGCTTCATCGGTGCCGTCGTCCACCTTGTCATTGCAGCTCCTACGACCGCCTCGTCGACGGCAACATGATTTATCCCCCGACCCGGCCGTCTGCCGTCTAAAGTCTTCTTCCCCGCCGCCGAAAGCCATCACACCTGCAGCACCCTCAACTGATCAGCAGGGGCCTACACGGCGTCGCAAGAGAGGTGGTACTCTTCCATATGTGCTTAAGTTGTTTATCTCACTCGGAAAATAGATTGTAAATTGTTTACTGTACTTTTCTTGTCCGTACCAAATCGTAGTTTCTAGTTGAAAGCAAACATTGGTTGCGAAGTAGCTTTGTCCAGTTTGCACCTTCAAATCCGCCATGGCACGGTCACTATACTCGTAAAGCTTATGGTTTCCCCCCTTTATATTCACTACCATCATCGTAGGTGCTTCACTGCTTCGTGTCGTGCTAGCACTGCTCCTCGAGACCTCAACCCATCAAGCGAAACAACATGCCACTCATAATTCCAAAGCTTACGTGTTGAAATACGAATCTGATATGATGCTCATATTACTAAAATAGAGAACATTTAATTGGTCACCTAATGTTCCTATATTCATTTCGAAAAGCATGTGCGCCACCCACTAGTCCAGCTAGTTCCACTTTCCTGATTTTACTCTTGATGCTTAGGGTTTTCCCCTTTTATCTACTATACTATGATCTGCGTAGGTGCTTTCTGTCGTACTAGAATTACTCCACCCTTCAAGCTAAACAACACAACACTCAAAATTCCAAAGCTTATTTGTTCAAATATGATTGTGATATGATACTGATATTAGTTAACAGACACATTTAATTGGTTAGCTAAAGGTCCCACTTAAGTTTCCAAATGCATGTCGCGACATATAGAGAGACAGCAGAATTGCATTTCTTTGTCACTTATTGGCTGTACTTTCTTGTCCATACCAAATCTTACTTGTTATTTCAAAGCAAACATCGGTTGCTAACTACCCTTTGCGCGGTTTGCAGCTTCAGATCTGCCATCCCACTGCCACGGTCAACACTATACTCATCATGCTTACGGTTTCCCCGTTTTATGATGACCACAATTAGCCTACGTGGACGTGTCGTAATAGCACTGCTCCACCCATTGAGCTAAACAAGCTTAGTTGTACAAATTCAAATATGATATTATGCTGATATTAGTAAAACTGAGAGATGTTTAATTGGTCAGCTCAATGTTCCTACTTTAGTTTCGAAATGCATGTGAGCCACATATGGAGAGACCAGAAGGAATAGTATTTCTCTGTGCGCTCAGGTTCATCATGGGTGACCAACCGACATTGTATAGAAAGACTTGTAATATCTTCAATCTGCTTGCTCTTCTGCTCTTCTTTAAGATGATCCTCTTCTCTTGCGGTCGACTGGTGCTACCTCTTGAGCACTGCGTTGGATTTCCTTGAAGAGGAAAGGATGATGCAGCAAAGTAGCGTAAGTATTTCCCTCAGTTTTTGAGAACCAAGGTATCAATCAGTAGGAGGCTACGTGCGAGTCCCTCGTACCTGCACAAAACAAATAACTCCTCGCAACCAACGCGATAAGGGGTTGTCAATCCCTTCACGGTCACTTACGAGAGTGAGATCTGATAGATATGATAGGATAATATTTTTGGTATTTTTGTGATAAAGATGCAAAGTAAAATAAAAGCAAAGTAAAAAAGCAAAGGAAATAACTAAGTGTTGGAAGATTAATATGATGAAGATAGACCCGGGGGCCATAGGTTTCACTAGTGGCTTCTCTCAAAAGCATAAGTATTTTACGGTGGGTAAACGAATTACTGTTGAGCAATTGACATAATTGAGCATAGTTATGAGAACATCTAGGTATGATCATGTATATAGGCATCACGTCAGAGACAAGTAGACCGACTCCTGCCTGCATCTACTACTATTACACCACTCATCGACCGCTATCCAGCATGCATCTAGAGTATTAAGTTCATGAAAACAGAGTAACGCCTTAACCAAGATGACATGATGTAGAGGGATAAATTCATGCAATATGATTAAAACCCCATCTTGTTATCCTCGATGGCAACAATACAATACGTGCCTTGCTGCCCCTACTGTCACTTGGAAAGGACAACGCAAGATTGAACCCAAAGCTAAGCACTTCTCCCATTGCAAGAAAGATCAATCTAGTAGGCCAAACCAAACTGATAATTCGAAGAGACTTGCAAAGATAACCAATCATACATAAAAGAATTCAGAGAAGATTCAAATATTGTTCATAGATAATCTTGATCATAAACCCAAAATTCATTGGTCTCAACAAACACACCATAAAAGGAAGATTACATCGAATAGATCTCCACGAGAGAGGGGGGGAACATTGTTTGAGATCCAAAAAGTGGTAAGAAGCCATCTAGCTACTAACTATGGACCTGAAGGTCTGAGGTAAACTACTCACACTTCATCGGGGAGGCTATGGTGTTGATATAGAAGCCCTCCGTGATGGATGCCCCCTCCAGCGGAGCTCCAGAATATGCCCCAAGATGGGATCTCGTGGGTACAGAAGGTTGCGGCGGTGGAATTAGGTTTTTGGCTCTGTCTCTGATCGTTCGGGGGTACGTAGGTATATATAGGAGGAAGAAGTACGTCAATGGAGCAACGTGGGGCCCACGAGGGTGGAGGGCGCGCCCCCTACCTTGTGGCCTCCTGGAAGCTTCTCTTACGTAGGGTCCAAGTCTCCTAGATCATGTTCGTTCCAAAAATCACGCTCCCGAAGGTTTCATTCCGTTTGGACTCCGTTTGATATTCCTTTTCTGCAAAACTCTGAAATAGGCAAAAAAACAGGAAGTCTGGGCTGGGCCTCCGGTTAATAGGTTAGTCCCGAAAATAATATAAAAGTGGATAATAAATCCCAATAATGTCCAAAGCAGTAGATAATATAACATGGAGAAATCAAAAATTATAGATACGTTGGAAACGTATCAGGCATCCCCAAGCTTAATTCCTGCTCGTCCTCGAGTAGGTAAATGATAAAAATAGAATTTTTGATGCGGAGTGCTACTAGGCATAATTTCAATGTAATTCTTCTTAATTGTGGTATGAATATTCAGATCCAAAAGATTCAAGATAAAAGTTCATATTGACATAAAAATAATAATACTTCAAGCATACTAACTAAGCAATTCTGTCTTCTCAAAATAACATGGACAAAGAAAGTTCATCCCTACAAAATCATATTGTCGGTGTCAAAACCGGCGGATCTCGGGTAGGGGGTCCCGAACTGTGCGTCTAGGCGGATGGTAACAGGAGACAAGGGACACGAAGTTTTACCCAGGTTCGGGCCCTCTCGATGGAGGTAAAACCCTATGTCCTGCTTGAATAATATTGATGGTATGGGTAGTACAAGAGTAGATCTACCACGAGATCAAGGAGGCTAAACCCTAGAAGCTAGCCTATGGTATGATTGTTGTATGTTGTCCTATGGACTAAAGCCCTCCGGTTTATATAGACACCGGAGAGGGTTAGCGTTACACAAAGTCGGTTACAATGGTAGGAGATCTAAATATCCACATCGCCAAGCTTGCCTTCCACGCCAAGGAAAGTCCCTTCCGGACACGGGACGAAGTCTTCAATCTTGTATCTTCATAGTCCAGGAGTCCGACTGAAGGTATAGTCCGGCCATCTGGACACCCCCTAATCCAGGACTCCCTCAGTAGCCCCTGAACCAGGCTTCAATGACGACGATTCCGGCGCGCAGATTGTCTTCGGCATTGCAAGGCGGGTTCCTCCTCCAAGTACTTCATAGAAGATTTTGAACACAAAAGACAGTGTCCGACTCTGCAAAATAAGTTTCCACATATTTCCATAGAGAGAATAATTTACACAAATCTAATCTGCTGACGTATTCCGTAGCGTGAAATTACACCACGGCCAAGTCTTTATTCGAATCGTTTTTACTCCCCCACCTCAGCGCATTTCGCGAGGCGGTTTCCTTGGCACGTCTTGTCAAATCATAGATCGTGTCCCCTTATTTACGGGATTCTCATCAATACGGACGTGGGTAACCCAACCGCGCCATTTATCATGGCGCTTGGGAGATAAGCGAGTTTTACCAGGCTGGTGGCATCGCTTTAGCCGCATCCACCCATATAAGGGGATAAGGATCCACCTTTTTACCTACGCCTTCTTCCTCCTTTGCCTATCCATCTTCCGCACACTCGAGCTCCAGCACCCAAGCCCGCACTTCCCACCTCAACCTTCTCCAGCCATGTCCGGAGCGGGAGGCAAGTGGATGGTCTCCTCTGTTACGGAGGGACACGTCAAAAAACTGAAGAAAGCCGGATACCTATCTATCGACATCGCGCACCGGCTTCCCGAAGAGGGGCAGCTCCTCCCCACCACAAGACCCCATGAGAGGGTAGTATTCCTTCCCCATTTCCTTCGCGGACTGTGCTTTCCTCTCCACTCGTTCGTCCAGGGGCTCATGTTCTACTATGGCCTAGATTTCGACGATCTGGCCCCGAACTTCGTCCTCAAAATCTCGGCGTTTATCATCGTGTGTGAGGCTTTCCTCTGCGTCCTCCCCCATTTCGGCCTATGGCTCAAGACTTTCAACGTCAAGCTCAAGGTGGTGCGCGGTAACCAGGCGGAGTGCGGAGGCGCCATGGCGGGCAAGATAGCCAACGTCCTATGGCTCGAGGGCTCCTTTGTGGAGACCCTAAAGGGGTGACAATCGGGGTGGTTTTACATCACCGAGCCGCGCGATCCCAAATGGGTCGCAGCCCCCGAGTTCCGGTCCGGACCCCCTATGCAGCTCACATCTTGGAAAGAGACGGGCCTGTCGTGGGGCAATAAAGGAGAGGTAACCGGACTGCAAAAATGCATCCAAACCTTGGTGAACAAGCAGCTCAAGCTTGCCAACGTAGTCCAGTTTATGCTCGTCCGCCGGATCCTCCTGTGTCAGCAACGGGGCTTCAATTTGTGCGAGTTCGACCCGGCGCAGCACCCAACCCTGAGCAGGTTCTTCGACACAACGGACGAAGATGCCTGGAAGGTGCTATTCAAAGGCGCCGAGGCTCCCGCATCCGCTTCTGAGGACCGCGGATTCAGCACGCAGCTTCCCGCCAGTGCGGTAAGCTATTTTTACCTTTTAAAGGATGTTGGTTTTCCATAGTTTGACTCTATGCGGGATCTAAACTCCCTTTCCTTTGACAGGATTGGCTGGCGAAGTCCGGACGGATCAACTGTCCGGCCCCTTTGCCCGAAGACCCAGCCGATGCTCGCTTAATGAAGCTGCTGGCTCCGGCACCTTACGTGGTGCCGGAGAAGAAGGCCAAGAAGAGGGCCACGGGGACTCGAAAGAGTTCCCGGCGCCAGGAGGTGTCGGATTCTTCATCTGACGAATCCGAGACGCGCTCCACCCGTGAAAACGAGGAGGAGGAAGAAGAAACCTCTCCCCCTCTAGCGGGGGGAAGCAAGAAAAGGAAGGCCGCCCCGACCGAGGAGGCCGAAGGGTCCAAGAAGGGGAATACCCTTCCTCCGGACTACCCCGCCGACGCCGATGACGACGAAGAGGAGTGGTCGCGCAGGGCCAAGCGTCCGGCGGAATCGTAAGTATCGGGGCACCCGAGTAATTCATAGCATTCCTTTATTGCACAACCTTTCCTTATGTCGAATATAATTATGCAGTCTGCCCAAGGCCGAGCTCGACGAGTCATCGAGCGGCTCCCTGGATTCGTCGGACGTGAATTCAGTTCCGCCCACTACCTCCCCCGCACTGCGGACGACGCCGAAGTGGCGTCGCAACAAGCTCCGGGGCAAGAGGAGGTGGTCCTGGAGGAGCCGCGAGGCGACCTCCCGGACTCCAGGAGTGAAGGGGACAAGACCCCCAGGGCTCCAAGTCCGGCTTTGAGCTGGACACCACGCCGGAATCTTCAACGGTTCCGGACTACGGTAGGCAAACTCCTTCCAAGAGGAGCAAGCCTTCTGAGCCGGCGGCCCCCGTCCAACCAAAGGCACCGGACAATCTGCTGGAGGTGCTTAACGGCGCCTCCATCGACGAGGAGCACCATACTATTATGAGTACGGTGATCCAGAAGGTTCAGTCCGCCAAGAGCGGACTGACTGAAGCTTGTGCCAGCCTTCTAACAGGCTTCGAGGTAAGTAAAAAATATGTAAAAGTATTATCGCATAGACAGTAGCCCCTGATGCTCTGTTTGGCGTTTGGAAAGAAAAGCCGAATAGAGGATCAAATAAATTCGCAGGAGTCTAACAAAAATAGAGTCAATATGCGTATGCAGGCTTCGCTGTTAGCGACCGCCGCACTGACTGCGGAGGTGGGCGCCCAGAAGCAGGGCCTCGAGCGGTCCGAGCAAGAGCTTGGCCTTGCCAAGCGGCAGCTCGAGGAGAAAGAAGGTAAGAGATACCTTATAGAAAAATACAAAAAAGGTGCAATTGCAAAAAATGACAGGATTAACGCATCTTATTGTAGGGGCCACAACTGAGGTGGCGACCCTCAAGCAGGCGCTATCCGAGGCCGAGAAGAGAGCGGCCAGGGAGCGCGCCGAGCGGGAGAAATATGAGGCGCAAATTGGCGAGGTGCGGCAAGAGCTTCAGGCTCTCATGAAAAAACATGAGAGCTTGGAGCTGGATTTTAAGACGCGAGCGTCTGAGTTCGCGGCAGCAATTGAAACTGCCTAGTCTGCCAAGGCCGAAGCCCAGAAGGCCCTTCGGGAGATGGATGCAGTGAAGAAAATAGCGGCGCGCAAGGCTTTCTTTATGCAAAGCAAGCATGTGAAACTGAATTACTTGTTACTTACCTAGATCCAGAGCTCTCCAGGAGCATTCGCAGATTTGTCCCGTAGCGTATCTGATGCCGCCGCATTCTACCGAGCTGAAGAAGGCAGCTCGACGGAGAAGGTGTTCTGGTCTCAGTATGCTGAGGCCGGACACCCTGTGCCCCTGAGCGACCAGCTGAAGCAGCTGGTCGAGCTCCACAAGGTGGCCGAACAGGCCATGAAGGGCCTCATAGTTCGGCTGTGGCCTGGAGAGGCTCTGCCTGGGAGCTACTTCGGACTGGTGCAGCAGCTGGTGGCGGCCTGTCCAAGGCTCGAGGTCATCAAGCGCTCCGTCTGCATCGAAGGTGCCCGGAGGGCCCTTGCCCACGCTAAGGTGCGCTGGGGCAAGCTGGACGGTGAGAAGCTTGTGAAGGACGGGCCACCGTCGGGGAAAGAGCATCGCAAACCTGAGAACTATTATAAGGACATTCTGAAGGGTGCCCGCCTTATGGCGGATGAATGTACCAAGGATGTAATTTTTTAGTAAACTCGCTCGTATTGTCCTGTGCGCTGAAAACTTGTTCATATGCGCTAAGCAATGCTTTTTGAATTTAAAATATTACTTTTTGTGCGGCCGTTTATCAAAAATTGAGAGATGGACAGTCGTCGGCTTTTGCCCCCATGCCACTAGTGCTGGGGTGTTCGGGATAAACCTGAGCGCTCTTTTTCCCATGTTTGGGTCCTTCGAGGGAGGCGCTCAGCACAACGAACAAGGCAATCAGACTATAATGCTTGAACACTCTCACTTAGCCATAGAACTCTATAATTTTAAATTTCGGTGAAGCCCTAGTATTCGGAAGACCGAGTTCGGGGCGCTATCCACGCCTTTGTCGGACAAAGCCGACTCCTCGCTCTAAGCGGCATAAGTCTTTAGGGACTCGAAAAACCTCTCGAATAGCGACCGGTCTCTCACTTCATCATGACAGTCAGTTTTAGCTTTCTCTACTGAGGTGTTCAGCCCAGCTCAACTGGGGCACAATCGCAGTAGTTCTCCTAGTGCTACCTTAGCCGATATAGCGGAACTTAAGGTACCAAAACATAGGAGCGGAGCAAACCCAACTATTGACCCAAGACATGATTCGGAGCCGATGCGTATAATGCTATAAGTTTGGGGTGCCGCACTTGTGAAAGTGTTCGGACTTTTCGCGCCATATTGAGGGGTACTCAAGCCCCTGGCGCATTGGCTGTACCACAGTGTACGGATGCAACATGTCATTATGAACATATATTCATAAAAAGAGTAATGCAAGAATAGATAAAAGCTATGCATTATTTATTAAAAATGCTGTGATCAAAGCAGAACGATACAAATAGCGCGATAAGCAAAAATTTGGACTATTTGGCATGTCTGGTCTAGGGGCAGGCCGTGGAATTGTATGCAAAATAGGTATACTGCTCGTGATAGAGACCACTTGGGAGTTCCATAATGCGGCATGGCTTGTCTGCTTCCCTGGTTCTTGCATCGTTTGTGCGGCAGTTGAATTGCCGCACAGGTCGTCCGAAGTATGGAGTCCTGAAAGTAAGAGAAAATAAAGAAATCGGTAGCCCCTAGTGCGGTTTAAGCCGTGTTTCGGGCGTGCCGTGATAGTGCCCCTCCCCCTATGCCCACGGTATTTCAAGAGCGTAGTTATGCACGTGAAGCACTGGTTTTGCTATATCGCGAGGGCTAGGGTTGGGGCCGCATTGCTACGCCTTCTCAGAACGTGCCAGGCGGTCTTGTTGTAGGTTACTCCGGGCGCGTTTGCAGTTTCCGAACATTTATCGGCCGGACTGGAGAGCTGCCTTGAGAGGCTGCTTTGTACTTCCGCTGCGAGGGCCGCCGTGTGCTCCTCCGTTTGGAGAGAGCGTTCGGTGTTTCCATTGACCGTGATTACTCCTCGAGGGCCTGGCATCTTGAGCTTAAGGTATGCGTAGTGAGGCACCGCATTGAATTTTGCAAATGCGGTTCGCCCGAGCAGTGCGTGATAGCCACTACGGAACGGGACTATGTCGAAGATTAACTCCTCGCTTCGGAAATTATCCGGAGATCCGAAGACCACTTCAAGTGTGACTGAGCCTGTACAGTTGGCCTCTACACCTGGTATGACGCCTTTAAAGGTCGTTTTGGTGGGCTTAATCCTCGAGGGATCTATGCCCATTTTCCGCACTGTATCCTGGTAAAGCAGGTTCAGGCTGCTGCCGCCGTCCATCAGGACTCTTGTGAGGTGAAATCCGTCGATAATTGGGTCTAGAACCAATGCGGCGAACCCGCCATGACGGATGCTAGTGGGGTGGTCCCTTCGATCAAAAGTGATCGGGCAGGAGGACCATGGGTTGAACTTTGGGGCGACTGGCTCCATCGCGTATACGTCCCGTAATGCACGCTTCAGCTCCCTCTTGGGGATGTGGGTTGTGTATATCATGTTCACCGTCCGCACTTGTGGGGGAAAACCCTTCTGTCCACCGTTGTTCGGCGGACTGGGCTCCTCCTCCTCGTCGCTACGCAGCCCCTTGTTTCTGTTTTCGGCATTTAGCTTGCCTGCCTGCTTGAACACCCAACAATCTCTGTTGGTGTGATTGGCTGGCTTTTCGGGGGTGCCATGTATCTGGCACAAGCGGTCGAGTATTCGGTCCAAACTGGACGGGCCCTGAATATTTATTTTGAATGGCCTTTTCTGCTGACCGGATTTGGAGCCTCTGAATCCGGCATTGATTGTCGTATCCTCGTTGATGTCGCTGTTAACGCGGCGCTTTTGCTTGTTCCGACGCGACCTGCCACTTTTGTCCTTGGTGTCCGAATTACCAAGGTTCTTGGTCAAGTTGTTGCTACGAGCTAGCCAGCTATCTTCTCCTGCGCAAAAGTGGGTCATGAGTGTCGTGAGGGCTGCCATAGATTTCGGCTTTTCCTGTCCAAGGTGCCGGGCAAGTCACTCTTCGCGGATATTATGCTTGAAGGCTGCTAGGGCCTCTGCGTCCGGACAGTCGACTATTTGATTTTTCTTTGTTAGGAACCATGTCCAGAATTGCCTGGCCGATTCCTCTGGCTGCTGAATTATGTGGCTTAGGTCATCGGTGTCTGGTGGTCGCACATAAGTGCCCTGGAAGTTGTCAAGGAATGCGGCTTCCAGGTCCTCCCAAGAACCGATTGATTCTGCCGGCACGCTGTTAAGCCAATGCCGGGCTGGTCCCTTAAGTTTGAGTGGGAGGTATTTGATGGCGTTTAGATCATCGCCGCGAGCCATGTGGATATGAAGGAGATAATCCTCGATCCATACCGTAGGATCTGTTGTGCCATCATATGATTCGATGTTCATGGGTTTAAAACCCTCAGGGATTTTATGATCCATTACCTTATCTGTGAAGCATAGTGGGCGTGCGGCGCCTCTGTATTGCGCTATATCACGACGCAGCTCAAACGAGCTTTGTCTATTGTGTTCGGCCCGGCCGGATTTATTATATCCGGAGTGACGATCACCGTCACGTACCGTGGGGCGCCCGCGCGATCCATAGATCGATCTTGTTTGCCTTGCTTGTCCTCCAGTATGTCTCGCAGGTCTGGCGCATTCTCCCATGCCTTAGTATGTTTTGAGCGGCGCCGGGGCACAGCTTGAGTGGAGGGACGAGAGGCCTCTCTGTCATGGCCATGAGGTGGCCGGTCGGCCATGTCATGCGCTGGTGATGTAGGTTTAGGTGCTTCCTCCTCTAATCGGGGTAGCAGCCTGCGCTTTGGGTATCTCTTGGAGGGGCGTTCGAGTTCATACTCTTCGGCCGCGAGGACTTCAGTCCATCTGTCGGCTAGCAAATCTTGGTCAGCTCTAAGATGTTGCTATTTTTTCTTAAGGCTGCTTGCCGTGGCCATAAGCCTGCATTTGAAATGCTCTTGTTCGACGGGATCCTCTGGCACGACGAATTCGTCGTCGTCGAGGCTTGCCTCGTCTTCGGAGGGAGGCATATAGTTATCATCCTCAACCTCTCTGTTTGTCGCTCTCTCATGAGGGCTGGCTTCTCCATCCTCTTGTGCTGAATCTTGCTGGAGGGGGTGTTCTTCGGCGCTATCCGGAGTATTATTATCTCCTGTGCCGGAATCACCGTTTTTGCTTTGGCGGGATTTAGAGCGGCGCCGCTGACGCCGGCGCTTAGGCTATTTCTTAGAGGGGTTATCCCCCGCTGTTCCATCGCCATCTCCTTCTTTTGGGGTATCCACCATGTATATGTCATACGGCGAGGTGGCTTTCCAGTGCCCTATAGGTGCTGGTTCTTGGTCGTCTCCTACATCAGCGTCCATACCATCGATGTCTTCGGAGTCGAAGTCGAGCATGTCGGTTAAATCATCGACAGTGGCTATAAAGTGGGTGGTGGGTGGGCTTTGAATTTCTTCATCGTCCGTATCCCAACCTTGCTGACCGTAGTTCGGCCAGGGCTCTCCTGATAAAGAGAGAGACTTTAATGACTTCAAAATATCTCCAAAGGGCGAGTGCTGAAAGATGTCCGCGGCAGTAAACTCCATGATCGGCGCCCATTCGGATTCGATCGGCAGGGGCGCGGGGGGCTTTGAGTCCGTAGAGGAGTCCGGCCCCACGGAGTCACGGGCCTTGCGGAGTGCGGGGCTGGTGTTCGGCTCGATCGCCATTGGGATCGCAGCCCCTGAGGCGGCGTCCAACCACCCGTTCTCGATCGGCACAGTTGGTTCCGAATCCAGGGTCGGAACTGATGCGTGTGCGGCTTCCAGGGCACTGTTCGGCGGCAGAGCTAGATCATGCCCATCGTGACAGTGCGGCGCGCTCGATTGTGGCTCGAATCCGTCAAAGATCAAGTCCCCGCGGACGTCAGCCGTGTAGTTTAAACTTCCAAATCTGACCTGATGGCCAGGGGCGTAGCTTTCGATCTGCTCCAGATGGCCAAGCTAATTGGCCCGCAGTGCGAAGCCACCGAAGACGAAGATCTGTCCGGGGAGAAAAGTCTCACCCTGGACTGCATCATTATTGATGATCGGAGGAGCCATTGGGCCTAAAAGCGACGACACAGAGGAACTCTCAATGAAAGCACCAATGTCGGTGTCAAAACCGGCAGATCTCGGGTAGGGGGTCCCGAACTGTGCGTCTAGGCGGATGGTAACAGGAGACAAGGGACACGAAGTTTTACCCAGGTTCGGGCCCTCTCGATGGAGGTAAAACCCTACATCCTGCTTGATTAATATTGATGGTATGGGTAGTACAAGAGTAGATCTACCACGAGATCAAGGAGGCTAAACCCTAGAAGCTAGCCTATGGTATGATTGTTGTATGTTGTCCTACGGACTAAAGCCCTCCGGTTTATATAGACACCGGAGAGGGTTAGGGTTACACAAAATCGGTTACAATGGTAGGAGATCTAAATATCCACATCGCCAAGCTTGCCTTCAACGCCAAGGAAAGTCCCTTCCGGACACGGGACGAAGTCTTCAATCTTGTATCTTCATAGTCTAGGAGTCCGGCTGAAGGTATAGTCCGGCCATCCGGACACCCCCTAATCCAGGACTCCCTCACATATAGTTTAGTCATGCTCCATTTTCGTCACACAAGAATGCTCTCATCATGCACAACCCCGATGACATGCCAAGCAATTGTTTCATACTTTAGTAATCTCAAACCTATAAACTTTCACGCAATATATGAGCGCGAGCCATGGACATAGCACTATGGGTGGAATAGAATATGATGATGGGGGTTATGTGGAGAAGACAAAAAGGAGAAAGTCTCACATCAACGAGGCTAATCAATGGGCTATGGAGATGCCCATCGATTGATGTTAATGCAAGGAGTAGGGATTGCCATGCAACGGATGCATTAGAGCTATAAATGTATGAAAGCTCAACAAAAGAAAGTAAGTGGGTGTGCATCCAACGTGCTTGCTCACGAAGACCTAGGGCACTTGAGGAGGCCCATATATTGTTGGAATATAAAAGCCTAGTTCTATAATGAAAAATTCCCACTAGTATATGAAAGTGACAAAACAAGAGACTCTTTATCATGAAGATTATGGTGCTACTTTGAAGCACAAGTGTGGCGAAGGATAGTAGCATTGTTATTATATTTCCTTGTTCATGATAATTGTCTTTATTCATGCTATAATTGTGTTATCCGGAAATCGTAATACATGTGTGAATAATAGACACCAACATGTCCCTAGTAAGCCTCTAGTTGACTAGCTCGTTGATCAACAGATAGTCATGGTTTCCTGACTATGGACATTGGATGTAATTGATAACGAGATCACATCATTAGGAGAATGATGTGATGGACAAGACCCAATCCTAAACATAGCACAAGATCGTATAGTTCGTTTGCTAGAGTTTTCCAATGTCAAGTATCCTTTCCTTAGACCATGAGATCGTGTAACAACGTCACAACGTAACTGGGTGACTATAAAGGTATATTGCGGGTATCTCCGAAAGTGTCTGTTGGGTTGACATGGATCGAGACTGGGATTTGTCACTCCGCATGATGGAGAGGTATCACCGGGCCCACTCGGTAATGCATCATCACAATGAGCTCAATGTGATCAAAGTGTTTGATCACGGGATCATGCATTACGGTACGAGTAAAGTGACTTGCCGGTAACGAGATTGAACAAGGTACTGGGATACCGACGATCGAATCTCGGGCAAGTAAAATACCGATTGACAAAGGGAATTGTATACGGGATTAATTGAATCCTTGACATCGTGGTTCATCCGATGAGATCATCGTGGAGCATGTGGGAGCCAACATGGGTATCCAGACCCCGCTGTTGGTTATTGCCCGAGAGCCGTCTCGGTCATGTGTGCCTGTCTCCCGAACCCGTAGGGTCTACACACTTAAGGTTCGGTGATGCTAGGGTTGTGAAGATATGTATATGCAGTAACTCGAATGTTGTCCGGAGTCCCAGATGAGATCCCGGACGTCACGAGGAGTTTCATAATAGTCCGTAGGTGAAGAATTATATATAGGAAGTGCAGTTTCGGCCATCGGGAATGATCTGGGGGTCACCGGTATTCTACCGGGACCACCAGATGGGTCTCGGGGGTCCACCGGGTGGGGCCACCCATCCCGGAGGGCCCCATGGGCTGAAGTGGGAGGGGGGACCAGCCCTTAGTGGGCTGGTGCGCCCCCAAGGCCCACCCCCTGCGCCTAGGGTTGGAACCCTAGGGTGGGGGGGGGGCGCCCACTTGCCTTGGGGGGCACTCCACCCCCCTTGGCCGCCGCCCCCTTGGAGATTGGATCTCCCAAGGGCCGGCGCCCCCCCAGGGGCCTATATAAAGGGGGGGAGGGAGGGGCAGCCGCACCCTTGAGTCCTGGCGCCTCCCTCCCTCCCTGCTACACCTCTTCCTCTCGCAGTACACGACGAAGCCCTGCTGCTGTGACGCCCTGCATCCACCACCACGTCGTCGTGCTGCTGGATTTTCATCAACCTCTCCTTTCCCCTTGCGGAATCAAGAAGGAGGAGACGTCACTCTGACCGTACGTGTGTTGAACGCGGAGGTGCCGTCCGTTCGGTGCTAGGATCTCCGGTGATTTGGATCACGTCGTGTACGACTACCTCATCCCCGTTCTCTGAACGCTTCCGTTCGTGATCTACAAAGGTATGTAGATGCATCCGATCACTCGTTGCTAGATGAACTCATAGATGGATCTTGGTGAAACCGTAGGAAAATTTTTGTTTTCTGCAACGTTCCCCAACAGTGGCATCATGAGCTAGGTCTATGCGTAGTTCTTCTTGCACGAGTAGAACACAATTTGTTGTGGGCGTAGATTTGTCAACTTTCTTGCCGCTACTAGTCTTATCTTGCTTCAGTGGTATTGTTGGATGAAGCGGCCCGGAGCAACCTTACACGTACGCTTACGTGAGACCGGTTCCACCGACTAACATGCATTAGTTGCATAAGGTGGCTGGCGGGTGTCTGTCTCTCCCACTTTAGTTGGAGCGGATTCGATGAAAAGGGTCCTTGTGAAGGGTAAATAGAAGTTGTCAAATCACGTTGTGGCTTTCACATAGGTAAGAAAACGTTCTTGCTAGAACCCTAATTCAGCCACGTAAAACTTGCAACAACAATTAGAGGACGTCTAACTTGTTTTTGCAGCAAGTGCTTTGTGATATGATATGGCCAAAGTTGTGATGAATGATGAATGATCTATATGTGATGTATGAGATGTTCATGCTATTGTAATAGGAATCACGACTTGCATGTCGATGAGTATGACAACCGGCAGGAGCCATAGGAGATGTCTTTATTTTTGTATGACCTGCGTGTCATTGAGAAACGCCATGTAAATTACTTTACTTTATTGCTAAACGCATTAGCCATAGTAGTAGAAGTAATAGTT
This sequence comes from Aegilops umbellulata, assembly GCA_032464435.1. NCBI lineage: Eukaryota > Viridiplantae > Streptophyta > Magnoliopsida > Poales > Poaceae > Aegilops > Aegilops umbellulata. The sequence continues at coordinate 124,122,300 of CP136054.1, read as the reverse complement.
GGCGAGCAACTTCATGGAGACACGATGATGGAGATCATGGTGTCAAGCCGGTGACAAAGATGATCATGGAGCCCCAAGATGGAGATCAAAGGAGCCATGTGATATTGGCCATATCATGTCACGTTTATTATTTGATTGCATGTCATGTTTATCATGTTTTGCATCTTGTTTACTTAGAACGACGGTAGTAAATAAGATGATCCCTCATAATAATTTCAAGAAATGTTCCCCCTAACTGTGCACTGTTGCGACAGTTCGTTGTTTCAAAGCACCACGTGATGATCGGGTGTGATAGATTCTAACGTTCACATACAACGGGTGTAAGACAGATTTACACATGCAAACACTTAGGTTGACTTGACGAGCCTAGCATGTACAGACATGGCCTCGGAACACAGAAGACCGAAAGGTCGAGCATGAGTCGTATAGAAGATACGATCAACATGAAGATGTTCACCGATGTTGACTAGTCCATCTCACGTGATGATCGGACACGGCCTAGTTGACTCGGATCATGTTATACTTAGATGACTAGTAGAGGCATGTCTATCTAAGTGGGAGTTCATTAAATATTTGATTAGATGAAATTTATTATCATGAACTTAGTCTAAAATATTTACAATATGTCTTGTAGATCAAATGGCCAACGTAGTCCTCAACTTCAACGCATTCCTAGAGAAAACCAAGCTGAAAGACGATGGCAGCAACTATACGGACTGGGTCCGGAACCTGAGGATCATCCTCATAGCTGCCAAGAAAGATTATGTCCTACAAGCACTGCTGGGTGACGCACCTATTCTCCCTGCAGAACAAGACGTTATGAACGCTTGGCAGGCACGTACCGATGACTACTCCCTCGTTTAGTGCGGCATGCTTTACAGCTTAGAGCCGGGGCTCCGAAAGCGTTTTGAGAGACACAGAGCATATGAGATGTTCGAAGAGCTGAAAATGGTTTTCCAAGCTCATGCCCGGGTCGAGAGATATGAAGTCTCCGACAAATTCTTCAGCTGTAAGATGGAGGAAAATAGTTCTGTCAGTGAGCACATACTCACTATGTCAGGGTTACATAACCGCTTGACTCAGCTGGGGATTAATCTCCCGGACGATGCGGTCATTGACAAAATCCTCCAGTCGCTTCCACCAAGCTACAAGAGCTTTGTGATGAACTTCAATATGCAGGGGATGGAAAAGACCATTCCTGAAGTATTTGCTATGCTGAAATCAGCAGAGGTAGAAGTCAAGAAGGAACATCAAGTGTTGATGGTGAATAAAACCACTAAGTTCAAGAAGGGCAAGGGTAAAAAGAATTTCAAGAAGGACGGCAAGGAAGTTGCCGCGCCCGGCAAGCAAGCTGCCGGGAAGAAGCCAAAGAATGGACCCAAGCCCGAGACTGAGTGCTTTTATTGCAAGGGAAGTGGTCACTGGAAGCGGAACTGCCCCAAATGCTTAGCGGACAAGAAGGCCGGCAAAACAAAAGGTATATGTGATATACATGTAATTGATGTGTACCTTACCAGTACTCGTAGTAGCTCTTGGGTATTTGATACTGGTGCAGTTGCTCACACTTGTAACTCAAAGCAGGAGCTGCGGAATAAACGGAGACTGGCGAAGGACGAGGTGACGATGCGCGTCGGGAATGGTTCCAAGGTTGATGTGATCGCCGTCGGCACGCTACCTCTAAATTTACCTACGGGATTAGTTTTAAACCTCAATAATTGTTATTTGGTGCCAAGTTTGAGCATGAACATTGTGTCTGGATCTCGTTTAATTCGAGATGGCTACTCATTTAAATCCGAGAATAATGGTTGTTCTATTTATATGAGTGATATGTTTTATGGTCATGGTCCGATGGTTAATGGTTTATTCTTAATGAATCTCGTACGTGATGATACACATATTCATATTGTGAATACCAAAAGAGTTAAAGTTGATAACAATAGTCCCACATACTTGTGGCACTGCTTCCTTGGTCACATAGGTGTCAAACGCATGAAGAAGCTCCATGCAGATGGACTTTTAGAGTCTCTTGATTATGAATCATTTGACACGTGCGAACCATGCCTCATGGGTAAAATGACCAAGACTCCGTTCTCAGGAACAATGGAGCGAGCAACCAACTTATTGGAAATCATACATAATGATGTGTGCGGTCCAATGAGTGTTGAGGCTCGCGGTGGCTATCGTTATGTTCTCACCCTCACTGATGAATTGAGTAGATATGGGTATATCTACTTAATGAAACACAAGTCTGAGACCTTTGAAAAGTTCAAGGCATTTCAGAGTGAGGTTGAAAATCAACGTGACAGAAATATCAAGTTTCTACGATCAGATCGTGGAGGAGAATACTTGAGTCACGAGTTTGGCACACACTTAAGAAAATGTGGAATAGTTTCACAACTCACGCCGCGTGGAACACCTCAGCGTAATGGTGTGTCTGAACGTCGTAATCGCACTCTATTAGATATGGTGCAATCTATGATGTCTCTTACCAATTTACCGCTATCTTTTTGGGGCTATGCTTTAGAGACTGCCGCATTCACTTTAAATAGGGCTCCGTCGAAATCCGTTGAGACGACACCGTATGAATTATGGTTTGGGAAGAAACCTAAGCTGTTGTTTCTAAAATTTTTGGGATGCGATGCTTATGTCAAGAAACTTCAACCTGAAAAGCTCGAACCCAAGTCGGAGAAATGTGTCTTCATAGGATACCCTAAAGAAACTATTGGGTATACCTTCTACCTCAGATCTGAAGGCAAGATCTTTGTTGCCAAGAATGGATCCTTTCTAGAGAAGGAGTTTCTCTCGAAAGAAGTAAGTGGGAGGAAAGTAGAACTTGATGAAGTGTTACCTCTTGAACCGGAAAATGGCACAACTCAAGAAAACGTTTCTGAGGTGCCTGCACCGACTAGAGAGGAAATTAATGATGATGATCAAGATGCTTCTGATCAAGCTCCTACTGAAATTCGTAGGTCCACAAGGACACGTTCCGCACCAGAGTGGTACGGTAACCCTGTCTTGGAAATCATGTTGTTAGACAACGGTGAACCTTCGAACTATGAAGAAGCGATGGCGGGCCCGGATTCTGACAAATGGCTGGAAGCCATGAAATCCGAGATAGGATCCATGTATGAAAACGAAGTATGGACTTTGACTGACTTGCCCGTTGAGCGGCGAGCCATAGAAAATAAATGGATCTTTAAGAAGAAGACATACGCGGATGGTAATGTGACCATCTATAAAGCTCGACTTGTCGCTAAGGGTTATCGACAAGTTCAAGGGGTTGACTACGATGAGACTTTCTCACCGGTAGCGAAGCTGAAGTCCGTCCGAATCATGTTAGCAATTGCCGCATTCTACGATTATGAGATATGGCAAATGGATGTCAAAACGGCATTCCTTAATGGTTTCCTTAAGGAAGAATTGTATATTATGCAGTCGGAAGGTTTTGTCGATCCTAAGAATGCTGACAAGGTGTGCAAGCTCCAACGCTCGATTTATGGGCTGGTGCAAGCATCTCGGAGTTGGAACATTCGCTTTGATGAGATGATCAAAGCGTTTGGATTTACGCAGACTTATGGAGAAGCCTGCGTTTACAAGAAAGTGAGTGGGAGCTCTGTAGCATTTCTCATACTATATGTAGATGACATACTTTTGATGGGAAATGTTATAGACCTCTTGGACAACATTAAGGCCTACTTGAATAAAAGTTTTTCAATGAAGGACCTTGGAGAAGCTGCTTATATATTAGGCATCAAGATCTATAGAGATAGATCAAGACGCCTCATAGGTCTTTCACAAAGCACATACCTTGATAAGATATTGAAGAAGTTCAATATGGATCAATCTAAGAAGGGGTTCTTACCTGTGTTACAAGGTGTGAAATTGAGCTCAGCTCAATGTCCGACCACGGCAGAAGATATAGAAGAGATGAGTGTCATCCCCTATGCCTCAGCCATAGGTTCTATTATGTATGCCATGTTGTGTACCAGACCTGATGTAAACCTTGCCGTAAGTTTGGTAGGAAGGTACCAAAGTAATCCCGGCAAGGAACACTGGACAGCGGTCAAGAATATCCTGAAGTACCTGAAAAGGACTAAGGAAATGTTTGTCGTTTATGGAGGTGACGAAGAGCTCATCGTAAAGGGTTACGTCGACGCTAGCTTCGACACAGATCTGGATGACTCTAAGTGACAAACCGGATACGTGTATATATTGAATGGTGGGGCAGTAAGCTGGTGCAGTTGCAAGCAGAGCGTCATGGCGGGATCTACATGTGAAGCAGAGTACATGGCAGCCTCGGAGGCAGCACATGAAGCAATCTGGGTGAAGGAGTTCATCACCGACCTCGGAGTCATACCCAATGCGTCGGGGCCAATCAAACTCTTCTGTGACAACACTGGAGCTATTGCACTTGCCAAGGAGCCCAGGTTTCACAAGAAGACCAGGCACATCAAGTGTCGCTTCAACTCCATTCGTGAAAATGTTCAAGATGGAGACATAGATATTTGTAAAGTACATACGGACCTGAATGTAGCAGACCCGTTGACTAAACCTGTCAGGACCCCGATTCTAAGCCACATCGATCCAGCGTGTAACACATCATATCACTTTGCGGCCTCACGCACGGTACTCCCACGGGTGCCACCTTACCTGGCCCGGGACCGTTTGTGCCTTTTGGCTCACGTATATGATAGTGTCGCTAGCATCCATATGACAGAGAACCCGGGCCGACATGGCTAGTCGTGAACCCAAAGCGGCGCTAGCCTATGAGAACAGGCATACATGAATCACTTCGAACATGTCGGTCATCAACGTATCTATTCGGGCTGTAGCACTGGGCTAACAGGACTCCGGTAACCCGGGCTGTAGCAGGCTAGGCAGGACTCCGAATATCAGCGCGTGACATTTCCCCGAAGGGACAGACATAGGAACGACGTGAAACACATGCCGGCCAGTCAAGTGTCCAAGCAGTAGTGCTGGGCTAGCAGGACTCCGGTGAACCGGGCTGTAGCGGACTACTATCGCTCAGAAGCACAAGACCTACATTTCCCCATATGAAAGGCTGCCAAGGATAAACAACTAGATAGTCGGATCCCACTCATACCAAGCATTTCAATCATGCACACAATTTGCCCGATATGAGTAAATACAACATGGCATCACAACAGTACTCTACGACTCAAGTACTTTATTTAGAAGGCTCCGAGGAGCCATACATATCATCCATACAGATAGGGGTCACATGACCCAACACTCAAGTCATACAAACATACAAGCACATGCGGAAGCAAAGTAATCTGAGTACAGACACTAGAAAGAAAGAAGGCTTGACGAAGCCTGTCTATCTACAACGACCCTTCACAAGTCTTGGATCACCACCTGGGTGATAAGTCACTCGTCAACGTCGAGGTCTACATAGAACCCATCAGAGGGGTTGGTGCAGTCGTCTGAAAAACATGATTAAAGCAACATGAGTACGGAGGTACTCAGCAAGTCTTACAACAGGAACCTACTATACATGCACATTCTGAAGAAGGTAGTGGGGTTATTGCAGCAAGCCAGCTTTGACTCTTGGCTAAGCTATCCTACGATAGACACCATTTGTAAATCATTTGTCGCACACGAGTCCACTATCACCATCACAATACTCCACCGTGGATCCTCTCTCGCCATCCTACGAGAGGGCCATCCGCGGTACTCACACTTATCTTGAGAGTTTTAGTAGTATCCATTTAACTTGTCTATGAACTGATATAGGCAACCCAGAAGTCCATTACCGCGGACACGGCTATTCGAATAGATCATTTATAACCCTGCAGGGGTGTACTTGTTCACACATGTTTCCACCACTTAGCGTCTGCACACGACATGTGCTCGGCAGACTTCAAGCGAAAGCCGACGTGGGTGTAGACCACGACCTACCTAAACACTCAAGTCTCTAGTCCAGGTTTATCGCCTATTCGGGTTCCATCCGCAGGGAGTCCGGCCGAGGTTTCCACTAACGGCCCCGAACGATGTGAACAGGGTTCCGAGACACCAAACGGGCGCCCGGTTGACCCGGCCACGTGCCTACCGCAACACAGCCCACCCCGATGGTCAGCGCCGCGTGCGGCCCCCAGCATACTACAAACACCAGAAACTACTTGCAATTCCTGGACAGAGAACAAGGGTGGATAAGAAGTCGAGCGGGGTCATATTTCAGGGCCCAATGCATGGTAGTAACTGTATCATGGATCACAAACACAGATCTCAGTTCTTAAGGACGGCCTCAATGAAACAACCCACCATGTACTCCTACATGGCCTCTCATCGATTCCTTTACCAAATCGTATTCAACACTTCACTCTTGTCACCGACACAAACTTTCACTCCAGTTCATCATCCCGATGAGCCAGACCTGACACAACTCTAAGCATAGCAAGCATAGCATGGTAGGAACACACACACATGTATTGGCTCAATCAACTCCTACACATGCTAGTGGGTTTCATCTAGTTACTGTGGCAATGACAGGTCATGCAAAGGAAGTGGGTTCAACTACCGCGACACACAGCAGTTTGAAACGCGTTGTCTTAATGCAGTAAACGAGAGCAGAAGCGAGAACATGGGTTTGTATCGGAATGATCAATGGGTTGCTTGCCTGATGGAGTGGTCGTGGGATACTGCCCTTCAGTTGGATACTCGGAGATATCCTCGGAGGCAGAACCTACCACGAAGAACACATTGGAACACAATCAATACATGACGATATGCGACAATATGATGCATGCTATGACATGGCAATATGGATGTGCCCTGACCTAGTGCAAGTTAAACCAGAAGGGAATGAACCCATTTGAACCAAAGATTCAAATGGTAGCTCATTCATGAAGATCATATTAGTGTATCAACTTGTAATGCCTAAACAGTGGGTTTAACTTGTTCTGATATGCATGAAACCAGTACCAATGGATAGGTTGGATTTTTCTGATAATTTTTCATATATAAAACTTTGCATTTGGAGTTATAGATAATTTTCTATGAATTTTTGAAGTTTAAACTAATTTCTGGAATTTCCTGTGCAAAAATAAATCCAGAAAATTAATTGTGGCGTCAGCATGAGGTCATGCTGACCTCAGCAGGTCAACAGACCCGGTCCAGGTCAACTGACCAGTGGGACCCGCATGTCAGTGGATAATTAAACTAGTTTAATTAGTTAAAACTAATCTGATGATTAACAGAAGGGGGCCCCACCTGTCATCTACACATCAGAGTCAACCAGGGCCCACCAGTCAACGATCAGGGTCAACTCGCCGGCGTCTAGCCGCCGGCGAGGCCAGACGCGGCGGAGCAGAGTGGATTTGGCCGTTCCGGCCACCAAATGGGGCGCGGAAGGCATCTACGCACTCCTGGGAATGAACCGCGGCTACTGGTGGAGTCAGTTGGGGTCGGGGTGGCCGGAGTTGGCGCCGGCGATGAGTTTGGTGGCGCCGGGGCTCGGGTGAAGGTGAAACCGGGGCTGCGGGGCACGGCGAGGCGCGTGGAGTGATCCGTCGGGCCCCTGGGTGTGCGGTGAGACTAGTGGACAGGGTGGTGCGGCCATTGGGTGGCCGGAGCCTCGCCGGCGACGAGCTCCGCGGCGGCGCATGCGGTTGAACTACGTGCAGTCGCTGTGGTGCACGAGAAGAGGAAAGGAGAGGATGGGGAGGTGGCTATGCTCACAGCGAACTCGCAGAGCCAGACGGCGTGGTCGGGGACGAGCTGGTGCGGCGACGGCGTTGAAGGGGATCTCCGGCGATGGTGGACTCGGGTGGGGTCGGTGCGGTGGCTTCGGGGCACGCGAGCGCTCGGGCTCGTGCTGCTCGACGAAGTCGACGACGGCGGAGAGGTTGGACACGGTCTCGTGGCACGGGGACGACGGTGGCTACGGCTATGACGGCGGAGCGGCGACGATGGCGTCGGCCATGGCGGGGGAGAGCGAGGGAGGCGAGGCAGGGGCGAACGGCGTGTCTAGGGGCTCGAGGCGACGACGTGGAACTCATCCAGGGCAGCGAGGCGGCGAGGAGGTGAAGCAGGGCGGCGGGGAGCTGCGTGGCGCTCGCTGGTGCCGGCGTCGAGCACCTGCGTGCCTGCCTGGCCGAGCCAAGCAGCTCGCTGGCGCGGCAGCTGGGCTGGGCCGGCAGGTGGGCCGGTTGCAGGCGCCAGGTAAGTCTTTTCCTGAATTTTGTTTTCTTTTCTATTTCTTTTGTAACTTTGTAGACTTATTAAAAATACTAGAACAACTCCTAAAATCACCAAACTGCACCTGGTCCTTAGTTAGAATATTTCCAATCAGGAACATTTTAGTTTGGAGATATTTGAGCATTTGAAATATTTTATAAATTTAAAATGCCCAAATTCAAATAATTATGCATTAATTCAATGGCCTTCTGTTGACCTAGAAAAATGTGCACTATTTTTGCCAGAGGTTTAAGACCAAAGCAAAGATGATGAACATTTTAGAAGGGCATTTCAGGTTCATTGAAAAAGATTTTAGTAAACCCTAATAGATTCAGGAGGGGTGCTGGGGGTTCTGCCTTCCCCATTTCAATTTTCTTGTCAAAAGAAAACATGATGCACACTCTAATGCATGAACTAGGTAGGATGTGACAACTCACCCCCACTCAAAAGAATCTCGTCCCGAGATTTAGGATCTGTCGGAAAGAAGGTGGGGTACTCAAGTCGAAGACGATCCTCCCTTTCCCATGTAGCTTCTTGCTCGGAATGGTGTGACCATTGAACCTTGAGAAACTTGATATTGTGGCGTCGAGTGGTACGCTCGGCTTGATCAAGGATACGAACGGGGTATTCCCGATAAGTGAGGTTATCTTGGAGATCAAGAGTTTCGTGGTCCACTCCACGGATAGGATCCGCGAAGCAACGCCTGAGTTGAGAAACGTGGAAGACATCATGAACTCTGGAGAGATGCGGAGGTAGTTCCAGTTGGTAGGCAACTTCCCCTCGTTTGGCAAGAATGCGAAAAGGTCCAATGTAACGAGGAGCCAATTTGCCTTTGATACCGAATCGATGGGTTCCCTTTAAAGGTGTAACCCGAAGGTAAGCCATCTCGCCGACTTCATAAGCCATGGGCTTATGCTTGCGGTCATACTGACTCTTTTGTCGAGACTGGGCGGTTTTCAACTTCTCACGAATAATACGAACCTGCTCTTCTGCATCCCGGATCATGTCCGGGCCGAAGAGTTGTCTCTCGCCGGTTTCTGACCAGTTAAGAGGCGTTCGACATTTTCGTCCATAAAGAACTTCGAAAGGAGCTTTGCCCAAGCTAGCTTGATAACTATTGTTATAAGCGAACTCGGCGAATGGTAGACACTTCTCCCAATTCATGCCGAAAGAGATGACAGAAGCTCGGAGCATATCCTCCAGAATTTGATTGACTCGTTATACTTGACCACTTGATTGAGGATGGAAGGCGGTGCTAAAGGAGAGTCGAGTTCCCAAAGCATTTTGGAAACTTTCCCAAAATCGAGAGGTGAAAAGACTTCCACGGTCTGAGTTAATTTCCAATGGGACACCATGGAGAGATACAATTCGAGAGATGTACAAATCAGCTAGCTGGCTAGCGGTTATACTCTCGCGAACAGGTAAGAAGTGGGCTACTTTGGAGAGACGATCGACAACAACGAAGATAGCATTATTCCCTCTTTTGGTTCTGGGAAACCCGGTAATGAAATCCATACCGATTTTATCCCATTTCCATTCAGGAATCTCCAAAGATTGAAGGGTGCCAGCAGGCCGTTGATGCTCTGCTTTAACACGACGACAGACGTCGCAAGTTGCAATGTATTGAGCGATTTGTCTCTTCATCCTGGTCCACCAAAACCTCTGGCGTAGGTCTTGATACATTTTAGTACTACCGGGATGAATGGTGAGAGGGGATTCATGAGCTTCCTTAAGGATCAATTGACGTAAATGTTGCTTCTTGGGAACCACCAAGCGGTTCTCGAAGAAGACAACACCTCGTTCATCCATAGAAAAACATTTAGCAACTCCGCTAGCGATGTTTTCCTTAATCCGAGATATGCCCTTATCGCGCTTCTGGGCAGCTATGATTTGATCCGTAAGGTTAGGTTTCACCACCAGGGTGGAAAGGAATCCTCGAGGAACAATGTGAAGGTTAAGCTTATGAAATTCCTCGTGGAGAAGTGGTTGACCTTGTTGTAACATCAGGTTGTTACAATAAGATTTACGACTTAGCGCATCAGCCATGACATTGGCTTTGCCTGGGGTGTAAGTTATTCCTAAGTCGTAATCTGAGATCAACTCGACCCAACGTCTTTGCCTGAGATTCAAATCCGGTTGGGTGAAGATATATTTCAAACTTTGGTGATCAGTGTAAATTTCGCAACGATTACCCAGAAGGTAATGTCGCCAGGTTTTGAGTGCATGGACTACTGCTGCAAGCTCTAGATCATGTGTGGGATAATTATCCTCATGTGGACGCAACTGTCGAGAAGCGTAGGCAATCACATGACGATCTTGCATGAGTATGCAACCTAGTCCTTGTCGCGAGGCGTCGCAATAGATAACAAAGTCCTTAGAAAAATCTGGTGGTACCAGTACGGGAGCAGATGTCAGGCGTCTTTTCAGTTCCTGAAAGCTGAACTCGCACCGTGGGGTCCACTCGAACTTTTTATCTTTCTTGAGGAGTTCAGTTAGAGGCTTAGCAACTTTGGAGAAATTCTCGACGAAGCGGCGGCAATAGCTCGCTAAACCAAGAAAACTCCGGACTTGCTTGACCGTTTCAGGTGGAGTCCAGTCAAGGACAGCTTGAACTCGCTCGGGATTGACAGCAATGCCCTTACCAGAGATTACATGGCCCAGATAGGTCACTTCTGGCAACCAGAATTCGCACTTGGAGAATTTGGCATAAAGGCGATGCTCTCGAAGTTTCATCAATACTAGACTTAGATGTTCGGCATGTTCTTCCTCATTCTTGGAGTAGATGAGTATATCATCGAGGTATACCACGACGAATTTATCCAAGTACTCCATGAAGATCGAGTTCATTAACCGAGAGAAGGTGGCTGGAGCATTGGTTAAACCGAAGGACATGACGGTGTACTCGTATTGGCCGTAACGAGTAACGAAGGCCGTTTTGGGAATGTCCCCGTTCTTGATTTTGATTTGATGGTAGCCCAACCTCAAATCCATCTTGGAAAAGACTGAGGATCCAGCGAGCTGGTCATACAGGTCGTTGATCCTGGGGAGCGGATACTTGTTCTTGATAGTGACCAAATTGACAGGTCGGTAATCTACAACCATCCGATCCGTTCCATCCTTCTTCTTGACGAAGAGGACGGGGCAAGCCCATGGAGATGAACTAGGACGGATGAAACCCTTTTGCAAGGACTCGTCGAGTTGTTTCTTAAGCTCAGCTAGTTCTAGGGGTGCCATCTTATAAGGTCTCCTAGAGATTGGGACGGTTCCTGGAACAAGGTCTATCACGAACTCGACATCTCTGTCAGGTGGAACACCTGGCAGTTCCTCTGGAAAGACATCCGGAAAGTCACGGACTACTGAAATATCTTCGAGGTCTGGAAGGGGATTGGCATTTAAAGAGTAGAGCTGACGCTCCGATACTCGGGTCAAAATGTTGACTGTCTTGCCCGATGGATGGGTAAGTTGAATAGTTCTAGTTGAGCAGTCAATCTTGGCGTAATGGGCTGACATCCAGTCCATACCCAAGATGATGTTTATGTCTGAAGACTTGAGAGCTATTAGTGACGCAAGGAAGACCAATCTGTCAACAAGAATTTCATTTCCATGGCTGATTCTAGAGGTTTGCCATCTAGAACCGGGAGTTTGAATTTCCATGGAGGTAGGCATGTCACAAAAAGTGGTGTTGTGCAAACGAGCATAGCTCTCAGAAATAAATGAATGAGATGCTCCAGTATCAAAGAGAACAGTTGCCGGATGGCAATTAACAAGGAGCGTACCGAGAACGACGTTGGGGTTCTCTTGAGTTTCTTCAGCTGAAACGTAGTTGACATGGCCACGAGCAGTGGTGGCTGGCTTGGCGACAAGCACCTTCGCTGTTGACTTACCACGTCCAACAGACTTTCCGAACTGACTGGGGTTGTTCTGGGGACAATCACGGATGTAGTGGCCCGGCTCACCACACTTGAAGCAAGTTATCATATTGGGGCGTGGAGCAGTATTGGCAGTGGGGCCACCAAAAGTCTTGGGCGGCACATACTGTTGGTTGGGACGAGGCGCCTCAAAAGATGGCCTCGGGGTATACCTGGGTGGCATAGCAGAATTTGGGATCCAGACCCGGCGCTTCTGAGATCCAGAGCCGGATGAAGATCCATAGTCACGGGAGTGCTTGCGTGAAGCTTCAAAATCATTCTGCCCTGTCTCGGCACTGATGGCCTTATTGACTAGCTTCGGAAAAGAAGTGCAATCATGCAGACGAAGGTCACGTCGGAGCTCAGGGCTAAGTCCCTTGCGGAACCTTGCCTGCTTCTTGGCATCGGTGGATACCTCTTCGGGAGCATAGCGTGCAAGCTTCCCAAACTCGCGACTGTATGCATCCACAGTCAGCTTCCCCTGGGTGAAGTTACAGAACTCCTCCCTCTTGCGATCCATGAGGCCTTCCGGGATATGATGCTCACGAAAAGCGGCACTGAAATCAGCCCAAGTAGTGAGTTGGCCGACCGGGCGCATAGCTTCATAATTCTCCCACCAAAGGCTGGCAGGACCTTCAAGGTGATAGGCAGCAAAGGTGACTTTATCATCTTCAGCCACGTTGGCAGAACGTAGCTTGTGGGCGATGCTGCGGAGCCAGTCATCCGCATCGAGAGGTTCGATGGAATGATTGAACTTTGGCGGGTACAGCTTGACAAAGTCATTGATGGACACCGAATTGATCCTCTGCTGGCGTGCAGTGTTCTGCTCAATCCGCTCTAGCAAGCGATTGGTGTCGCGCCTGTTGCGCTCTGCCTCCAGCATCACTTCGGCCAGAGAAGGTGGTTGAGGCAGACTTTCCTCTCTAGGTGCACTAGCTTCTCCCTGCTCCGAAGCAGCAGGGTTGCTGCGGGTGTTGACCATCCTGGGCAAACAAAACAACGATTTAAACCAGGATGGCAAAATCTGGCCAAGGAAGTGCGGAATGTAATGGGTAACAAGGAATGCAGAGATGATCATCCGTATGACATGGTAATATAGAAACTGCCATATATATACCAACGGTCATACACATCATACATAGTTTAGTACAAGCTCAAGCTGAGGTACAACTAAGACGAAAGACGTTACATCTCATCGGAGGCATTCCAAGCTCCTATACATTATTTTTCTACACCTCCGGAATTGATACACACTAAGTTATATTCCACAATCACGCAGGACGGTGGACATACAACTATTACAATACTAGCGAGACTGCTACTAGCTCAGACGGCTCCGTAGAAGTCCTCATAGAAGTCACCACCCAGACCTGGAAGCGGAACATGGTCATCTGGGAACAGACGGTCCTGCGGTGCTTGTGGACCATAGGGACTTGGGTGCGGCCTCGGTCCAACAGATGGCGGTAGAAGAGGCCCACGAGGAGGGGTGATGCCTCCCACCTCACGCCATTCCATGAAGTCTGGCAGACTAGCCCGCACAGGGTACAAGTCTCTCGTGTCCATGTATCCGGCTTGCACAGCAGGTGCAAACCTCGTCAAGGTGGCCCAATGGTCAGCACGAGCATTAAAGAGCTCCATACGCAAGGCCCGGTTTTCACGGTCCTTATCTTCCAACATCTCAGTAGTGGTGCAAAGGAGTGAGTCCTCATGGGATGCATCACTGTACATGCCCTGAAGGTAACCATGCGCCCCAGGGAGGGATGCTGGCATGTAGCGAAAATCAGTATTGCTCAACAAGGCAGTTCTAGCTCGCATAATGGTCATCATCGAGTAGGCTGCATCTTGAACGGACATCCCAATAGTGATCCCGAGTCCATAAGAACAGTGGAGTGGTTCCGTGGCTCCGGGATAAGATGGATATATCCTGACCGTGCACAGATATTGGCTCTGGTTGAAATCTCTAAACTGCTCTTCGACGGTGTATTCAGGGTACCATCGGTAACCTGCCTCAACCATCACTCGAACCAACATGGCGGTATGACCACATACACCGATGCAACGGGTCAGACGAACCACTTGGTTTTGGGAACGGGTAGCCATCTGAAAGCACAAAATAGTGCAAAGGCATTAGAATTTCTGGATGAAATTGGACAGCATAACGGCTGTAAATGCTCAGAAAAGACTTGAGACATCCACAACAGTTTGCGAAACCACTCAACAACATCATATCAAGGTTCTGGTTCAAATGGCAACATACTAAACTTTAGTAGAACTGGACTGGGTTGAACCAACAATCCTATAAGTTACTACGGATTTAGTAGCACGTGAACCTGATAGAGAGAAGAGAGCCTAGTCCTTAACCCACGTAGAATGAGAAGAGAATGACTCAGAATAGAGGGCATAAGGTAAAGGAGTAAAAGAGCCTTACGTTCCCTCCCACAATCAATTCCCCTACATATAACTAAAGCATTTCTAGACTCGACATCGACCAGTTTGGCTTAGCGAACCTACAGGCAGTCCGGCTCTGATGCCAACGCTGTCAGGACCCCGATTCTAAGCCACATCGATCCAGCGTGTAACACATCATATCACTTTGCGGCCTCACGCACGGTACTCCCACGGGTGCCACCTTACCTGGCCCAGGACCATTTGCGCCTTTTGGCTCACGTATATGATAGTGTCGCTAGCATCGATATGACAGAGAACCCGGGCCGACATGGCTAGTCGTGAACCCAAAGCGGCGCTAGCCTATGAGAACAGGCATACATGAATCACTTCGAACATGTCGGTCATCAACGTATCTATTCGGGCTGTAGCACTGGGCTAACAGGACTCCGGTAACCCGGGCTGTAGCAGGCTAGGCAGGACTCCGAATATCAGCGCGTGACATTTCCCCGAAGGGACAGACATAGGAACGACGTGAAACACATGCCGTCCAGTCAAGTGTCCAAGCAGTAGTGCTGGGCTAGCAGGACTCCGGTGAACCGGGCTGTAGCGGACTACTATCGCTCAGAAGCACAAGACCTACATTTCCCCATATGAAAGGCTGCCAAGGATAAACAACTAGATAGTCGGATCCCACTCATACCAAGCATTTCAATCATGCACACAATATGCCCGATATGAGTAAATACAACATGGCATCACAACAGTACTCTACGACTCAAGTACTTTATTTAGAAGGCTCCGAGGAGCCATACATATCATCCATACAGATAGGGGTCACATGACCCAACACTCAAGTCATACAAACATACAAGCACATGCGGAAGCAAAGTAATCTGAGTACAGACACTAGAAAGAAAGAAGGCTTGACGAAGCCTGTCTATCTACAACGACCCTTCACAAGTCTTGGATCACCACCTGGGTGATAAGTCACTCGTCAACGTCGAGGTCTACATAGAACCCATCAGAGGGGTTGGTGCAGTCGTCTGAAAAACATGATTAAAGCAACATGAGTACGGAGGTACTCAGCAAGTCTTACAACAGGAACCTACTATACATGCACATTCTGAAGAAGGTAGTGGGGTTATTGCAGCAAGCCAGCTTTGACTCTTGGCTAAGCTATCCTACGATAGACACCATTTGTAAATCATTTGTCGCACACGAGTCCACTATCACCATCACAATACTCCACCGTGGATCCTCTCTCGCCATCCTACGAGAGGGCCATCCGCGGTACTCACACTTATCTTGAGAGTTTTAGTAGTATCCATTTAACTTGTCTATGAACTGATATAGGCAACCCAGAAGTCCATTACCGCGGACACGGCTATTCGAATAGATCATTTATAACCCTGCAGGGGTGTACTTGTTCACACATGTTTCCACCACTTAGCGTCTGCACACGACATGTGCTCGGCAGACTTCAAGCGAAAGCCGACGTGGGTGTAGACCACGACCTACCTAAACACTCAAGTCTCTAGTCCAGGTTTATCGCCTATTCGGGTTCCATCCGCAGGGAGTCCGGCCGAGGTTTCCACTAACGGCCCCGAACGATGTGAACAAGGTTCCGAGACACCAAACGGGCGCCCGGTTGACCCGGCCACGTGCCTACCACAACACAGCCCACCCCGATGGTCAGCGCCGCGTGCGGCCCCCAGCATACTACAAACACCAGAAACTACTTGCAATTCCTGGACAGAGAACAAGGGTGGATAAGAAGTCGAGCGGGGTCATATTTCAGGGCCCAATGCATGGTAGTAACTATATCATGGATCACAAACACAGATCTCAGTTCTTAAGGACGGCCTCAATGAAACAACCCACCATGTACTCCTACATGGCCTCTCATCGATTCCTTTACCAAATCGTATTCAACACTTCACTCTTGTCACCGACACAAACTTTCACTCCAGTTCATCATCCCGATGAGCCAGACCTGACACAACTCTAAGCATAGCAAGCATAGCATGGTAGGAACACACACACATGTATTGGCTCAATCAACTCCTACACATGCTAGTGGGTTTCATCTAGTTACTGTGGCAATGACAGGTCATGCAAAGGAAGTGGGTTCAACTACCGCGACACACAGCAGTTTGAAACGCGTTGTCTTAATGCAGTAAACGAGAGCAGAAGCGAGAACATGGGTTTGTATCGGAATGATCAATGGGTTGCTTGCCTGATGGAGTGGTCGTGGGATACTGCCCTTCAGTTGGATACTCGGAGATATCCTCGGAGGCAGAACCTACCACGAAGAACACATTGGAACACAATCAATACATGACGATATGCGACAATATGATGCATGCTATGACATGGCAATATGGATGTGCCCTGACCTAGTGCAAGTTAAACCGGAAGGGAATGAACCCATTTGAACCAAAGATTCAAATGGTAGCTCATTCATGAAGATCATATTAGTGTATCAACTTGTAATGCCTAAACAGTGGGTTTAACTTGTTCTGATATGCATGAAACCAGTACCAATGGATAGGTTGGATTTTTCTGATAATTTTTCATATATAAAACTTTGCATTTGGAGTTATAGATAATTTTCTATGAATTTTTGAAGTTTAAACTAATTTCTGGAATTTCCTGTGCAAAAATAAATCCAGAAAATTAATTGTGGCGTCAGCATGAGGTCATGCTGACCTCAGCAGGTCAACAGACCCGGTCCAGGTCAACTGACCAGTGGGACCCGCATGTCAGTGGATAATTAAACTAGTTTAATTAGTTAAAACTAATCTGATGATTAACAGAAGGGGGCCCCACCTGTCGTCTACTCATCAGAGTCAACCAGGGCCCACCAGTCAACGATCAGGGTCAACTCGCCGGCGTCTAGCCGCCGGCGAGGCCAGACGCGGCGGAGCAGAGTGGATTTGGCCGTTCCGGCCACCAAATGGGGCGCGGAAGGCATCTACGCACTCCTGGGAATGAACCGCGGCTACTGGTGGAGTCAGTTGGGGTCGGGGTGGCCGGAGTTGGCGCCGGCGACGAGTTTGGCGGCGCCGGGGCTCGGGTGAAGGTGAAACCGGGGCTGCGGGGCACGGCGAGGCGCGTGGAGTGATGCGTCGGGCCCCTGGGTGTGCGGTGAGACTAGTGGACAGGGTGGTGCGGCCATTGGGTGGCCGGAGCCTCGCCGGCGACGAGCTCCGCGGCGGCGCGTGTGGTTGAACTACGTGCAGTCGCTGTGGTGCACGAGAAGAGGAAAGGAGAGGATGGGGAGGTGGCTATGCTCACAGCGAACTCGCAGAGCCAGACGGCGTGGTCGGGGACGAGCTGGTGCGGCGACGGCGTTGAAGGGGATCTCCGGCGACGGTGGACTCGGGTGGGGTCGGTGCGGTGGCTTCGGGGCACGCGAGCGCTCGGGCTCGTGCTGCTCGACGAAGTCGACGATGGCGGAGAGGTTGGACACGGTCTCGTGGCACGGGGACGACGGTGGCTACGGCTATGACGGCGGAGCGGCGACGATGGCGTCGGCCATGGCGGGGGAGAGCGAGGGAGGCGAGGCAGGGGCGAACGGCGTGTCCAGGGGCTCGAGGCGACGACGTGGAACTCATCCAGGGCAGCGAGGCGGCGAGGAGGTGAAGCAGGGCGGCGGGGAGCTGCGTGGCGCTCGGTGGTGCCGGCGTCGAGCACCTGCGTGCCTGCCTGGCCGAGCCAAGCAGCTCGCTGGCGCGGCAGCTGGGCTGGGCCGGCAGGTGGGCCGGTTGCAGGCGCCAGGTAAGTCTTTTTCTGAATTTTGTTTTCTTTTCTATTTCTTTTGTAACTTTGTAGACTTATTAAAAATACTAGAACAACTCCTAAAATCACCAAACTGCACCTGGTCCTTAGTTAGAATATTTCCAATCAGGAACATTTTAGTTTGGAGATATTTGAGCATTTGAAATATTTTATAAATTTAAAATGCCCAAATTCAAATAATTATGCATTAATTCAATGGCCTTCTGTTGACCTAGAAAAATGTGCACTATTTTTGCCAGAGGTTTAAGACCAAAGCAAAGATGATGAACATTTTAGAAGGGCATTTCAGGTTCATTGAAAAAGATTTTAGTAAAACCTAGTAGATTCAGGAGGGGTGCTGGGGGTTCTGCCTTCCCCATTTCAATTTTCTTGTCAAAAGAAAACATGATGCACACTCTAATGCATGAACTAGGTAGGATGTGACAAAACCTCTCCCTAGAGCAAAACATAATCAACACCAGAATTCCATGGGTGTTCGATTCATCACAATGTAACTAGATTATTGACTCTAGTGCAAGTGGGAGACTGTTGGAAATATGCCCTAGAGGCAATAATAAAAGCATTATTATTATATTTCCTTGTTCATGATAATTGTCTTTATTCATGCTATAATTGTGTTATCCGGAAATCGTAATACATGTGTGAATAATAGACACAAACATGTCCCTAGTAAGCCTCTAGTTGACTAGCTCGTTGATCAACAGATAGTCATGGTTTCCTGACTATGGACATTGGATGTCATTGATAACGAGATCACATCATTAGGAGAATGATGTGATGGACAAGACCCAATCCTAAACATAGCACAAGATCGTATAGTTCGTTTGCTAGAGTTTTCCAATGTCAAGTATCCTTTCCTTAGACCATGAGATCGTGTAACTCCCGGATACCGTAGGAGTGCTTTGGGTGTGCCAAACGTCACAACGTAACTGGGTGACTATAAAGGTATACTGCGGGTATCTCCTAAAGTGTCTGTTGGGTTGACACGGATCGAGACTGGGATTTGTCACTCCGCATGATGGAGAGGTATCACCGGGCCCACTCGGTAATACATCATCACAATGAGCTCAATGTGATCAAAGTGTTTGATCACGGGATCATGCATTACGGTACGAGTAAAGTGACTTGCCGGTAACGAGATTGAACAAGGTATTGGGATACCGACGATCGAATCTCGGGCAAGTAAAATACCGATTGACAAAGGGAATTGTATACGGGATTAATTGAGTCCTCGACATCGTGGTTCATCCGATGAGATCATCCTGGAGCATGTGGGAGCCAACATGGGTATCCAGATCCCGCTGTTGGTTATTGCCCGAGAGCCGTCTCGGTCATGTCTGCCTGTCTCCCGAACCCATAGGGTCTACACACTTAAGGTTCGGTGACACTAGGGTTGTGAAGATATGTATATGCAGTAACCCGAATGTTGTTCGGAGTCCCGGATGAGATCCCGGACGTCACGACGAGTTACAGAATAGTCACGAGGTGAAGAATTATATATAGGAAGTGCAGTTTCGGCCATCGGGAATGATCTGGGGGTCACCGGTATTGTACCGGGACCACCAGATGGGTCCCGGGGGTCCATCGGGTGGGGCCACCCATCCCGGAGGGCCCCATGGGCTGAAGTGGGAGGGGGGACCAGCCCTTAGTGGGCTGGTGCGCCCCCAAGGCCCACCCCCTGCGCCTAGGGTTGGAACCCTAGGGTGGGGGGGCGCCCACTTGCCTTGGGGGCACTCCACCCCCCTTGGCTGCCGCCCCCTTGTAGATTGGATCTCCCAAGGCCGGCACCCCCCAGGGGCCTATATAAAGGGGGGGAGGGAGGGGCAGCCGCACCCTTGAGTCCTGGCGCCTCCCTCCCTCCCTGCTACACCTCTTCCTCTCGCAGTACACGGCGAAGCCCTGCTGCTGTGACGCCCTGCATCCACCACCACGCCGTCGTGCTGCTGGATCTTCATCAACCTCTCCTTTCCCCTTGCTGGATCAAGAAGGAGGAGATGTCACGCTGACCGTACGTGTGTTGAACGCGGAGGTGCCGTCCGTTCGGTGCTAGGATCTCCGGTGATTTGGATCACGTCGTGTACGACTACCTCATCCCCGTTATCTGAACGCTTCCGCTCACGATCTACAAAGGTATGTAGATGCATCCGATCACTCGTTGCTAGATGAACTCATAGATGGATCTTGGTGAAACCGTAGGAAAATTTTTGTTTTCTGCAACGTTCCCCAACAATATGAATGCCTCCGGCGGTGTACCGGGATATGCAATGAACCAAGAGTGACAAGTATGAAAGAATTATGAAGGGTGGCTTTGCCACAAATACTATGTCAACTACATGATCATGCTAAGGAATATGACAATGATGAATGTGTCATGATAAATGGAATGGTGGAAAGTTGCATGGCAATATATCTCGGAATGGCTATGGAAATGCCATAATAAGTAGGTATGGTGGCTGTTTTGAGGAAGATATAGGAGGCTTATGTGTGAAAATGCGTATCATATCACGGGGTTTGGATGCACCGGCTAAGTTTGCACCAACTCTCAATGTGAGAAAGGGCAATGCACGGTACGGAAGAGGCTAGCAATGATGGAAGCGTGAGAGTGCGTATAATCCACGGACTCAACACTAGTCATAAAGAAATCACATACTTATTGCAAAAATCTGCAAGTCATCAAAAACCAAGCACTACGCGCATGCTCCTAGGGGGGATAGATTGGTAGGAAAAGACCTTCGCTCGTCCCCGACCCCCACTCATAAGGAGGACAATCAAAGAACACCTCATGTTTCAAATTTGTTACATAACGTTACCATACGTGCATGCTATGGGACTTGCAAACTTCAACACAAGCATTTCTCAAATTCACAACTACTCAACTAGCACGAATTTGATATTATTACCTCCATATCTCAAAACAATCATCAAGCATCAAACTTCTCTTAGTTATTCAAAACACTCATAAGAAAGTTTTTACTAATCTTGAATACCCAGCACATTAGGATTATTTAAGAAAATTACCATGTTATTTAAGACTCTCAAAATAATCTAAGTGAATCATGAGAGATCAATAGTTTCTATAAAACAAATCCACCACCGTGCTCTAAAAGATATAAGTGAAGTACTAGAGCAAAACTATACAACTCAAAAGATATAAGTGAAGCGCATAGAGTATTCTAATAAATTCCAAATCATGTATAGCTCTCTCAAAAGGTGTGTACAGAAAGGATGATTATGGTAAACTAAAAAGTAAAGACTCAAATCATACAAGACGCTCCAAGCAAAACACATATCATGTGGTGAATAAAAATATAGCTCCAAGTAAAGTTACTGATGGAAGTAGACGAAAGAGGGGATGACTTCCGGGGCATCCCCAAGCTTTGGCTTTTTGGTGTCCTTAGATTATCTTGGGGGTGCCATGGGCATACCCAAGCTTAGGCTCTTGCCACTACTTGTTCCATAATCCATCAAAATCTTTCACCCAAAACTTGAAAACTTCACAACACAAAACTCAACAGAAATCTCGTGAGCTCCGTTAGCGAAAGAAAACAAAAGACCACTTCAAGGTACTGTAATGAACTCATTCTTTATTTATATTGGTGTCAAACCTACTGTATTCCAACTTATATATGGTTTATAAACTATTTTACTAGCCATAGATTCATCAAAATAAGCAAACAACACACGAAAAACAGAATCTGACAAAAATAGAACAGTTTGTAGTAATCTGTAACTAACGCAAACTTCTGGAACTCCAAAACATCTACCAAAAGAGGACGACCTAGAAAATTTGTTTATTGATCAGCAGCAATTGGAATCGGTATTTTATCACGTTCTGGTGATTTTTAACAATTGTTTTCCTGAACAGAAAGTTTCTGGAAATTACAACAAGATCAAATAACTATCATCCAAGAAGATCCTATAGGTTTAACTTGGCACAAACACTAATTAAAACATAAAAACACATCTAACCAGAGGCTAGATCAAAGATTTACTAAACAGAAGCAAAAAGCAAAAAAACTAAAAATAAAATTGGGTTGCCTCCCAACAAGCGCTATCATTTAACGCCCCTAGCTAGGCATAAAAGCAAGGATAGATCTAGGTATTGCCATAATAGTGGTATGGCAAGTCATGAAAACTTTTCTCATATTCTCTATGTTCAGAAGCAAGTTTCCTTTGAGGCAAGCAGAAATAATCAAAAGGGCTAAATTTAATGGGACAGAAGTCCCCAAGATCAATCTCGGGAGGTATGGGTTCCTCCCTAGGCCCTTTGTATTGCACAACCAATTCATCATTAAGAGCATTCTTTTGGAAAAAAGTCACAAGCCTTTGTTCAAGAGGAAAACCTAATCCATTATTATGAATAGAAAAATCATCATTAAGCTCGGAAACTCTATCAACTAGAACATCGACGGGAACCTTTTTCCTAAGATTTTCGTTATAAGCAATATGATCCAAAGACTGTAAACGCATCATGTCTTCTTGATCAAAAAGGATAGCTTCAATGGGAGGATGACTAGCATCTACCCTATAATGTGCAAATATTTCTTTGGCCTCTTTTATTATGAATCTAAACTCATGAGCCAAAAATATAGTGGCGGCACGCTTAATAGAAGAATGCTCAATATTAGAGAATTCTAGGAAAATTCTTTGTATGCAAGGATGCAAGTGCATAAATTGCCTTTCAAGTTCAACTATAAGCATGGTAATAGCATCTGCAACACTACGAGTTTTATGGAGAATAGAACCGCCCATAGAAGGCAAAGCACCGGCACAAGTAAAGAAATCTTGAATAACTCCTTTTCCAATAATATTATCACTACCAATTCAAAATCTTTTTGTATGCAAGGTAGGGGGTTCTTCAGCCGGAGCATTAGAATTTTCTATGATATTATTATTGTCCATATCGGCAATAATTTCCCCAAATTCAGACATAACGACAAGCAAGCGAGAAAGAGGCGAACGGAAAAGAGAAGGCGAATAAAACGGCAAGGGTGAAGTGGGGGAGAGGAAAACGAGAGGCAAATGGCAAATAATGTAATGTGGGAGATAAGGGTTTGTGATGGGTACTTGGTATGTTGACTTTTGCGTAGACTCCCCGGCAACGGCGCCAGAAATTCTTCTTGCTACCTCTTGAGCACTGTGTTGGATTTCCTTGAAGAGGAAAGGATGATGCAGGAAAGTAGCGTAAGTATTTCCCTCAGTTTTTGAGAACGAAGGTATCAATCCAGTAGGAGGCTACGCGCGAGTCCCTCGTACCCGCACAAAACAAATAAATCCTCACAACCAACGCGATAAGGGGTTGTCAATCCCTTCACGGTCACTTACTAGAGTGAGATCTGATAGATATGATAGGATAATATTTTTGGTATTTTTGTGATAAAGATGCAAAGTAAAATAAAGGCAAAGTAAAAAGCAAAGGAAATAACTAAGTGTTGGAAGATTAATATGATGAAGATAGACCCGGGGGCCATAGGTTTCACTAGTGGCTTCTCTCAAAAGCATAAGTATTTTATGGTGGGTAAACGAATTATTGTTGAGCAATTGACAGAATTGAGAATAGTTATGAGAATATCTAGGTATGATCATGTATGTAGGCATCACGTCCGAGACAAGTAGACCGACTCCTGCCTGCATCTACTACTATTACTCCACTCATCGACCGCTATCCAGCATGCATCTAGAGTATTAAGTTCATGAAAACAGAGTAATGCCTTAAGCAAGATGACATGATGTATAGGGATAAATTCATGCAATACGATAAAAAACATCTTGTTATCCTCGATGGCAACAATACAATACATGCCTTGCTGCCCCTACTGTTACTCGGAAAGGACACCGCAAGATTGAACCCAAAGTTAAGGACTTCTCCCATTCCAAGAAAGATCAATCTAATAGGCCAAACCAAACTGATAATTCGAAGAGACTTGCAAAGATAACCAATCATACATAAAAGAATTTAGAGAAGATTCAAATATTTTTCATAGATAATCTTGATCATAAACCCACAATTCATCGGTCTCAAAAAACACACCGCAAAAAGAACATTACATCGAATAGATCTCCACGCTAGAGGGGGAGAAAATTGTATTGAGATCCAAAAAGAGGGAAGAAGGCATCTAGCTACTAACTATGGACCCGAAGGTCTGAGGTAAACTACTCACACTTCATCTGAGAGGCAATGGTGTTGATGTAGAAGCCCTCCATGATGGATGCCCCCTCCAGCGAAGCTCCGGAACAGGCCCCAAGATGGGATCTTGTGGGTACAGAAGGTTGCGGCGGTGGAATTAGGTTTTTGGCTCCGTCTCTGATCGTTTGGGGGTACGTAGGTATATATAGGAGGAAGAAGTACGTCGGTGGAGCAACATGGGGCCCACGAGGGTGGAGGGCGAGCCCTGGAGGGGTGGGTGTTGGGGAACGTAGTAATTTCAAAAAATTTCCTACGCACACGCAAGATCATGGTGATGCATAGCAACGAGAGGGGAGAGTGTCGTCTACGTACCCTCGTAGACCGAAGCGGAAGAGTTGACACAACGTAGAGGAAGTAGTCGTACGTTCTCCTCGCGATCCAACCGATCACAGCACCGTTACTCCGGCACCTCCGAGTTCTTGGCACACGTTCAGCTCGATGACGATCCCCGGGCTCCGATCCAGCAAAGCGTCGGGGAAGAGTTTCGTCAGCACGATGGCATGGTGACGGTCTTGATGTGTTACCAGCGCAGGGCTTTGCCTAAGCACTGCAACGATATGACCGATGTGGAATTTGGTGGAAGGGGGCACCGCACACGGCTAAGGAACGATCCGTAGATCAACTTGTGTCCCTTTGGGGTGCCCCCTGCCCCCGTATATAAAGGAGCCAAGGGGGAGGGGCTGGCCGGCCAAGCCTGGCGCGCCAGGAGAGTCCTACTCCCTCTGGGAGTAGGATTCCCCCCCCCCAATCCTAGTTGGACTAGGATTCTCCAAGGGGGAGAGAGAGAGAGAGGGGGCGCCCACCTTTCCTAGTCCTAATAGGACTAGGGGAAGGGGGGGAGGCGCGCAGCCCATGAGGGCAGCCCTCTCACCTCTCCTCCAAGGCCCATGTTGGCCCATTATGCTCCCGGGGGGTTCCGGTAACCCTCCCGGTATTCCGGTAAAATCCTGATTTCACCTGGAATGCATCCGTTGTCCAAACATAGGCTTCCAATATATCATTCTTTACGTCTCGACCATTTCGAGACTCCTCGTCATGTCCGTGATCACATCCGGGACTCCGAACTCCTTCGGTACATCAAAATGCATAAACTCATAATAACTGTCATCGTAACGTTAAGCGTGCGGACCCTACGGTTCGAGAACAATGTAGACATGACCGAGACATGTCTCCGGTCAATAACCAATAGCGGGACCTGGATGCCCATATTAGTTCCTACATATTCTACGAAGATCTTTATCGGTCAGACCGCATAACAACATACGTTGTTCCCTTTGTCATCGGTATGTTACTTGCCCGAGATTCGATCGTCGGTATCCAATACCTAGTTCAATCTCGTTACCGGCAAGTCTCTTTACTCGTTCCGTAATACATCATCTCGCAACTAACTCATTGGTTGCAATGCTTGCAAGGCTTTATGTGATGTGCATTACCGAGAAGGCCCTGAGATACCTCTCCGACAATCGGAGTGACAAATCCTAATCTCGAAATACGCCAACCCAATATGTACCTTCGGAGACACCTGTAGAGCACCTTTATAATCACCTAGTTACGTTGTGACGTTTGGTAGCACACAAAGTGTTCCTACGGTAAACGGGAGTTGCATAATCTCATAGTTAAAGGAACATGTATAAGTCATGGATAAAAGCAATAGCAACATACTAAACGATCGGGTGCTATGCTAATGGAATGGGTCATGTCAATCAGATCATTCAACTAATGATGTGATCTCGTTAATCAAATAACAACTCTTTGTTCATGGTTAGGAAACATAACCATCTTTAATTAATGAGCTAGTCAAGTAGAGGCATACTAGTGACACTCTGTTTGTCTATGTATTCACACATGTATTATGTTTCCAATTAATACAATTCTAGCATGAATAATAAACATTTATCA
This sequence comes from Aegilops umbellulata, assembly GCA_032464435.1. NCBI lineage: Eukaryota > Viridiplantae > Streptophyta > Magnoliopsida > Poales > Poaceae > Aegilops > Aegilops umbellulata. The sequence goes on along the minus strand of CP136054.1, from coordinate 124,095,918 downwards.
TGATATAAGGAAATAAATAATAACTTTATTATTGCCTCTAGGGCATATTTCCTTCAGTCTCCCACTTGCACTAGAGTCAATAATCTAGATCACATCACCATGTGATTAACATCAATAGTTCACATCATCATGTGATTAACACCCATAGTTCACATCGCTATGTGACCGACACCCAAAGGGTTTACTAGATTCAGTAATCTAGTTTACATCGCTATGTAATTAACACCCAAAGAGTACTAAGGTGTGATCATGTTTTGCTTGTGAGAGAAATTTAGTCAACGGGTCTGCCACATTCAGATCCGTTATGTATTTTGCAATTTTCTATGTCTACAATGCTTTGCACGGAGCTACTTTAGCTAATTGCTCCCACTTTCAATATGTATCTAGATTGAGACTTAGAGTCATCTAGATTAGTGTCAAAACTTGCATCGACGTAACCTTTTACGACGAACCTTTTTGTCACCTCCATAATCGAGAAACATATCCTTATTCCACTAAGGATAATTTTGACCGCCGTCCAGTGATCTACTCCTAGATCACTATTGTACTCCCGTGCCAATCTCAGGGTAGGGTATACAATAGGTCTGGTACACAGCATGGCATACTTTATAGAACCTATGGCCAAAGCATAGGGAATGACTTTCATTCTCTTTCTATCTTCTGCCGTGGTCGGGCTTTGAGTCTTACTCAATTTCACACTTTGTAACACAGGCAAGAACTCTTTCTTTGACTGTTCCATTTTGAACTACTTCAAAATCTTGTCAAGGTATGTACTCATTGAAAAAACTTATCAAGCGTCTCGATCTATCTCTATAGATCTTGATGCTCGATATGTAAGTAGCTTCCCCGAGGTCTTTCTTTGAAAAACTCCTTTCAAATACTCCTTTATGCTTTACAGAATAATTCTTCATTATTTCTGATCAATAATATGTCATTTACATATACTTATCAGAAATGCTGTAGTGCTCCCACTCACTTTCTTGTAAATACAGGCTTCACTGCAAGTCTGTATAAAACTATATACTTTGATCAACTTATCAAAGCGTATATTCCAACTCCGAGATTCTTGCACCAGTCCATAGATGGATCGCTGGAGCTTGCATATTTTGTTAACACCTTCAGGATCGACAAAACCTTCTAGTTGCATCGTATACAACTCTTCTTTAATAAATCCATTAAGGAATGTAGTTTTGTTTATCCATTTGCCGGATTTCATAAAATGTGGCAATTGCTAACATGATTCGGACAGACTTAAGCATAGATACGAGTGAGAAACTCTCATCGTAGTTAACACCTTGAACTTGTCGAAAACCTTTTGCGACAATTCTAGCTTTGTAGATAGTAACACTACTATCAGTGTCCGTCTTCCTCTTCAAGATCCATTTATTTTCTTTGGTTTGCCGATCATTGGGCAAATCCATCAAAGTCCATACTTTGTTCTCATACATGGATCATATCTCAGATTTCATGGCCTCTAACCATTTTGCGGAATCTGGGCTCATCATCGCTTCCTCATAGTTCGCAAGTTTGTCATGGTCTAGTAACATGACTTCTAGAACAGGATTACCGTACCACTCTGGTGCGGATCTCACTCTAGTTTACTTACGAGATTCGGTAGTAACTTGATCTTGAAGTTACATGATCATCATCATTAGCTTCCTTACTCATTGGTGTAGTAGTCACAAGAACAGATTTCTGTGATGAACTACTTTCCAATAAGGGAGAAGGTACAATTACCTTATCAAGTTTTTACTTTCCTCCCACTCACTTCTTTCGAGAGAATCTCCTTCTCTAGAAAGGATCCATTCTCAGCAACAAATGTCTTGCCTTTGGATCTGTGATAGAAGGTGTACCCAACAATTTCCTTTGGGTATCCTATGAAGACATATTTCTCCGATTTGGGTTTGAGCTTATCAGGATGAAACTTTTCCATATAAGCATCACAACCCCAAACTTTAAGAAACGACAACTTTGGTTTCTTGCTAAACCACAGTTCATATTGTGTCGTCTCAACGGACTTAGATGGTGCCCCTTTTAACGTGAATGCAGTTGTCTCTAATGCATGATCCCAAAACGATATTGGTAAATCGGTAAGAAACATCATAGATTGTACTATATCCAATAAAGTACGGTTATGACGTTCGGACACACCATTATGCTGTGGTGTTCCAGGTGGCATGAATTTGTGAAACTATTCCACACGGTTTTAACTGAAGGCCAAAACTCGTAACTCAAATATTTTACCTCTGCGATCATATCGTAGAAATTTTTTATTTTCTTGTTACGATGATTATCCACTTCACTCTGAAATTCTTTGAACTTTTCAAACGTTTCAGACTTATGTTTCATTAAGTAGATATACCCATATCTGCTTAAATCATGTGTGAAGTTCTGAAAATAATGATACTTGTCGCGAGCCTTAATATTCATCGGACCACATACATCAGTATGTATGATTTCCAACAAATCTGTTGCTTGCTCCATTGTTCCCGAGAACGGCGTTTTAGTCATCTTGCCCAAGAGGCATGGTTCGCAAGCATCAAGTGATTCATAATCAAGTGATTCCAAAATCCCATCAGCATGGAGTTTCTTCATGCGCTTTACACCAATATGACCTAAACGGCAGTGCCACAAATAGGTTGCACTATCATCATTAACTTCGCATCTTTTGGTTTCAATATTATGAATATGTGTATCACTGCGATCGAGATCCAATGAACTATTTTCATTGGTGGGTATGACCATAGAAGGTTTTATTCATGTAAACAGAACAACAATTTATTCTCTTACTTAAATGAATAACTGTATTGCAATTAACATGATCAAATCATATTCATGCTCAACGCAAACACCAAATAACACTTATTTAGTTTCAACACTAATCCCGAAAGTATAGGGAGTGTGTGATGATGATCATATCAATCTTGGAACCACTTCCAACACACATCGTCACCTTGCCCTTTAACTAGTTTTTGTTCATTCTGCAACTCCCGTTTCGAGTTACTAATCTTAGCAACTTGAACTAGTACCAAATACCGAGGGGTTGCTATGAACACTAGTAAAGTACACATCAATAACATGTATATCAAATATACTTATGTTCACTTTGCCATCCTTCTTATCCGCCAATCACTTGGGGTAGTTCCGCTTCCAGTGACCAGTCCCTTTGCAGTAGAAGCACTTAGTCTCAGGCTTAGGACCATACTTGGGCTTTTTCACTTGAGCAGCAACTTGCTTGTCGTTCTTCTTGAAGTTCCCCTTCTTTCCTTTTGCCCTTTTCTTGAAACTAGTGATCTTGTCAACCATCAACACTTGATGTTTTTCTTTGATTTCTACCTTCGCTGATTTTAGCATCGCGAAGAACTTGGGAATATTTTCCATTATCCCTTGCATATTATAGTTCATCACGAAGTTCTACTAACTTGGTGATGGTGACTAGAGAATTATGTCAATCACTATCTTATCTGGAAGATTAACTCCCACTTGATTCAAGCGATTGTAGTACCCAGACAATCTGAGCACATGCTCACTAGTTGAGCGATTCTCCTCCATCTTTTAGCTATAGAACTTGTTGGAGACTTCATATCTCTCAACTCGGGTATTTGCTTGAAATATTAACTTCAACTCCTAGAACATCTCATATGCTCCATGACGTTCAAAACGTCTTTGAAGTCCCGATTCTAAGCAGTTAAGCATGGTGCACTAAACTATTAAGTAGTCATCATATTGAGCTAGCAAAACGTTCATAATGTCTGCATCTGCTCCTGCAATAGGTCCGTCACCTAGCGGTGCATCAAGGACATAATTCTTCTGTGCAGCAATGAGGATAAACCTCAGATCACGGATCCAATCCGTATCTTTGCTACTAACATCTTTCAACACAATTTTCTCTAGGAACATATCAAAATAAACACAGGGAAGCAACAACGCGAGCTATTGATCTACAACATAGATTTGCAAAATACTACCAGGACTAAGTTCATGATAATTTTAAGTTCAATTAATCATATTAGTTAAGAACTCCCACTTAGATAGACATCCCTCTAATCTTCTAAGTGATCACGTGATCCAAATCAAACTAAACGATAACCGATCATCACGTGAAATGGATTAGTTCTCAATGGTGAACATCATCATGTTGATCATATCTACTATATGATTCACGTTCGACCTTTCGGTCTCCGTGTTCCGAGGACATATCTGCATATGCTAGGCTCGTCAAGTATAACCCGAGTATTCCGCGTGTGCAACTGTTTTGCACCCGTTGTATTTGAACGTAGAGCCTATCACACCCGATCATCACGTGGTGTCTCAGCACGAAGAACTTTCGCAACGGTGCATACTCAGGGAGAACACTTCTTGATAATTAGTGAGAGATCATCTTATAATGCTACCGCCAATCAAAGCAAGATAAGATGCATAAAAGATAAACATCACATGCAATCAATATAAGTGATATGATATGGCCATCATCATCTCGTGCTTGTGATCTCCATCTTCGAAGCACCGTCATGATCACCATCGTCACCGGCGTGACACCTTGATCTCCATCGTAGCATCGTTGTCGTCTCGCCAATCTTATGCTTCCACGACTATCACTACCGCTTAGTAATAAAGTAAAGCATTACATCGCGATTGCATTGCATACAATAAAGCGACAACCATATGGCTCCTGCCAGTTGCCGATAACTCGGTTACAAAACATGATCATCTCATACAATAAAATTTAGCATCATGTCTTGACCATATCACATCACAACATGCCCTGCAAAAACAAGTTAGACGTCCTCTACTTTGTTGTTGCAAGTTTTACGTGGCTGCTACGGGCTTAAGCAAGAACTCATCTTACCTACGCATCAAAACCACAACGATAGTTTGTCAAATAGACTCCGTTTTAACCTTCTCAAGGACCGGGCGTAGTCACACTCGGTTCAACTAAAGTTGGAGAGACAGTCTTCCGCAAGCCATCTATGTGCAAAGCACGTCGAGGGAACCGGTCTCGCGTAAGAGTACGCGTAAGGTTGGTCCGGATCGTCTCATCCAACAATACCGCTGAACCAAAGTATGACATGCTGGTAGGCAGTATGACTTGTATCGTCCACAACTCACTTGTGTTCTACTCGTGCAAATAACATCAAACCATAAAACCTAGGCTCGGATGCCACTGTTGGGGAACGTAGTAATTTCAAAAAAATTCCTACGCACACGCAAGATCATGGTGATCCATAGCAACGAGAGGGGAGAGTGTCGTCTACGTACCCTCGTAGACCGAAGCGGAAGCGTTGACACAACGTAGAGGAAGTAGTCGTACGTTCTCCTCGCGATCCAACCGATCACAGCACCGTTACTCCGGCACCTCCGAGTTCTTGGCACACGTTCAGCTCGATGACGATCCCCGGGCTCCGATCCAGCAAAGCGTCGGGGAAGAGTTTCGTCACCACGATGGCATGGTGACGGTCTTGATGTGTTACCAGCGCAGGGCTTCGCCTAAGCACTGCAACGATATGACCGAGGTGGAATTTGGTGGAAGGGGGCACCGCACACGGCTAAGGAACGATCCGTAGATCAACTTGTGTCCCTTTGGGGTGCCCCCTGCCCCCGTATATAAAGGAGCCAAGGGGGAGGGGCTGGCCGGCCAAGCCTGGCGCGCCAGGAGAGTCCTACTCCCTCTGGGAGTAGGATTCCCCCCCCCCCAATCCTAGTTGGACTAGGATTCTCCAAGGGGGAGAGAGAGAGAGGGGGCGCCCACCTTTACTAGTCCTAATAGGACTAGGGGAAGGGGGAGGCGCGCAGCCCATGAGGGCAGCCCTCTCACCTCTCCTCCAAGGCCCATGTTGGCCCATTATGCTCCCGGGGGGTTCCGGTAACCCTCCCGGTATTCCAGTAAAATCCTGATTTCACCTGGAATGCATCCGATGTCCAAACATAGGCTTCCAATATATCATTCTTTACGTCTCGACCATTTTGAGACTCCTCGTCATGTCCGTGATCACATCCGGGACTCCGAACTCCTTCGGTACATCAAAATGCATAAACTCATAATAACTGTCATCGTAACGTTAAGCGTGCGGACCCTACGGTTCGAGAACAATGTAGACATGACCGAGACATGTCTCCGGTCAATAACCAATAGCGGGACCTGGATGCCCATATTGGTTCCTACATATTCTACGAAGATCTTTATCGGTCAGACCGCATAACAACATACGTTGTTCCCTTTGTCATCGGTATGTTACTTGCCCGAGATTCGATCGTCGGTATCCAATACCTAGTTCAATCTCGTTACCGGCAAGTCTCTTTACTCGTTCCGTAATACATCATCTCGCAACTAACTCATTGGTTGCAATGCTTGCAAGGCTTTATGTGATGTGCATTACCGAGAAGGCCCTGAGATACCTCTCCGACAATCGGAGTGACAAATCCTAATCTCGAAATACGCCAACCCAATATGTACCTTCGGAGACACCTGTAGAGCACCTTTATAATCACCCAGTTACGTTGTGACGTTTGGTAGCACACAAAGTGTTCCTACGGTAAACGGGAGTTGCATAATCTCATAGTTAAAGGAACATGTATAAGTCATGGATAAAAGCAATAGCAACATACTAAACGATCGGGTGCTATGCTAATGGAATGGGTCATGTCAATCAGATCATTCAACTAATGATGTGATCTCGTTAATCAAATAACAACTCTTTGTTCATGGTTAGGAAACATAACCATCTTTGATTAATGAGCTAGTCAAGTAGAGGCATACTAGTGACACTCTGTTTGTCTATGTATTCACACATGTATTATGTTTCCAATTAATACAATTCTAGTATGAATAATAAACATTTATCATGATATAAGGAAATAAATAATAACTTTATTATTGCCTCTAGGGCATATTTCCTTCAGTGGGCGCGCCCCCTACCTTGTGGCCTCCTGGAAGCTTCTCTTACGTAGGGCCCAAGTCTCCTGGATCATGTTCGTTCCAAAAATCACGCTCCCGAAGGTTTCATTCCGTTTGGACTCCGTTTGATATTCCTTTTCTGCAAAACTCTGAAATAGGCAAAAAACAGCAATTCTGGGATGGGCCTTCGGTTAATAGGTTAGTCCCAAAATAATATAAAAGTGGATAATAAAGCCCAATAATGTCCAAAACAGTAGATAATATAGCATGGAGCAATCAAAAATTATAGATACGTTGGAGACATATCAACTGGTCAGGTCGAGTTATTCTCCCTTAATATATTTTGAATCTGTCAGGTCAGGTCGACTTGTTCTTCTTTACTATATATTGAAGCTATCATCTGCGAAGTATCATCACTTCTGGAGCTCTCATATTTTCAGTAGTAGGCCACATTATATTAATTCACACACCAAATTATAGCATGCATGGCACCTCATAAAAGAATTGCAGAGATAGCACAAAGGGGTTTACAGGGAGGAAGTTCTGGATTAGAATCACTTCTGCATTACAAAGATAATCTCACTTGTTTTTATGTTTTCATGCATGTCAGGTATGGAACATTATCAAAATGAATATGAGAATGGGCGCACGAGAGGAATATTGCGGAACAATCCACTGGCTAACAAACTTGGCATGGTGGAGGATGGCCTATCTTATTCACCCATCAAGGTGCTTGCTCTAACTTGGCTAGGTTATATTGGTCGCACATATTTTGCATCTGACCTCTTGCATTACTTCTACTTTGTTACACCATCTGCTTAGTTTAAGCATCATATATGAGTATATGCCATACCTATCCATTTTCTATAGCTATTCCATGTGTCGTCATATTATGTTTTTCCAGTCAAATGTCGTTCTTTCATAATAGATGTCCAAAAGGAAGAGGGTAAGTGCAGATCCTCAAGGAGTACAAACAAGGTATTTGGAAAAGGTAGTGATACCTGTTAAATCAGATAGATCAGCAGCCATAGAAAACACAGACCCAACTGTACCACACTTTGCCCCTACTCCAGTGGCCAAACCCCTATTAGAACTACTGAGAGCCCAGCGTCAGGTACTGTCTATGATATCAATTCAAAATTTGAACTCCTAAATTTCTGCATGTGCCTTACCTTCTCTATTGTATGAAAACTAATTTCAGATGAATCTCCTTGCTCAAAGGATCATAGGATCTCACGACAATACTGGGCTCTGCATTATTCTTGTGAGTACCTCTTGCCCTTTGTCAGCATACTTACACTCATTGTTGTTTGATTATGTAGCATCACTATAAATGTTCGCTTCTTTATCCTCCCTTTTCTTGAAATTATAAGATCTATATTTACTCTTAGATAAATGTAGAATTAACACAATGGTTATGAAGTTTTGGATTGCTCATGTATGTACATGTTGTCATGTACTCCCTCTGTATCGAATTAATTGTTGATCAATTGGATGTATTTAGAACTTAATAGTGCTAGATACATCCATTTGAGCGACAAGTAATAACGGACGGTGGTGGTATTACTGTACTTGCATCGCGAGATAGTTGATTGTCTAGCATTACTCTGCATCTTATCTGCCCTGCCCTCCACTTTCTCCAAATTATCATATCTACATTTACTCTTACCAAAATGTTGAATAAATCCAATGCCATTGCACACGTTGATGTCTGCATTCCTCTTGTCAGTACCTTTTGCCTTGTAACGATGTACTTAATTAATTGCTATGCGATTATGTATCATCAGTCTGCACCTGAGCTTCATTATCCTCTATTTCTTCCAATATTATTTGATCTATATTTACTCTTTGCAAACTGTAGAATAATGGCAATGCTTATAAAGAATTTTTGTTGGGGAGTTTATTGAATTATCCTTCCATCAACATGGAGAAGGGCTTTGTCCAGCCCGTGTTAACATGTAGTGTAAGTTTATCCTTCTCAAGCCTTCAAACTTTGTTCTATTATAGATTTGGATAGGCATCATTTCCTCCACTGCTGTTTACTTTGCTGTTTACATCTGATTGGATGTTTGCAACAACTACCAGTTTTAAATTGTAGTTGTAAAAACATGTTCCTTATGCAGAACAGATCCATTGATTTGCTTATATAATTGTGAAACCTATTACGTGTCTCCTTATTTCTCTTTCAGAGTCGTATCTCTTATGCCAGGGAGAACTTTAGGGAAGATAGTGAGCTGAAACATCTTGAGGACAGTGAGATGACCCCAAGGTCCTGTCTTGATGAAGACAGTGAGTTGAAGCTACTCACCAGCAGGTGTGAGACAACCTCTATGCAGTCGCTGCCTCAATCAGTTCAACTTCTTCAGTCTCAACTTAAAGCGGAAAGGCTTGCTTCAGCTCAGCTCCGACTTGAAGTCAAATATATAATGAAGATGTCAGCGGACTGCCGGGCGCACTATGGTGCCATACAACTAGGGATGAAGCATCTATCATTGACACAGCTGAGGTCTCACCAGCTTGTTCGGCTGCTTGCGGGGCCCGACCTCGCCAGGCCTAGTGCCTTCTGAAGTGCTCTCAGTTTTGTATATTCTTTTGTCGGCGTGTTTATATGCACTGGTGGCGACGTTTGATGCCCAGTGTATGTAATCCGTGGTCATGTTGTGCTTTATTATCACCGCTAGCGAACTTTGATTCCCATTGGATGTAATATGTCGTAATTTCTTTATTGTATAGTCTAGGTTTATTCTTTGGTCAGTATGTTGTAATTTAGGCCGGAAGGTTCAGTGGATTTTTAGTGTTGTCGGTCTTCAGGCCGGCCCATTACTCAAATGGGCCAAAACGTGGGCCTATAATCATCTTGGTCCATTAGCAGGTCAAAACATATAGTAGTTTCCCGCCTTTAATAGGCCGCGTAAAGTTCTGGCCAGCTAGGCCAGAGAATACCATGGGCTTTTAACAGGCTAAAACCTAGATTGGGCTAGCGTTGAGCCGAAAAATTCATGGGCCAATACAGGCCGAAACTGCCTAAGGCCCATGTTGGGCCCAAATAGGATGAGCAGTTAACAGGCCAAAATATATCTCGGGCCTGTTTGGCCCAATAAAATTATGGGCTTTAAGCAGGCCGGTATCCACGCGGTCCATAGGCCCAAAACTTTCATGGGCCATTATCAGATGGGCTGTAAGCATGCCGGATTCAACGCGGGTTGTAATTAGGCCCAACTGTTACACGAGCCATTAACAGGCTGATATGCCAGTTGGGCTGGAGTTTATCCACAAAGACTACGGGCCATTAAGAGGCGTAAAGTTACTTCGGACAAGGAATAGCCCAGTTTCTGCATGGGCCGTTAAATGGCCTAAAGTTAAACCAGGTCGACAATGTCCCAGATACTCCACGGGCCGCTAACAGGCCGGAACTATTATCGGGCCGAACTGGTAAACGGGCATTTAACAAGCTAAAATACCAACCTGTCTTAGAATGGGCCCAAAGGTACAGTGGGCTGTTAACGGGCCTGACCCGATATGGGCCGTAATTTGGCCCAAAACTCGGCAGGCTGTGAACGGGCCTGATCTGATATGGGCCTCAATTTGACCCAAAACATGGCACGCTGTTAACGGGCCAGCCCACTAGTGTTTGAAAAAACATGATGGGCCTTTAGCTGCGCCGGCCTTTTCACTGGAATGGGCCTCTATTGGGCCGTCTCACGTGTCGACGTATCATAGGCGCCTCCTGTCCAATGAGTGGATGACATATGTCCCAACGAGGAGCTGACACGTGGTTCCGTCGGCCAATGAGAATTTTACACATGGAAAATCCCCATTGGTCCGGGCTGTTAACTGGTTATCGGATCCAAAACCGGACCCGATAGCTTAACGGCGAGCTGTTATGGTCGATGCCACGTGTCGGTCACCCTTGACAAAAGCACTTCTATGACGCGCGATTTATCATCATGGAAGTGGACACTTCTGTGATGATAATTTTGGTAATGTCATGGAACACTTCTACGATAGCACAGGTATGACTATCTTGATTCTGTCGTAAAATCGTCATGGATGTAAATGCATGACGGAAAATGTGACCTACTATGACAAACACGTATCACCACGAAAGTGTATTTTTTGTAGTGATGAAACTTGGCATGCTATCATGGATCGGCATCAACATGTCGTGGTAAATTTTTTTCCCATTTGGGGCAGGTTTGGGTATATGCTTCTCACAAACCAGAGCTTCTCACAACAAGCATGATGGTTTCGATAGGGAACGTCCCACCTCGAAACGATATCCATTGTCTCTTATTGCTTTCAAAAAAATTCTCGTGTCAACATAGAATAACAGGAGTGTTGTGTCAATTTTTGTGATTTTTCGGGGTTCGTTTGGACATTTTTATGCATTAACTAAGTTTTCAATGCATTTATGTGCATAATTCAAATTTGAACTACATGCACATGCTCTAGTGCATATAAATTGGTTGAAAAATCAAATATTTGTCCTTGGGTGCATGCTCAGGTCCCATGCAAGAAATGGAAATGAATGTCAAACACCCTGCCACCGTCACTCGGCCGCAAACATTGAGATACCTGGTTTTTAAATTATAGTAAATCCAAAACTCGTCTGAAATTCATGAAACTTGGCATGCTATCATGGAGCGGCACCAACATGTTGTGGTAAATTTTTTGTCCCATTTGGGGCAGGTTTGGGTATATGCTTCTCACAAACCAGAGCTTCTCACAACAAGCATGGTGGTTTCGGTAGGGAACGTCCCACCTTTGGGGACGAAACGATACCCATTGCCTCTTATTGCTTTCAAAAAAATTCTAGTGTCAACATAGAACAACAGGAGTGTTGTGTCAATTTTTGTGATTTTTCGGGGTTTGTTTGGACATTTTTATGCATTAACTGAGTTTTCAATGCATTTATGTTCATAATTCAAATTTGAACTACATGCACATGCTCCAGTGCATATAAATTGGTTGAAAAATAAAATATTTGTCCTTGGGTACATGCTTAGGTCCCATGCAAGAAATTGGAATGAATGTCAAACACCCTGCCACCGTCACTCGGTCGCAAACATTGAGATACATGTTTTTAAATTCTAGTAAATCCAAAAATCGTCTGAAATTCATGAAACTTGGTATGCAATCATGTAGCGGCATCAACATGTTGTGGTAAATTTTTTGTCCCATTTGGGGCATGTTTGGGTATATGCTTCTCACAAACAAGAGCTTCTCACACAAGCATGATGGTTTCGGTAGGGAACGTCCCACCTTTGGGGACGAAACGATATCCATTGCCTCTTATTGCTTTCAAAAATTCTCTCGTGTCAACATAGAACAACAGGAGTGTTGTGTCAATTTTTGTGATTTTTTGGGGTTCGTTTGGACATTTTTATGCATTAACTGAGTTTTCAATGCATTTATGTGCATAATTCAAATTTGAACTGCATGCACATGCTCCAGTGCATATAAATTGGTTGAAAAATCAAATCTTTGTCCTTGGGTGCATGCTTACATCCAAAGCAAGAAATGGGAATGAATTTCAAACACTAGGGTACCGTTGATTGCCGGCAAAACATTGAGATACTTTGTTTTGAAATTCTAGTAAGTCCAAAACTCGTCTGAAATTCATGAAACTTGGCATGCTATCATGGAATGGCACCCGACATGTTGTGGTATTTTTCGTGTCCATTTTGAGAGAAGGTGCACTCGAATAACAGCCAACAAAGGCATTTTGAAAAAATAGCTTCCACTTTAATATATCAAACATGTAACGACCCAACTCGATAAGAGTCAAAATCTCTATACTTACCGTGCTAGTCCCTGGATCAACTTGCAGTCCTACCGCAAAGAACTAAGTGCATAATAAAAACATAGGTAATGAAACATGATCAAGATGCAACTTGCCTTGGTACTGCTGGTTGAATTCTAAAGACTGATAATATTCTTCTTCGCACTCCGGGCAATCTATCGCAAAGAAGATAAACAAACATAAGCAAACATTCCAGAGAACCAAAAAGAACATGCAAAGCAAAAAGTCTTGGAAAAACCAAATGAACACACAACACACTTAGCTATCACGAAAATATTCTAAGTGCAAAACAACATAGGCCTATGGTTCAAGAAGTGATGTGAACTATAGTGCATACTATGCATACTACTAAAAATATTAATGGGAAGATTCTAGTGTGTGATAATTATTGTGACAAAGGTCCAAGTGATAGGGTTTGTCTACAGTGACAGAATGCAGAAAAAATCAACTTAATCGGAGCTTCGGTTTGGAAGATATGGCCATTTGAAGTTCGAATTCGAATCTAAATAAATTGAAATTTGAATCGGACAAAATTTTACAAAAAGGATACCACTAGATAGATCTAAACATGATGAATAATTTGCCGCTGGTTTCATCGAGTTTGGATCTACGGTTAAAAAGTTGTGGCTACGCGAAGTTGAGGGACTATTCTGCTAATTACAGGGACTAAACAGAGAAAGAACTATCACAAACAAGTCCATGGCCACGTGGCGGCTCATGGATGGCCGAGCAGCGTCCGCTGCGGAGGCTATACGGTGAACGACCGCTATAAAATAGAAAACAAAGGCGACGACTAACTAAAGAAAAACCGACGCTCGGCTTAAATAAACCGCATGGTCTAAGGGAACCATGGTTAACCGTGTACCTCTTCGCAAAATAAAAAGCGAACCTAATCTAATCTGGGCAGTCCATGGTAGATCGAACGGGCGAGGGTGGGGTCGTGGCTCATAGTGGGTGGTGGTGGTGGCCGGCGATGATGAAGACGGCGGCGCGGCATCGGTGATGGAGGGGACGGCGGCTGCAGTGGTTCTCGTCGACGGGGAAGAAGATGGGGAGGTGGGGCGCGTCGAGGGTGCCGTGAAGGTGGTGTCGGCATTCATCGGGGGCGTCGGGACGGGGCGAGGCGAAGACGGTGGGGCTCGGTGCTCCGGCGGCTCCGGTGTCGACGGTGTGGCGGCTCCGACGGGACCTAGGGGCAAAAATCGTGTCAAACGAATGCGCCTCGGCGAGCTGCGAAAATATACAGAAAAGTGAGGGTCGGAGTGGTCTATGGGCGGCGAAATACTCCGGCGAGTGGCGCGGCTCCGGCGAGATGCGAACGGGCAGTGTGGCGGCTGTGAGCGGCGTGGGAAGAAGCGGGACGACGAGGATGGAAGAGCGGGTCGAGGGGCTTTTATAGGCGAGGGTAGAGGGCTCGGGCTCGATGGATAAGCATTATCCGAGCGCGAGGCAGATGACGGTTGCGGGCGTCTAGGTGGATGTTTATCCCACACGGTGCAGGAGGTTGGGGACGGACTGACGTGCGGGGCCCTCCTGTCAATGGCAGCGAGAGGAGGCAAGCGAGGGCGAGCGCGGGGCGGTCGACCGGGTGGGAGGCTTCGGGCGCGCGGGCGTAGGCCTTGGCCCAAATGGCCAGCTCGGCCGGTTGGGGCGCTCCTGGGCCGAACCCAGTTTCGTCCAGGCTGCGGTGAGTGTGTGCGTGCGTGCGTGTGTTTTTTTTAAATCGAACAGTAAAGTGGCCCTAAATAATTCAAACGAATTAATAAAAACACCACAATAATTTCTATAAGAACTATACAGTATTTAGAGCCGAATGAACATTAACTTTAGCACAGAACATTTTTTTAAAATATTTCCCTAATGCAATTAATGCACTTTTTGCAGATAAAATAAATACCAATAAACTCCAAAACTTCAAATAATATTCAAAATAAAATTTCCCACTCTTTTATATTTTGAGGAAGTCATCTTATCCCCTCTCATTTGTTTTTCTTGAGTGGAAAAATATTATTTGAATATTTTAAAAACTCCAAAATGCAAAGAAATATGATATGCATTGAATGATTCTATTCACATCCAAATTTAATAAAAATTGGGATGTTACAAACCTACCCCCCTTAAGATGAATCTCGTCCTCGAGATTCGGGTTGGCCAGCAAAAAGGTGTAGATGGTCATGTCTAAGATCTTCCTCTCGTTCCCAAGTAGCTTCATCCTCGGTGTGGTGACTCCACTGAACCTTGCAGAACTTGATGATCTTGGTACGACTAATTCTCTCTGCAGTCTCAAGAATCTTAATAGGTTTCTCCTCATAAGTCAGATCATTCTCCAACTAAATTGCCTCAAGTGGCACTGTATCTCTCAAAGGAATGTCCGCCATCTCTGCATGACACTTCTTCAGCCGTGAAACATGAAACACATCATGAACTCCCGACAAAGCCTCTGGTAATTCCAGCTGGTATGCAACCTCTCCTCTACATTCCAGAACTCGGTATGGTCCCACAAATCGTGGTGCTAACTTTCCTTTGACTCCAAATCTCTTAATACCTCAAAGTGGAGATACTCGAAGATATGCTCTATCTCCCACTTCATAGATCACTTCCTTGCATTTAGCATCGGCATAACTTTTCTGCCTTGACTGAGCTATCTTAAGTCGGTCGCGAATCAACTTGACCTTCTCCTCCGAATCCCTAATCAAATCAGGTCCAAAAAAATTGCGATCTCCAACTCCATCCCACATCAAAGGTGTCCTGCATTTCCTGCTGTCGGATTTCGGGTTCCGGCAGACCCTTAAGGTTTGAACTCTGGGGTGCACGCAGAGATTATGCCCTCTACCTCTCCGTCTCGCAAAGATCTAAACTATCAAAAGAACAACACAAGAGACACAGAGTTTATACTGGTTCGGGCCACCGATGTGGTGTAATACCCTACTCCAGTGTGGTGTGGTGGATTGCCTCTTGGGCTAGTGATGATGAACAATATAGGGAAGAACAACCTCGCGAGGGTCTGTTCTTGGCTAGGGGGATGAACTACTAGGAGGAGTTCAACCAGTGACTGATGGATGATTTCTAGATGCCTCTACCCTGGGGGTGGCTAGTCCTATTTATAGGCAAAGGCCCTGGGCCTGTTCCCAAATATTGAGCGGGAAGGGCGCCAACAACTGGCCAATTCGAAGGGGAACATCCGGTACACTTATCCTGACTAAAGTTGGTCCTCGCCTGCCAAAGGCCCCATGGTGACGCCGTTCTGGGCTCCACGATGACCTCCTTCCCACCGCTGGACTGGTCCTGGTCTCGTTGCACCAAAATGGATGCCTTTGCTTGATCCTCTCGCCTGCGCTTGCCCCCTTTGCACCAAAGAGGAAAGGGAGGACACTGCGTGGGCTGGCGCCCGCCTGGTGCCTTTGGTCATCATGGCTTGCGTCATGGGCACCTCGCGAGGTACCCTGCCTTGATCTCTCTGCCCCCTCGTGAGCCAGCCTGACGAGGCCGTGCCTGAGGAAGCGCCGTGTCGTCCGCCCCGTGAGGCTTGGCCCCTTGAGAGGGTCTCGGGTCTTGTGTTGATGAAGATGGGCCGTGCTGGGCCCTATTTGAGCCATGCCGCAGGCCGCAGGCAGGCAACTCTGGGGACCCCCATTTCCGGAACGCCGACAGTAGCCCCAGGACCCAAGGCGCGCATGGACTTGGCCGTGCTGAGAGGCGAAAGGGCAAGGGCGAAGCGCCGCGGGCCCTAACAGCTTGCAGCCTCGGGCGCCGCGTGGCGGTTGATTGGACGTGGGCGGCAATGTTCCCCCATGCTTCCTTATTTTGCGCCCTGCTATGTGGACTCGCAGTTGTACACAACCGCTCCCCTTCCTGTTGCTCGACCGTCCCCTATTCTTCCTCCCTTCGAACTCTGACTCTTGTCTCCAATCCCATCTCACACCTTCCCCCTCCTTTCCATCGCCATGGCTCCGACGAAGAAGGAAAAGGGGAAGAAACCCATGGCTCCATCTCGCTCGCCGCCGTCGGTGGCCCCCGCCGTCGGCCGATCGATCATACTCAATCGAGAGTGCCTAGATAAGCTCAGCCCGGCTCTGGCCACCACCTTCAACGAGTGTGGGAGGAAGACGGCCTGGTCTACGTCTCACTTCCCCATTGACAGGATAATCACTGAGGTTCACTATTTTGCCGACGCCTTGTGGGCGGGTCTGGTTCCCCCCTTTTACGATTTCTTCAAGGCCGTCCTCTCTCATTACCAGATCCATATGATGCATCTGGGTCCTGAATCCATCACCCTCCTTTCGGTCTTTGCTTTTGTTTGCGATGCAATAATGGGCATCCCTCCTTCCGTTGCCTTGCTGCGGCACTTCTTCTCTTTGCGCCTTGCTGACCCCACTCAATGCTCAGCGTGTGTGAGCTTCGTTGCTGCGCCCGAGACTGCGGCCTCAGGGATTGACTTCGAGCTTCCTTTGCCTTTAGCTGGGTTCGGCGAGCGGTGGTTGTACGTTGATGTTGGGGTGCCCAGCCCCGTGCTAGCGAAGCCGACTTCGCCTGTAGTACCTAATTCGGGTTGGGGCCAGGAGACGCTCGTGAACCCCCGGCTCGCCTTCATCTGGCGCCGCTTCACGTTCTTGAGATCGCTAGGCGTGACGACGCCCAAGGTGGTGAAGGAGTTCCTGTTACGCCGCATCGCCCCTCTCCAACGCCACTCTCGCTGAATGTGGGCTTTCAGCGGGCATGATGATCGCATGAGGCTCCAGGAAGAAGACCTGACGCCTGTGGCGCTACGGACAGTGCTCTTGGTCCTGACTGGTGACCCCAACCCGGGCAGCATCCAGAGAGGAGGGGCCCTGTTGTACCTCTGCCAGAACAGGGACGACTTCGTGAAGCAGATGCCCTCCTTCGACGAATGGGGGCTGCGCCCCACTGGCTTCCAAGGGCCTCGCGAGAACCCTGTGGTGGTGACCGCCCTTCTGGTCGGTCAAGGCGAGTCCTCCTCGAGCGGCGGGGCAGGGAGGCGCGAGATGGCGGAGACCGATAAGGCTCCCGATGAGGAGATTGCGCTTGGCGATGCCCTCGAGGAAGCAGCTCCTGAGGCCCGTGCTGCAGAAGCTGTGGGCGGCAAGCAGTCGCTCCCAGCGCCTGGGGCCGAGGCTCCTGAGGCCCCGGCCGCGTCTTCTGCCAAGGTGATTAGCAGCATGCGTCAGGCAGGCGCTCCTAACGCGGATAGCTTTGTTGCTCCGCCTTCATCGCAGGTTGATCCTTGCGCTCTTCCCTTGGGTCGCCTCCGTGTGGACTTTGAGGCCCTCCGGAGGAAAAGGGAGGCCCTGGGTGATGACTTCTCTTGTCGCTTGCTGAAGCGCCGGAAATACTTTGCTACTAACGAGTAAGCCTTCTCCCTTCTTGGCTCGTGATCCCCTTGTTGCATCTACTGATCCTTGCTCTGCAGGCCTCTTCCGGCCGAGATCGTGGAAGCCGCTGAGGTGCCGCCTCCTTTGGCTTCACCTTCCCCGTCGCCCCAAAGCGTTTCGAGCAGCACAGCTCTTGCGGTGAGGACGAATGAAGGGGCGGACCGTCCCGAGGTACCCCGCAGCCCTTCTCTTCCTGCGATCTTCCTTCGCGGGCCCTCTGTTCGCATGGCCAGCCTGCCGTGGGTTTCTCATCTGGTCACGGGCTGCGACTGGCTGAGGCGCCCCTTGTGCCCTTCTTCTGGAGACGGGCTGGCCTCAGGTCGGGCTTCTGGTGTGGCACGCCCGGCCGTCGTGAGGGTGCCAGCCCCCAGCCCCCCGCCTAGAGGAGGAGCGATGATTTGTGGCCCACGACGCCCACTTGGGGCAGATGATGGTGTGGAATACGTGCTCAGGCGCGCTCGGGAGCACCGTGCTCGCCGCCAAGAGTTCCTTAGAAGGGCGATTGACGCGGTGGACCTGCTCGGGGAGGAGCTCGCTGGTGAAGACGCGCGCCTGGAGGCTGAGGGCATGCGCCTGGCCGCAGGGAGGGGCGAGCTGGAGGCCGCCATTGCCCTCGCGCGTCACCAGCGCGACCTTGAAGACGAAGAAGCGAAGGCGTCGCTGGAGGCCTCCCGGGTGGCCCGATGTCAGGCCGCTGAGGAGGCCCTGGGAGCCGACCGACGGCGAGAAGCACCAGAGGAGCGGGCTCGGGAGCTCCTAGCCCGATCCCACTCATTGGAGGAGCAAGTGGAACTGCGCGAGGCGGCCCTTGCCTCGATGAAGGTGGCCTCTAGCGACCCAGCTGAGCTCCAGAAGCGTTGACGCTAGAAGCTGCCGAACGCACCTGCGAGTACGAGCGGCTGGAGACGAGGGAGCGCCTGGTGACGCAGGCGGAAGATGAAGTCGCCGCACGGGAGGCACGTGTCCTGGAGGAGGTTGGTCGTCGGGTGGCGATGGCACGCCAAGGCCTTGAGCGCGAGTTTGCGGGGAAGCTGGAGTTGATCCGAGTCGAGGCTGAGGGAAGGACCACAGCCCTGACGGCCCAACGGGATGAGGCGACGCGGCGGGCCGACGCCTCCCGGGCCGCCCTTGAGGCAACGCAAAAGGAGTCGGCTGCCCTCCAGGCCGAGGTGCTCCGTCTTCGTCAGCGGGTGGAAGAGCCTGAGGCCGTTGAACGTCAGAACGCTGATGAGATACACCAGCGGCAGGTCCTGCAGCAGATGCACGGACCCATGTTGGCTACGCTCAGGAAGAGGGCTAATGCAGCCTTGGGCACCATCTGCGAGGAGGCTGTCGGCGAGCCGCACACGATCAACTATGCCGGCAACCTATAGTTCTTCACCGCCGTGGTGACGCAACTGGAGGCGCGGTCGGTCAGAGTCGCGCCCTACTAGGGCGCGGCTTCTCTCGTGTCTTCAGCCATCTCCGGAACATGGATCCCCACTTTGACTTTGACGCCGCCATCGCCCTAGTCCCCCAGGCCGTTCGAGGCGACCTGGCGCACTGGGTGGAAGACAACATGGACGCTCTTGTGAGGGCCTTCACTTCGGATGACGACGACGTGATCGTGGCTGCCGACGAAGGCGGTGTGGTGGACGGCCTTGACGCCGCTGGTGACGACGCAGGTAGCGATGGCGAGTTCAGCGATGCCAGCGGCGGCTCGGGAGGTGCTCCTGAGGATGCATTGGGGGATTTGTCCGAATGAGTATGTATCACTCGTGTCTTTTTATCCTGCACGAGTAGAACTCAGGTGTTTGGCCTGATGGCTATGAGAGCATTTTGAGGAGGGGAAGCCCCTCATGAAAAACCTGTATGCGTCGTACTAGTAGCTATTATATTGCGCCAGCACCCGCGCCTGGCGGCCGGCTGGTTTACCTTTGTTTCGCGCAGGCCCTGAGGCAGCCCGTGGGAGGTCGTGGTGTCTTGAGTGTTCTCTAGTTGAAATTGTAGGACGCGCAAGCGTCGCTGGCGAGGGGCTTCACAGGCGCTGGCCTTCTTCACAGGCTCCGGGCCTTTCCCCGCGTGTGATGGCTTCACAGGCATTTGCCTTCTTCACATGCTCTGGGCCTTTTCCTAAACGTAATAGCTTCACAGGCTCTGGGCCTTTTCCTAAACACGATAGCTTCACAGGCATTTGCCTTCTTCACAGGCTCTGGGCCTTTTCCTAAACGTAATAGCTTCACAGGCATTCGCCTTCTTCACAGGCTCTGGGCCTTTTCCTAAACGCGATAGCTTCACAGGCATTCGCCTTCTTCACAGGCTCTGGGCCTTTTCCTAAACGTCATAGCTACACAGGCATTCGCCTTCTCCACAGGCTCTGGGCCTTTTCCTAAACGCGACTGCTTCACAGGCATTCGCCTTCTTCACAGGCTCTGGGCCTTTTCCTAAACGTAATAGCTTCATAGGCATCCGCCTTCTTCACAGGCTCTGGGCCTTTTCCTAAACGCGATAGCTTCACAGGCATTCGCCTTCTTCACAGGCTCTGGGCCTTTTCCTAAACGTAATAGCTTCACAGGCATTCGCCTTCTTCACAGGCTCTGGGCCTTTTCCTAAACGCGATAGCTTCACAGGCATTCGCCTTCTTCACAGGCTCTGGGCCTTTTCCTAAACGTAATAGCTTCGCAGGCATTCGCCTTCTTCACAGGCTCTAGGCCTTTTCCTAAACGTGATAGCTTCACAGGCATTCGCCTTCTTCACAGGCTCTGGGCCTTTTCCTAAAGGGACATCCTCCGCAGGTACCGGAAAGTCCTCCCTAGAAGGAGCGATAGCGGCAGTCTGAGCTGTGCACGAGCCTGGCCCGGCCCGACTCGTGAGGGGAGGCAGCGGTGGTGAAGCGGCAACCAGAACGCAAGAAATGGCTCGAAAGAGACTAAGCTCCCCTTCCCCGAACGCACGCAAATCTCAAATTAGAATCCAACTTAAATCTAGCAGGGGAAAAGTTTCAACCAAAAGAAGAGGGCAATGAAAGCAGACGAAAGGCCGCGTCTAGCACCTAATCTAGTCTTGGACGTCTTCTCACCAGCGCGGAGCTAAGTGCTGTCCACTGGGCGTGGGAGGGAGCACCAGGGCCTGAGGCCGGCACCCCTGAGACTCCGGGGCGTGTACAACCCCACTCATTATTACGTGAGAGTGTCACGGGGCGGCGAGCTTCACAGGCACTGGGCCTTCTTCACAGGTACCGGCCTTGCTTCATATCGCCAGACGAGGGCCCCGCCTTGCGCCACACTCTAGTGCCACCAACGACGACCGAAACCAGGATGCCGCCTGTGGGGTAGAGCGGTCGCCAGCGGTTCCCCCGACGACCATGGGTCCTCCGCCAGGGACAGGCCCTTGGGTGCCTCCCCAGCAGAGGGCCTACCTCCTGAGAACGCCTTGCTCCGATCACCGCGGTAGTGATGTGGGGTCCCTGCCCCTCTCCTGCAGCCCCCTGCGCCCTCCTCCCGAGGGGTAGGAGACTGTGGGAGCGGGGCAGATGCTCGCTACGGCGACCAGCACCTCCTGCGATCCATGGTTAGCGTATGCCTACTCCTGAGGAATTAGTGGTACCCGATAATTGTCGCCTCCAGCGTAGCCGGCGGAGCCGTCCCGGGGCTCCTGGAAGAGCTCAGCTTCTGGTGTCTCGTCTCCCCAGCTTGGGCTGGGAAGCGAGCCTTGTTCGCCCTCGTGAGCGTGCCCTTGGTCTATCATGTGGGGCACGTATTCTTCTGGCGCCGCTACCCCAAAGGTTG
This sequence comes from Aegilops umbellulata, assembly GCA_032464435.1. Lineage (NCBI taxonomy): Eukaryota > Viridiplantae > Streptophyta > Magnoliopsida > Poales > Poaceae > Aegilops > Aegilops umbellulata. Next base: position 124,074,063 of record CP136054.1, on the reverse strand, counting down.
TGCTATAGTGCTCCATGTGCCATGTGGCGCTGCTTGACGTGCCCACCGCGGGGTGGTAGCGCGGCTGCCCGCCGGCGCCGCGGGCTGCGCCGAGCCTCTCTCCCTCACGCGCCGGGGGCGGGGGTAGCGCCACCGCCAGTCCGGTGCCGACGGATTCGATGGTGTTGGGGTAGCCCTGAGGCCCGCAGGAGCGCGTGGGGCCCCCGCGCGTGCTGCCCTGGGCTTGAGATGGAAGCTGGATGCAGAAGGGGTGAGCCCCCTATAACGCCCTCAATGCGGCTATATCTCCCACGTGTCGAAGCACGACTTAGAGGCATAACCGCATTGAAAGCAATATCGCAAGTGAGGTAATCTTCACGCAACCCATGTAATACATAAGGGAAAGAGATACATAGTTGGCTTACAATCGCCACTTCACACAATTACATGAATAAAACAATACATCATACAGCTACAATCAGGGCCCGACTACGGAGCCAAAATAAAAGAAGAACCTCGAAAGCGACAAAGGACCAAGATCGACCCCAACTGGGCTCCACTACTGATCGACTAGAACGAAACAACAAAAGGACAAGTTCTTCATCAAGCTCCTCCTTGAGCTAGAGTGCGGCACCTGCACGGTCTCATCGGCACCTGCAAACTGGTTTTGGAAGTATCTGGTGAGCTACGAGGACTCAGCAATCTCACACCCGGGAGATCAAGACTATTTAAGCTTAAAGGTAGGGGAAAAGGTATGAGGTGGAACTGCAGCAAGCGACTAGCATTTATGGTGGCTAACATACGCAAATGAGAGCGAGAAGAGAAGGCAAAAGCACGGTCGAGCAACTATGATCAATAAGTGATCCTGAACTACTTACGTCAGACATAACTCCAACAACCGTGTTCACTTCCCGGACCCCGCCGAGAAGAGACCATCACGGTTACACACGCGGTTGGTGTATTTTAGTTAAGATCGACTTCGGGTTTTCTACAACCGGACATTAACAAATTCCCATCTGCCCATAACCGCGGGCACGGCTTTCGAAAGATCAAAACCCTGCAGGGGTGTCCCAACTTAGCCCATGATAAGCTCTCGCGATCAACGAAGGATATTCCTTCTCCCCGGGAAGACCCGATCAGTCTCGGAATCCCGGCTACAAGACATTTCGACAGCAATAAAACAAGTCCAGCAAAACCGCCCGATGCGCCGACATCCTGATAGGAGCTGCACATATCTCGTTCTCAGGGCAACACCGGATTGTCCAAACTTCCGGTAGGCGAACCCAGAGTTGCCCCTGGTGGCCACCGGCGGCTGACGGTTTGGACCAACACTTAGACAAGCATTGGCCCGGGGGGCTAAATAAAGATGACCCTCGGGTTGATCAGACCCAAGGGAAAGGGATAGGTGGTAGGCAAATGGTAAAACCAAGGTTGGGCCTTGCTGGAAAAGTCTTACTCAAAGCGAACTGTCAAGGGGGTCCCATAAATCACCCGACCGCGTTAGGGACGCAAAATCCGGGAACATAACACCGATATGACGGAAACTAGGGCGGCAAGAGTGGAACAAAACACCAGGCATAAGGCCGAGCCTTCCACCCTTAACCAAGTATATAGATGCATTAATTAAATAAGATATATTGTGATATCCCAACAAGTAAACATGTTCCAACAAAGAACAACAAGTCCATGTCCCAACAAGGAACAAGCTTCATCTTCACCTGCAACTAACAACGCTATATAAGAGGGGCTGAGCAAAGCGGTAACATAGCCAAACAACGGTTTGCTAGGACATGGTGGGTTAGAGGCTTGGTTTGACAATATGGGAGGCATGACAAGCAAGTGGTAGGTATCGCAGCATAGGCATAGCAAAAGAGCGAGCAATCTAGCAAGCAAAGATAGAAGTGATTTCGAGGGTATGGTCATCTTGCCTGAAATCCCGCAAGGAAGAAGAACGAGTCCATGAAGAAGACAAACGGACGTAGTTGAACGAATCCTCACAAACGCGATGATAACGGAAGCAACCCGAAGAAGCAACACCGGAAAGAAGCACACAACATAGTAAACAATCAGCACATGAACATGACATGATGCACAACCAAGTATGATGCATGTCCGGTTTAAAGATGCAAGGCATGGCAAAGTGGAACAAACAACACTACAAATTAAGTGGAGCTCAATATGCAACGAGTTGCATATTGACGAAACACCACAACAATTATTTAGTTCTCTCTTGTTTATGCTACCCAACAATATTAAATGTTGTTAAACATGGCAAGGGGTGAAGCACAACAAAACTATCTATCTAGACAAGTTTAAATGAGGCCGGAACAACAAACAACAATTCCGGAAAACCCCTCACTTGCATATATTGAATTTGGTTCTGATCTGCCTAAAACATATTTTAAAGTTGTTAAACAGGAAAATAAAGTGCAACATGATAAACTAGGCATTTTTCCACCCTATTTACATATATAATTTATTTAAATCCGAGTTACGGTTAATTAGTTATGAATTAAATCATTTAACATGGCATTTGAGCAAATTTAAACAAACAGCAAGTTAAACATTTTAAACATGCATGAAAGTGGGATATTATTAAACTACACAATTTTCTGAGCATTTTTCATATATAAAACATTTTAATCCGATGCACGATTTGTGAGATATTATATGCATGAACATGAAGGTCTTTTCTGTAAAAACAGCAAAACCTGGGATAATAACTAAATTCGCCGGGACAGGAAAAAAAACATGCCGGGCCGAATCTAACTGAACTGGGCCACCGAGGGGGGCTGCTCACCACGGGCCTAGCCCAGGGCGCGGAGAGGAGCAGGCCAGCTGCTGGGCCCTGGTGCAACGGCCCACGCGGGGAGGAGGCGGAGGCGCTCGTCGTCCTCCTCGAGCAGGACAGCGGGACGACGGCGCCCGAGGTCAACGGCGGCGCAGCGGCAACTCCGGCAGGCGGGAACGGCGAGGATCTGCAGGAATGGATGGATCCAGAGGCGGGGGCGCCGGATCCGTGCTTGATGGAGCTCCCAAACGGCGGCGGACGCGGATCGCGGCGGTGCGGTTCCTGCCGAATCGGGAGAGAGAGAGAGAAAATGAGGACGGGAGAGATCGGGCCAGAGGAGGAGGAGCGAGATGGGGACGGGCGCGGCGGACGGTGACCTGGTCGGGGCGCTCGCCGGCGGCGGGGCTCCGGTGGGCTGCGGGGCAGCGAGGGAGGCGGCCTGCGGCGGGGATGGATCGAGGGGCTCCTACCCTCGAGCGGTGCGGGAGCGAGGATCCAGGCGGCGGGGCGCGCGGGCTCCTCCGGGCCCAGATCGGCCCGGGGCGGGCCTCGCCTGGGTCGCGATGGGCTGCGGCGGTGGGAGGCGCTGGCTGGGACGCGTGGAGGCGCCTGGTTGGTGGAGGGAGGTTGTTGGCGGCGGCGCGGCGAACGGGACGATGACAAGTGGCGGCGGGGGAGCTGACCGGAGCGGAAAACGAGGGGAGCGGCGGCGCTGCGGGTAGGAGAAGGTTAGGGGCTAGGTTAGGGTAGGTTTAGGCCATTTCTGGCAGGGGAAGGGGTCTATATATAGACAGGGGCTAGGGTTAGGGGTTTTCGAGGCCTCCGATCGCGATCCGACGGATCCGATCGAGAGAGAGGGGTTAGGGGACCTAGGTGGACTGAGGAGAGGGGGTTTTTGGGCTGTTGGGCTGAGATGAGAGGAGAGGAGTGCAGCCCGGCAACTGTTTCCGGAGACCGAAAACGTCCGACGAAAGTACCGGCAACGGTACCGCTATATGTTTAACGTTTGAGCTATCAAACGGACTCCGAATGCGATGAAATTTGGCAGGCGGTCTGTCTACACTATAATAAGGCCGCTCGACAAGTTTCACCCCATTCCGAGAACATTTTTACGCCACTTATAAAATAATATTTCGGACATGTCGCGGGCGCGTGCAAGTGTGGTTGGTCTCAGAACGGACAAGGGAGAGAACTCGGAGAACCCGGACGGATGCAAGTTTCGAAAAAAATATGATGATGCAATGCGGATGATGACATGGCAACGACGGCGAATAACTGACGGACACCTGGCGCATCGGATCCGGGGCGTTACAAATCTCCACCACTACGAGAGGATCTCGTCCCGAGATCTAGAATGGCACCGGAGGGGAAAACGGAGGAGAAAGAAAAGAGGTAAAACTAAGTTGCTTCTTTGACAAACGAGTGAAACCAAAGAACCTTGAGAGGTTTAACAAACTGAAAGAAAGAATACCATGGAGATGAACGAGATTTCCAACACTCCGTTAGCAAAGAGGAACAAGGAACATATGAGAACCTTGTTGTTTTGAAGACAAGAAACAAGGGCTTAACGAACCAAAAAAAAATATGAAACCACCGGTATAATGTGATCGCCAAGGAACAAGGATGATAGAATTTGGACAGCACTCCGGTAGAAACGAGATGTACAAGGAATGATAAGGATCAATAACGACAACACTCCGGTTAAACAAGATAGAGAAGGAAAAAGAATGAAATAATTTTGACAGCACTCCGACTGTAAATGGAAGGAATTGAACAAGAACTAGACAAGATGAGAGGATACTTGATGAAATCAACAACACACTGCCTCCGGAACAATTAAACGAATGACACAAGGGGTAAGAATGATTCCAGACAGCACTCCGGTTGAGAAGTGAGGCAAAATTTGATAAGATGAAAAGAACTTGAATGAAGGACACGACACTCCGGTTAACATGGATAAGCAAAAGCAAAGAACATGATCCTCACCATTCGAGAAGAAGAGTGAAGGGAGCAACATCACAAAGCCTCCGGAAGAACGAAAAGAAGATAGATCATTGGAATAAAGGAATGGAGAAGAAAATGATAACTTCTGCCACAAATGAACTAGGAAAACATCCTTGCAAAGAAGAATCGAACGGAGTTGTTAGCAAATCAACAACGAGAAGCACAAGCTTGTTATGGGCTTATGGCAAACATCTCAAAATGCTGATGTGACAACCCGCCATTAACAACAACAATTGATTGGTTGAAATCAATGAAGATAAGAGAAACTTCTTCACCGAGATGAGATGAGAAAATTGGATCATTGATAAGCACCACAAATAGCTACATTCCTTAGGGAAGGCTGTAGGTGAAATATAACCCAATATAATTCCAACAAAAGATTGATTGGTTGAAAAGATCTCTTGAACGAAGAGAAAATGATGGATTTAAAATACCTCATTCTTGACAACATGTGAGTCATGAGACATGAACTCCAATTATCAGGAATGACATAATACCACCTCGAATGATACGGTTGAAAGGATTGCACTTTAAAATGCAAGATGAAGAATACTTGAGCTCCTCTGAAAAGAATCTCGATGAACACTTCGAGAAGGAATTAAATCCTTTGATGAGCCCTCATGTAGAGCCTCCTTGAAGAACTCTGGTAATAAAAGGATGGTCACAAAGAAATGTAGGATGAAAAGAATAAGATTGAAGCCTTGCGATGATTTAGATGGATCTTCGTGGTGATATAATTGCGAGAGCTTGGAACTCCGGGAAAAGAAAAGATGAAACAATTGAAATCAAGAATTTGAAGAACCTCCGGAATAGGGAATAGAATTTACTCGATGAAACAAGAATACGAATTACATTATGCTTATCCTTCACCAATTCAAATTGATGACAAGCAATGGATTTGGCATACTACTTATTCTCGTAGAAAGAATTAAGATGGGTATAGCGCAACCTTGGGAAGGTCTTCCACGAACCACCGGTAGGATTGGAAAGAACGAATTAATCTATATGATAACAAGGAAGAAGGATCTTGAACGAACCACCGTAAGAATTCAAAATGGACGAAGAAGAGATAAAGAAACACCGGGAAGAATTAGCAAATGAACGAAGATACTTGATAGAATTTAGATACAAATGAATGAATAGATCACGAGTTGATTAGAGAATACTTGAATGATGCACCGGTAAGATTTGGAGAACGAGAGCTGCAATCTTGAATGAATAATTCTTCTGAAATGATGGCCTTCGGAGAATCAAACTGAAAAGACTCCTGAAATGCTCCGGATGGGTGAAAAGAATTTTCACAATCAAGAATAGTTATGAGAGGATGACATCAAGCTAGAACCATGAATCTTGAAGAGAATGGAGCAAGATTTAAGAGAAACTCTTCTTCGGTCTTCAAATGCTGAGAAAGATGATGAGAAACACCAAGAATTGTTGAGGCACTCCGGAATGAGAATTGGAAAAATGTTGAACCAACGATGAAAAGAATTTGAAAGATCTTGGAGAAAGACATTTGACTGATGATAATTCATTCTTACGTCAAACTTTGCAATGAATTTGGGAATAGCTCCAAGAAAAATTAGAAGAGTCAGGTAAGATCCTGGGTAAAGACCTGTGGGTTAGGGCCCACTCAAAAGAAACACCGTTGAACGATTGTTTGGAAGGGAGAACACACCGGTTGATTGACTTGAATGAGATAGCATCCTCAAACAGAATTGAGTGAATTGAGAATGGAAACTTGAATCTTCTGAGATATCTTCATCACTCCGAAACAAATGAATAGTGAGAGGTGAATGATTAAGAGATACACCGGCATAAGAAAGCACTTGAAATGAGAAAAAGGAATATGATCAACACCGAAAGCTTGAATTGAATTCACCGAAGAAGAAAAGAATGATGAACTGAAGCTCCGTTAGTATCTTTTTGGAAAACACCGGATAAGAAACCTTGATTGAAGAGAATGAAGGGACTTCACGTGAATAAAATGGATACTTGGTTAAGAAATCTGAGTCCTTGAAGAAATAAGGGTGGGAGGGCGGGAAAACAAAAGCAACTTTGGTCGAATGAAACAAACACCGTTGAGAAAACCAAGAATTGGTCTTGCGAATGTTGAAATGATCGGATTTACTTTGAAGAGGGACACACCGGTTGGAAAAAAATTGACATGACAATCTCGATGATCAAGAAGGATTAGTATCCACATAGGAATATGAGAACACCACTTGGAAAAGGTATGGAATCAACACTTGACATTGAAGCAACTCGAATACCACAAAACAAAACAAAAACAAAGGATTGGCTCAGGAAATAAGCCGGAAACAAACCTATGATAGATCCCATATCGTATCATGTGTCTGTTGGAAAGAATTCCTACGTGATACTTGTATTCCCACTTATAAACTCCCGAAACTTTATGGTTATGCAATCAGGTGTTGGGGATACAGGGGAAGCATAATATCTCACCCAAACTAGCAAATCCTACAACCAGCTGTATCCATCCTTCAACACATAACCAAGAAATCTTCGGAAATCATCTACCTCAACCTTCGAAAAGCATCCGTTATACGAGTCATGGCAATACTCCTGCACTCGCCTCAGTACTGGGCTATCAGGGTTATCTCACCAACAACTGTACAAAAGAGATTTTCGATGTCGGCGTACTAAACTCAGGTATTCCAAAACCGCAACGATAAGATTATGACGACAACACCTCGGAGCTCAACTCCCCGGGACACTGCCACAACCCCTATATGTCAGGAGGCAACCAAGACAATGTTGTCATCATAAAACCATCGGAACGATTCTAAGATACCCGCGTGATCCTAAAATTTTTTTTAGTGAAATTTGAGAAGAGAAGAGTCAAACTCTACGTCAGGATGCCTTACCAGAAGGTCGAAGGGACTGGGGAGTAAAAAGAATTCCTAAACTCTCCGATATATAATTCCTAAATGACTCAAAACATTTTTCTAGACACAACTCGGCCGCTAAAAACGATCAAACAGTGGGGGCTCCTAAGGTCGGGGAAGGCTCTGATTACCAACTTATCACGCCCTCAATGCGGCTATATCTCCCACGTGTCGAAGCACGACTTAGAGGCATAACCGCATTGAAAGCAATATCGCAAGTGAGGTAATCTTCACGCAACCCATGTAATACATAAGGGAAAGAGATACATAGTTGGCTTACAATCGCCACTTCACACAATTACATGAATAAAACAATACATCATACAGCTACAATCAGGGCCCGACTACGGAGCCAAAATAAAAGAAGAACCTCGAAAGCGACAAAGGACCAAGATCGACCCCAACTGGGCTCCACTACTGATCGACTAGAACGAAACAACAAAAGGACAAGTTCTTCATCAAGCTCCTCCTTGAGCTAGAGTGCGGCACCTGCACGGTCTCATCGGCACCTGCAAACTGGTTTTGGAAGTATCTGGTGAGCTACGAGGACTCAGCAATCTCACACCCGGGAGATCAAGACTATTTAAGCTTAAAGGTAGGGGAAAAGGTATGAGGTGGAACTGCAGCAAGCGACTAGCATTTATGGTGGCTAACATACGCAAATGAGAGCGAGAAGAGAAGGCAAAAGCACGGTCGAGCAACTATGATCAATAAGTGATCCTGAACTACTTACGTCAGACATAACTCCAACAACCGTGTTCACTTCCCGGACCCCGCCGAGAAGAGACCATCACGGTTACACACGCGGTTGGTGTATTTTAGTTAAGATCGACTTCGGGTTTTCTACAACCGGACATTAACAAATTCCCATCTGCCCATAACCGCGGGCACGGCTTTCGAAAGATCAAAACCCTGCAGGGGTGTCCCAACTTAGCCCATGATAAGCTCTCGCGATCAACGAAGGATATTCCTTCTCCCCGGGAAGACCCGATCAGTCTCGGAATCCCGGCTACAAGACATTTCGACAGCAATAAAACAAGTCCAGCAAAACCGCCCGATGCGCCGACATCCTGATAGGAGCTGCACATATCTCGTTCTCAGGGCAACACCGGATTGTCCAAACTTCCGGTAGGCGAACCCAGAGTTGCCCCTGGTGGCCACCGGCGGCTGACGGTTTGGACCAACACTTAGACAAGCATTGGCCCGGGGGGCTAAATAAAGATGACCCTCGGGTTGATCAGACCCAAGGGAAAGGGATAGGTGGTAGGCAAATGGTAAAACCAAGGTTGGGCCTTGCTGGAAAAGTCTTACTCAAAGCGAACTGTCAAGGGGGTCCCATAAATCACCCGACCGCGTTAGGGACGCAAAATCCGGGAACATAACACCGATATGACGGAAACTAGGGCGGCAAGAGTGGAACAAAACACCAGGCATAAGGCCGAGCCTTCCACCCTTAACCAAGTATATAGATGCATTAATTAAATAAGATATATTGTGATATCCCAACAAGTAAACATGTTCCAACAAAGAACAACAAGTCCATGTCCCAACAAGGAACAAGCTTCATCTTCACCTGCAACTAACAACGCTATATAAGAGGGGCTGAGCAAAGCGGTAACATAGCCAAACAACGGTTTGCTAGGACATGGTGGGTTAGAGGCTTGGTTTGACAATATGGGAGGCATGACAAGCAAGTGGTAGGTATCGCAGCATAGGCATAGCAAAAGAGCGAGCAATCTAGCAAGCAAAGATAGAAGTGATTTCGAGGGTATGGTCATCTTGCCTGAAATCCCGCAAGGAAGAAGAACGAGTCCATGAAGAAGACAAACGGACGTAGTCGAACGAATCCTCACAAACACGATGATAACGGAAGCAACCCGAAGAAGCAACACCGGAAAGAAGCACACAACATAGTAAACAATCAGCACATGAACATGACATGATGCACAACCAAGTATGATGCATGTCCGGTTTAAAGATGCAAGGCATGGCAAAGTGGAACAAACAACACTACAAATTAAGTGGAGCTCAATATGCAACGAGTTGCATATTGACGAAACACCACAACAATTATTTAGTTCTCTCTTGTTTATGCTACCCAACAATATTAAATGTTGTTAAACATGGCAAGGGGTGAAGCACAACAAAACTATCTATCTAGACAAGTTTAAATGAGGCCGGAACAACAAACAACAATTCCGGAAAACCCCTCACTTGCATATATTGAATTTGGTTCTGATCTGCCTAAAACATATTTTAAAGTTGTTAAACAGGAAAATAAAGTGCAACATGATAAACTAGGCATTTTTCCACCCTATTTACATATATAATTTATTTAAATCCGAGTTACGGTTAATTAGTTATGAATTAAATCATTTAACATGGCATTTGAGCAAATTTAAACAAACAGCAAGTTAAACATTTTAAACATGCATGAAAGTGGGATATTATTAAACTACACAATTTTCTGAGCATTTTTCATATATAAAACATTTTAATCCGATGCACGATTTGTGAGATATTATATGCATGAACATGAAGGTCTTTTCTGTAAAAACAGCAAAACCTGGGATAATAACTAAATTCGCCGGGACAGGAAAAAAAACATGCCGGGCCGAATCTAACTGAACTGGGCCACCGAGGGGGGCTGCTCACCACGGGCCTAGCCCAGGGCGCGGAGAGGAGCAGGCCAGCTGCTGGGCCCTGGTGCAACGGCCCACGCGAGGAGGAGGCGGAGGCGCTCGTCGTCCTCCTCGAGCAGGACAGCGGGACGACGGCGCCCGAGGTCAACGGCGGCGCAGCGGCGACTCCGGCAGGCGGGAACGGCGAGGATCTGCAGGAATGGATGGATCTAGAGGCGGGGGCGCCGGATCCGTGCTTGATGGAGCTCCCAAACGGCGGCGGACGCGGATCGCGGCGGTGCGGTTCCTGCCGAATCGGGAGAGAGAGAGAGAAAATGAGGACGGGAGAGATCGGGCCAGAGGAGGAGGAGCGAGATGGGGACGGGCGCGGCGGACGGTGACCTGGTCGGGGCGCTCGCCGGCGGCGGGGCTCCGGTGGGCTGCGGGGCAGCGAGGGAGGCGGCCTGCGGCGGGGATGGATCGAGGGGCTCCTACCCTCGAGCGGTGCGGGAGCGAGGATCCAGGCGGCGGGGCGCGCGGGCTCCTCCGGGCCCAGATCGGCCCGGGGCGGGCCTCGCCTGGGTCGCGATGGGCTGCGGCGGCGGGAGGCGCTGGCTGGGACGCGTGGAGGCGCCTGGTTGGTGGAGGGAGGTTGTTGGCGGCGGCGCGGCGAACGGGACGATGACAAGTGGCGGCGGGGGAGCTGACCGGAGCGGAAAACGAGGGGAGCGGCGGCGCTGCGGGTAGGAGAAGGTTAGGGGCTAGGTTAGGGTAGGTTTAGGCCATTTCTGGCAGGGGAAGGGGTCTATATATAGACAGGGGCTAGGGTTAGGGGTTTTCGAGGCCTCCGATCGCGATCCGACGGATCCGATCGAGAGAGAGGGGTTAGGGGACCTAGGTGGACTGAGGAGAGGGGGTTTTTGGGCTGTTGGGCTGAGATGAGAGGAGAGGAGTGCAGCCCGGCAACTGTTTCCGGAGACCGAAAACGTCCGACGAAAGTACCGGCAACGGTACCGCTATATGTTTAACGTTTGAGCTATCAAACGGACTCCGAATGCGATGAAATTTGGCAGGCGGTCTGTCTACACTATAATAAGGCCGCTCGACAAGTTTCACCCCATTCCGAGAACATTTTTACGCCACTTATAAAATAATATTTCGGACATGTCGCGGGCGCGTGCAAGTGTGGTTGGTCTCAGAACGGACAAGGGAGAGAACTCGGAGAACCCGGACGGATGCAAGTTTCGAAAAAAATATGATGATGCAATGCGGATGATGACATGGCAACGACGGTGAATAACTGACGGACACCTGGCGCATCGGATCCGGGGCGTTACACCCCCGAAGCGGCAAAGCCCAGGAGCTCGGCGACCCGCTCCAGCAGCACGTCACGGCCGCCTTTCAGCAGCCTACACTGTAGCAGCTCCCGGGCCACCGTGAGCGCGGCCCTCGAGTTCGCTTGCTCCCTGGTCAGCCTGGCTCTGATACCAAGTCTGTCGTGACCGGTTTTCCAGACATTAAATTCCAGAAAATGGCCGTCGAGCTCATCAGCCCCAGGATTACTGCTAGCTGATGAGGCACCAACTTGTTATAGAAATTCCAAGCAAAGGTACAAAATATGTAGTACAAGACCATTGTGGCCTATGAGTACAACAAATGGTTTCTAGTGGTTGAGTGCGGAAGCGGTTTGTGGGTCACCATGGCTATGGGACTCCATTTCCCACGGGAACAGCTGACCAGGTTAACTCCTATCTTCACGAGGCTACTATCACCGTTGCTCAGGTTCCGAGGCGGTCGTCGCAACGCTCCTCCCCAAGCAATAAATCTGGCCAAGACAATAGCCAGGGACTAGCCAGTGAGTACTTTGAATGTACTGGCAAACATTAAGAACACAGGTATAACATAACCGTTGATGCTCATGCTTTGCAATATCCTTATACTCACTTAGTTAGTCGTAAATAAATATCTTGATGCACGTAGACAGGTTATTCATATGCAACCGGAAATTTATGCCATGGCCACATAGAGGTAATAAATACTGGGTGCCAAGCGAGGGTCTGAATGACTCCTCGAGCGGAAAAAATACAAAATAATAAATACTGGTGCCAAACGAGTGTCTGAAAGACTCCTCGAGCGGAAAAATGCAGAGTAATAAATACTGGTGCCAAACGAGTGTCTGAAAGACTCCTCGAGCGGAAAAATGCAGAGTAATAAATACTGGTGCCAAACGAGTGTCTGAAAGACTCCTCGAGCGGAAAATGCAGAGTAATAATAATACCATAGTCGGGCGTCTGAGCGACACCACATAAAGGGCTTTAAAAGAAATGCCATAGTCGGGCGTCTGAGCAACACCACATAAAGGGCTTTAAAAGAAATGCCACAGTCGGGCGTCTGAGCGACACCATATAAAGGGCTTTAAAAGAAATGCCACAGTCGGGCGTCTGAGCGACACCACATAAAGGGCTCTAAAAGAAATGCCACAGTCGGGCGTCTGAGCGACACCACATAAAGGGCTTTAAAAGATTAAAAATCATAGTGAAATATCCCGGAGGTAGAACCATCCCAGAGATATTCGATGATAACAATAATAATCATGGGTTAGTCAACAATAGTAATAATCATAATCATCACAAGTCACAAGTAGTAATTCCCATTCTGGTTTAACCGTTTCACTCCCGAAGACCGACACTAAGACCGACGCTTGACCCATCCCAGACTGTAGTTCTTAACCATGGACACGGCTATTCGAATAGGTTTAATCTCTGCAGAGGATGTACTCTTTACTCACGAGTAACGGATTCCTTTAGTCCATCGGGACTAATTCCGTCTATGGTCTTTTAGTTGAAAACACGCCTAACTTGCACACACCAGCTTAACTCATCGGTGTCTGGAATCACCCACGACACTTGTCAAGCAAAACTCTAAGTGGGGAGGCTACAACCTCGCGTAGCATGGGATCAAATTTATATCGCGCGCTCTAAGGGGTGGCCTCCCTTCTCGGTCCCAACCGAAAACACCCATGCCCCCTGACCAGGTGGCATGCCTACCGGCCACAACCGATATCTTCCACCATGGCCTCTCTGTACGGTGTGTGCTGGGAAGGGGTTGACAACTTACTGAACCGTACCCTACCTGCGGCAGGGACGAGTGGTAGTGCGAGGCAAGTATGGGGGTTACTGGAACAAGACTCGATCAGCGGTCGACTCAGGAGGTTCATAAGTTCCCTGCATGACATGTATATCAAATGTAATACAATTGAAGAAATCTCCACTCAATGTACCTTACCATGCCATACCGGACATAACCGTCCCGACGAGGACCGGCAATAAGCTCATGCCTACCCAAGGCCGAGGCTTTCCCGGATTCCTTTCCGGTATGCATGCAAGGCACATGAGGATGATTACCATCACAATCATTTTCATTTCCAATAGCAAGGAAATCGTTGATATGCTTCCATGCAAATGATCACGTCACATGAAATATCAAGTCCACCGAAATAAGGTGGTGTTATAAATGTGTCAACCAACACATCAAAAATACTATGCCAGGGTTCAATATGCTTGCCTTGAAGTTGTGGAGGGGTGAGGAGCTCTCCAAAACCTTTGAAAGTTTCTTCCCTCTCTCCAAAATCCTATTTTAAAAATATTTGAATTAACACACATTTCAAAACAGTACAAAAAGTGGTTTTGGAAAATTTTCAAATAAATCTTAAAATAAACTAGATCAAATTTGAGGAAGGTAGGAAAAAGAATCAACTCATTTGGAGTTGTATTTAAAAAGTTATAGGCAGTCAAAGTTCTGGTCAAAACTGATTTTAAATAAAACAGAAAAAGAAAAACGTTTCAGAGGGGAATACGCTTTCGGAGCGGGGAGACGTACTGGGGGGAAGATTACGCCTTCACTTAAACACATGGACGGCACGGTGTGTCACTGACAGTGGGTCCAGGGGGCCCACTAGTCAGGTTTGACTAGTCTTCTCCCTCTCTTTCCCCTGTCCCGAGCGGAGGCGGAGCTCCGGCGATCGTCGCCGGCGACTGGCGGCTCCTCGCAGGGCTCCGAGGGCGGGGATGGATCCGCTACTCCGGGGCGGTCCTCCCGGTGGTCGCCTGGCAGGTGGGGGCGGAGGGAGCTGCCGGCGGCGAGCTCCTCAGCGGAGGTGGCCTCGGGAGCAAAGTGCTTTTGGGGCTGTGGTGGCTCCTGATCAAAATCGAGCAGGGGGAAAGGTTCACGGGAGGGAGAGGAGGCTTCTGGTGGAGAGAGTGGAGAGGGGGAGGTCCTGGTGGCGCCGGAACGGCTGGGGCAGTGGTGGTGGCCGGAGTTGCCGGAGACGGGGAAGAAAACCTCCCTGGGTCGAATGCGGGCTAGGGAAACGCCATAGGGGTGGCCTGAGGTTGCCTACCTGTGGGAACGGGCTCGGTGTCTCCTTAAATAGGCGTGGCAAGGCGGTTCCGCGGCGGCCGTGGATAAGCTCTCCGGCGACCGCCATTCTGTAGCTAGGGGCGTCGTGGCGGCGACGAGCGCTAGGCGACACCCTTGTGGATGTGCTTGCGCTGTTCCAGGGGCCAGGTGGCGAGCCGGGGTGGCTTGGGCGGCGTTGCACGGAGCAGGAGCTGTCGGCGGACGCTGGCGTGCCGCCAAAAATGCTCTGGCGGTGGCGCTGTAGGGCGCCAGGGGTGGCTGGCGTGTAGTGGTGAGGCGGCTAGCGTGTGGCGTGGCGCTGCAGAGCGGGCCAAAACCAGGGGGCCAGCGTGTCGGCTCGGGCGCGGCATCGTGCAATACGCGCGCTCTGGGCGCGTCCAGTGCACGCACGGGAGATGTTCGACACAATGCCGCGGCATGCTACAGGTCACATGTGAGGCTGGGGTTTAGCAGATCGAAGTTAGGGGAAACAGGGAGTCTAGTGGACATGCTAGTTTGATCAGAGGTGCAAGATCATAGTGCAGTGACAAGAATCAGGCCAAGACAGATCATGCCCACAAGGTGTTTGACAAAATGCCAAGGGCACTTAGGCAAGTCTTGGAGTGGTCAAAAACTCCAGATCAGTGTCTCCTTGGATGCACAAGAGGGTGGTGAGGTCATTTGGATAAAATGAGAAAATTGCTAGTGCAAATTTTACAAAACTACAATTCTGGACAGGAAATAAATGGCATCATTTCATGAACCAAAATTGCCCCAAAGGGTGCATGCTCCTGGACTTAGGGGTTTGGTAGGGAGGACTATGAGCATGAGAAAACACAAGGTCACTGGAGCAAGAAATAATAGGGTTGCAGTAGAAAACACCAGTCTGGTCCAGAATGAAGATGATGCTGATTCACTCAAAATTTGCAAATAACATCACTGGGTTTTTGCATAAAGTTGAATCATATGATAATACTAACATCTCATAATTTTGGTAGAGGCTAGAAGAAAATATTTAAATGGGTTGTAGTGCAAAATTGCCCACTGGACCAGAGAAGAAAAAAGGGTGTAGAGCTCAAAATATTTCATGAAATAAAGATGTTTTTGCATAAAAGTTGTTTAATAACATCACATGACATCTCCAAATTCTTGTGGGAATTTTAAGTGAATCTATCAAATGGTTGTAGTTCAAATATGGCCATTTAACCTTGAAAAACCATTTCAAGAAAGTGAAGATCAAGCAAATTAATTGTGCAATTAGTTGCACTAATAAAAGTAAAGTTTTTCTTGAGAAGTTAAACAAGTCCAATAACATAATTGAAAAGTTCACACTTAGGGGAAAAACTCCATAATGATAAGGTTAAAGATCAAAAGGGAGCTCAGAAAATAAAGGTTTTAAGTCCTGGCAAAAATTTTAATTAAATAAACAAGGCCAAAATTTTTTGGGTGTCACAATACTAACCCCCTTAAGAAAAATCTCGTCCTCGAGATTTGTTAAAAGTCGCATAAGAAAAGATTGCATGCAACGAAAATGTGGCTACAGTAAGAGGGCAATAAGTGATGAAAACCACAGTGTGAAATACTGGTGCTGTGCGGAGAAAGATCTACGGTCTGGGACAAAATCGTGAGATTTCTATGCTGGGTATAAATTTAGAATAAAGTCTAAATTTAAATATATGCTGGTCGTACCCGGGAGCACAGTGCTCTCTCTGGCCGACAGGTGGACCCGGGGCCCACAGTCAGCCTCTTCTTCTCCTTCTGGCTCTTCTTCTACCTCTCTCCTGCGCGCTTTCTCCACCGGTGACGCCTAGCGCGTAGGGCATCTAGGCCGTACCGCGGTAGTGCGCGGCGTGCTAGCTGCCGGAGCAGCGTGCACTCACCTCGCTGGCCAGCGCGCTGTCGGCACTGCTCGCAGATTCGACTCCGAACACCGGCGATCGGGCGACGAGCGGCGTTGGTGGACTTCGCCCACCGTGCACCGAGCTCGAGCTATAAAACGGTTGAGGTGTTTCTCTCTTCTCCTCACCTCTGGCCGTGCTTCTCCCCCTACTTCCTCCTCCATTACTGCTTACAGAAGCTCGGGCGAGGCTCTAATGGCGGAGGCGATGCCGGACTGGTACGCGATCTTGATATGCGGAGGGCTGGCGACACTGCTGGGGCTCTCCGTGCTCCTTTGTGCGATGATCCTCGATGACCGTCGCGATGCTGCTGCTCGGGTGTTGGCTCTCCACGGCGGTGGTGATCACGAGGAGTAGGTGGGATGCCGGGTGCTAACCGTAGTTAGGAGAGGGGTTAGCCAGCTGCAACACTGTTGCAAAGTTTTGTAAACGGTGTACGTGTGTGTCCGAGTGTTTGCGGTTGTGGGTCAGCTGTTGTCGTTGTGCTTGCGTGAAATCCACGTCATAAGAAAGTGCCGAAGTATCGACTCAGAAAAATATGTCTCACTCCAGGATTATCCGCGGAAGAAAACAGTAATGCAACAGAATCACTCATATTAATCGAAATTAACAAAATAACACACTTAAAGCACATACTAAGCTCCACGCACAAGTTACAACACGCAAATAAAGGTTGCAATAAATAACGTAGCAGCAACGTCTATAATGCAAACGGTAACTGGATGGGGTCCCGAGAAAATGTTTCTGGTACTGAGACACATTCTTCCCCTATCAGAGAAAGCGGATTGACTAGTCGATGCACGTGCCTCTCCTGGTCGGGCCTCGGTGATCTGCCGATGGCGATCTGAGGATTTAAGTTTGCGAGGCTCTGGAGATAACCCATCAAGCGTTGGATCAAACTCTCTTGAGCGATGACATACTGGACAAGGTTGGCCAGGACGGGGTCTCTTTTGATTCGCACACCGGGAAACGATGTCACTCCTCCGGGCGCTGCACGGCTCGGGAAGTAATAATACCCACGTTCGCTGGCATAGGGTACCGTGAATCGAAGGCGGGCAAGCGCTTCATAAGCCGCAGCTTCCACGGCCATCTGTGGGGTTGGCATAGATTTCCCCACGAAGGAAACCTCTGTTGGGTCTTGGGCTGAGTTTACGGGAGGAATGTGCACTGCTGCCCAGTATCTCGAGGTGAAAGAGGTGATCCCCGATTTGAACAGATCGTACTGGGGTGGCTGGGTAGCGCCCATGGTACTGCAGGTAAAATCCCACAATATCTTGACAAAACTACCCGGGGTTGCATCTGGGGTTCTCAGGTAAATGCTGGGGTTCGGCATGGCGAGGAAATGGTTGTGAGGGTGATGCACATGGTGAGAGGTGCTTGGCAAGGTCATGCGGTGGCCCTTTTATAGCACTGGAGCTGGATCATTTTTACCGTGGTGAAGGGTAATGAAATTTCCAGCTCTGATCCGGGATTCGAAGTCAATGCCATAGATACACTTATTCCACCGAGGTGACATGTTACCGTGGGGGCTGTCGGGAAGGTTTTTGGTAGCTGCGCCAGGGGTAGCAATCTCACACCGCGTACTGGGTGTTTAGTCAAGGTTATCATTAAAGCAGAGGCATGACAACAAACAGCGTTTAAATACCAGGCCACACGGTTACAAAGCGAGGGTACACTGGGACTCGATACAGCTCGGGTTACTTAGTCTACCTCGTTTACATCCATGCGGGCGTGCCTTGTGGATGTCGAGGCTTCTCCACGGGTCTCGCCATCGGAATTGACTGGAGTGGGTTGAGGGGCTGCAGGTTTGGGGTAGCGATGGTGGCCATCTCAGGGATTGCTGGCCACAACTCCGTTGGAGTGTGTTCCCAAAATGCGACGTAGCACTTCTGGGGTTATCGCAACACCTTGGCCGATGGCTGGGGTAGACATCAGGGGCTCGATCGGTCGTCCAAACAGCACGACTGGGTTGTCGGCGTTGGGCTCGTCCTCTTCTCTTGCCGGGGCTCGACGAACCAGCTCTCCACGAGCTGCGATAAGATCAATAGTGACCTGATCGCACAGTACTTCTAGTGCACTTACATAGCGCACCAGGTGCAACAATGCAGGATCTGTCTCGTGATCTCCGTTGGCAACTTGGGGTGGTCTACCATACCCTTCACGACTGGGTTAGTAGTGGAACGAGCGACAATCAACTCTTGGTGACAAGTGCCGGAGATGAACTATAGCTTCTCGAGCAGCTAGTTGGATGGCTTGTGGCTCAAAGGAAGTTGTCCTTCCGGTGAACCTGTAGGGGCGTTCGGGTGCGAGACCCCTACCATAGATGTGTACAGTGGCCCAGAATTGACGGCTTTCACCGCTTACGGGCCCTTGGTACACAACATATTCTGGGGGTTCTTCTAATGCATAGGCACGACGGGTGAGGTTTGCAAGTATGGTCACAAAACCTCCAAGGTTGGTCGCTGTGGTCTCATGGTGCACAATAGGACCGGGCATTGTGGCTTGGTTTAGGATAGCGGCCGGGCTGTGCTGGGTTGAGACTAGCGTGCCCTTTTTTATAGGAAAAAGGGGTCGGAGTCTTCCTTCGCACGCTTGCGAGAAAGGACTATTTAGGGGGCCGGTCACTGGCGCGTGATCGACGGCTAGGCTGGTAGGTTGGGCACCGACTGCCAAAAGGTGTCGGGTCACTGTGGGGCTATCTTGCAGGAGAATCTTGGCTGTGGGTTTGGTTATGGCTCGGTGGTTTGGCATGCCTAAGTTTATTGACCTGGCTAGGATAGGATTAGCCAATGGTCAGCCTGGCTCTGATACCAAGTCTGTCGCGACCGGTTTTCCAGACATTAAATTCCAGAAAATGGCCGTCGAGCTCATCAGCCCCAGGATTACTGTTAGCTGATGAGGCACCAACTTGTTATAGAAATTCCAAGCAAAGGTACAAAATATGTAGTACAAGACCATTGTGGCCTATGAGTACAACAAATGGTTTCTAGTGGTTGAGGGCGGAAGCGGTTTGTGGATCACCACGGCTATGGGACTCCATTTCCCACGGGAACAGCTGACCAGGTTAACTCCTATGTTCACGAGGCTACTATCACCGTTGCTCAGGATCCGAGGCGGTCGTCGCAACGCTCCTCCCCAAGCAATAAATCTGGCCAAGACAATATCCAGGGACAAGCCAGTGAGTACTTTGAATGTACTCGCAAACATTAAGAACACAGGTATAACATAACCGTTGATGCTCATGCTTTGCAATATCCTTATACTCACTTAGTTAGTCATAAATAAATATCTTGATGCACGTAGACAGGTTATTCATATGCAACCGGAGATTTATGCCATGGCCACATAGAGGTAATAAATACTGGTGCCAAACGAGTGTCTGAAAGACTCCTCGAGCGGAAAAATGCAGAGTAATAAATACTGGTGCCAAACGAGTGTCTAAAAGACTCCTCGAGCGGAAAAATGCAGAGTAATAAATACTGGTGCCAAACGAGTGTCTGAAAGACTCCTCGAGCGGAAAATGCAGAGTAATAATAATACCACAGTCGGGCGTCTGAACGACACCACATAAAGGGCTTTAAAAGAAATGCCACAGTCGGGCGTCTGAGCGACACCACATAAAGGGCTTTAAAAGAAATGCCACAGTCGGGCGTCTGAGCGACACCACATAAAGGGCTTTAAAAGAAATGCCACAGTCAGGCGTCTGAGCGACACCACATAAAGGGCTCTAAAAGAAATTCCACAGTCGGGCGTCTGAGCGACAACACATAAAGGGCTTTAAAAGATTAAAAATCATAGAGAAATATCCCGGAGGTAGAACCATCCCAGAGATATTCGATGATAACAATAATAATCATGGGTTAGTCAACAATAGTAATAATCATAATCATCACAAGTCACAAGTAGTAATTCCCGTTCTGGTTTAACCGTTTCACTCCCGAAGACCGACACTAAGACCGACGCTTGACCCATCCCAGACTGTAGTCCTTAACCATGGACACGGCTATTCGAATAGGTTTAATCTCTGCAGAGGATGTACTCTTTACTCACGAGTAACGGATTCCTTTAGTCCATCGGGACTAATTCCGTCTATGGTATTTTAGTTGAAAACACGCCTAACTTGCACACACCAGCTTAACTCATCGGTGTCTGGAATCACCCACGACACTTGTCAAGCAAAACTCTAAGTGGGGAGGCTACAACCTCGCGTAGCATGGGATCAAATTTATATCGCGCGCTCTAAGGGGTGGCCTCCCCTCTCGATCCCAACCGGAAACACCCATGCCCCCTGACCAGGTGGCATGCCTACCGGCCACAACCGATATCTTCCACCATGGCCTCTCTGTACGGTGTGTAATGGGAAGGGGTTGACAACTTACTGAACCGTACCCTACCTGCGGCAGGGACGAGTGGTAGTACGAGGCAAGTATGGGGGTTACTGGAACAAGACTCGATCAGTGGTCGACTCAGGAGGTTCATAAGTTCCCTTCATGACATGTATATCAAATGTAATACAATTGAAGAAATCTCCACTCAATGTACCTTACCATGCCATACCAGACATAACTGTCCCGACGAGGACCGGCAACAAGCTCACGCCTACCCAAGGCCGAGGCTTTCCCGGATTCCTTTCCGGTATGCATGCAAGGCACATGAGGATGATTACCATAACAATCATTTTCATTTCCAATAGCAAGGAAATCGTTGATATGCTTCCATGCAAATGATCACGTCACATGAAATATCAAGTCCACCGAAATAAGGTGGTGTTATAAATGTGTCAACCAACACATCAAAAATATTATGCCAGGGTTCAAGATGCTTGCCTTGAAGTTGTGGAGGGGTGGGGTGCTCTCCAAAACCTTTGAAAGTTTCTTCCCTCTCTCCAAAATCCTATTTTAAAAATATTTGAATTAACACACATTTCAAAACAGTACAAAAAGTGGTTTTGGAAAATTTTCAAATAAATCTTAAAATAAACTAGATCAAATTTGAGGAAGGTAGGAAAAAGAATCAACTCATTTGGAGTTGTATTTAAAAAGTTATAGGCAGTCAAAGTTCTGATCAAAACTGATTTTAAATAAAACAGAAAAAGAAAAACGTTTCAGAGGGGAATACGCTTTCGAAGCGGGGAGACGTACTGGGGGGAAGATTACGCCTTCACTTAAACACATGGACCGCGCGGTGTGTCACTGACAGTGGGTCCAGGGGGCCCACTAGTCAGGTTTGACTAGTCTTCTCCCTCTCTTTCCTCTGTCCCGAGCGGAGGCGGAGCTCCGGCGATCGTCGCCGGCGACTGGCGGCTCCTCGCGGGGCTCCGAGGGCGGGGATGGATCCGCTACTCCGGGGCGGTCCTCCCGGTGGTCGCCTGGCAGGTGGGGGCGGAGGGAGCTGCCGGCAGCGAGCTCCTCGGCGGAGGTGGCCTCGGGAGCAAAGTGCTTTTGGGGCTGCGGTGGCTCCCGATCAAAATCGAGCAGGGGGAAAGGTTCACGGGAGGGAGAGGAGGCTTCTGGTGGAGAGAGTGGAGAGGGGGAGGTCCTGGTGGCGCCGGAACGGCAGGGGCAGTGGTGGTGGCCGGAGTTGCCGGAGACGGGGAAGAAAACCTCCCTGGGTCGAATGCGGGCTAGGGAAACGCCATAGGGGTGGCCTGAGGTTGCCTGCCAGTGGGAACGGGCTCGGTGTCTCCTTAAATAGGCGTGGCAAGGCGGTTCCGCGGCGGCCGTGGATAAGCTCTCCGGCGACCGCCATTCTGTAGCTAGGGGCGTCGTGGCGGCGACGAGCGCTAGGAGACACCCTTGTGGATGTGCTTGCGCTGTTCCAGGGGCCAGGTGGCGAGCCGGGGTGGCTTGGGCGGCGCTGCACGGAGCAGGAGCAGGAGCTGTCGGCCGACGCCGGCGTGCCGCCAAAAATGCTCTGGCGGTGGCGCTGTAGGGCGCCAGGGGTGGCTGGCGTGTAGTGGTGAGGCGGCTAGCGTGTGGCGTGGCGCTGCAGAGCGGGCCAAAACCAGGGGGCCAGCGTGTCGGCTCGGGCGCGGCATCGTGCAATACGCGCGCTCTGGGCGCGTCCAGTGCACGCACGGGAGATGTTCGACACAATGCCGCGGCATGCTACAGGTCACAGGTGAGGCTGGGGTTTAGCAGATTGAAGTTAGGGGAAACAGGGAGTCTAGTGGACATGCTAGTTTGATCAGAGGTGCAAGATCATAGTGCAGTGACAAGAATCAGGCCAAGACAGATCATGCCCACAAGGTGTTTGACAAAATGCCAAGGGCACTTAGGCAAGTCTTGGAGTGGTCAAAAACTCCAGATCAGTGTCTCCTTGGATGCACAAGAGGGTGGTGAGGTCATTTGGGTAAAATGAGAAAATTGCTAGTGCAAATTTTACAAAAATACAATTCTAGACAGGAAATAAATGGCATCATTTCATGAACCAAAATTGCCCCAAAGGGTGCATGCTCCTGGACTTAGGGGTTTGGTAGGGAGGACTATGAGCATGAGAAAACACATGGTCACTGGAGCAAGAAATAATAGGGTTGCAGTAGAAAACACCAGTCTGGTCCAGAATGAAGATGATGCTGATTCACTCAAAATTTGCAAATAACATCACTGGGTTTTTGCATAAAGTTGAATCATATGATAATACTAACATCTCATAATTTTGGTAGAGGCTAGAAGAAAATATTTAAATGGGTTGTAGTGCAAAATTGCCCACTGGACCAAAGAAGAAAAAAGGGTGTAGAGCTCAAAATATTTCATGAAATAAAGATGTTTTTGCATAAAAGTTGTTTAATAACATCACATGACATCTCCAAATTCTTGTGGGAATTTTAAGTGAATCTATCAAATGGTTGTAGTTCAAATATGGCCATTTAACCTTGAAAAACCATTTCAAGAAAGTGAAGATCAAGCAAATTAATTGTGCAATTAGTTGCACTGATAAAAGTAAAGTTTTTCTTGAGAAGTTAAACAAGTCCAATAACATAATTGAAAAGTTCACACTTAGGGGAAAAACTCCATAATGACAAGGTTAAAGATCAAAAGGGAGCTCAGAAAATAAAGGTTTTAAGTCCTGGCAAAAATTTTAATTAAATAAACAAGGCCAAAAAATTTGGGGTGTCACAGTGGAGCGGTAGACAGGTGGACTCCGGCGCACCCCTCCCTGGCGCGCCAAATGTCGGATTTCGGGTTCCGGCAGACCCTTAAGGTTCGAACTCTGGGGTGCGCGCGGAGATTATGCCCTCTACCTATCCATCTCGCAAAGATCTAAACTATCAAAAGAACAACACAAGAGACACAGAGTTTATACTGGTTCGGGCCACCGATGTGGTGTAATACCCTACTCCAGTGTGGTGTGGTGGATTGCCTCTTGGGCTGGTGATGATGAACAATACAAGGAAGAACAACCTCACGAGGGTCTGTTCTTGGCTAGGGGGATGAACTACTAGGAGGAGTTCATCCAGTGACTGATGGATGATTTCTAGATGCCTCTACCCTGGGGGTGGCTAGTCCTATTTATAGGCAAAGGCCCTGGGCCTCTTCCCAAATATTGAGCGGGAAGGGCGCCAACAATTGGCCAATTCGAAGGGGAACATCCGGTACACTTATCCTGACTAAAGTTGGTCCTCGCCTGCCAAAGGGCCCGTGGTGACGCCGTTCTGGGCTCCACGATGACCTCCTTCCCACCGTTGGACTGGTCCTGTTCTCGTTGCACCGAAATGGATGCCTTTGCTTGATCCTCTCGCCTGCGCTTGCCCCCTTTGCACCAAAGAGGAAAGGGAAAACACTGCGCGGGCTGGCGCCCGCTTGGCGCCTTTGGTCGTCATGGCTTGCGTCATGGGCACCTCGTGAGGTACCCCGCCTTGATCTCTCCGCCCCCTCGTGAGCCAGCCTGACGAGGCCGTGTTGAGGAAGCGTCGCGTCGTCCGCCCCGCGAGGCTTGGCCCGTCGCGAGGGTCTCGGGTCTTGTGTTGATGAAGATGGGCCATGCTGGGCCCTCTTTGAGCCACGCCGCAGGCCGCAGGCAGGCAAGTCTTGGGACCCCCGTTCCCAGAACGCCAACACCTGCCATACAATCCCTCGAAAGGGGCCATCTGCAAACTGTCTTGGTAGCTGTTGTTGTATGAAAACTCTGCGTATGGTAAGTTATCATCCCAACTAGACCCAAAGTCTAGCGCACAAGCTGTCAACATGTCCTCCAGAATCTGATTGACTCTCTCTATCTGCCGATCAGTCTGCGGATGGAAGGCTTTACTGAACTCTAGCCTGGTACCCAAAGTTTCGTGTAACTGTTTCCAAAACTTTGAGGTAAACTGTGTTCCTCTATCTGATATTATGCTCCTCGGAACTCCATGCAGACATACAATTCTGGTCATATATATCTTTGCTAGCTTAGCACTTGTATAGGTGGTCTTCACTGGAATGAAGTGAGCAACCTTGGTCAAACGATCGACTATCACCCAAATGGAATCATAACCTGAACGGGTCCTGGGTAACCCAGTGATAAGTCCATACCAAGTTTATCCCATTTCCAATCAGGTATCGGCAACGGCTGAGTAAACCTGCTGGTTTCTGATGCTCCGCCTTTACTCTCTCACATACATCACATATTGCCACATACTCGGCAATCTCTCTCTTCATACCGGCCCACCAAGAACTTTCCTTCAAGTCCAAGTACATCTTGGTGTTGCCTGGGTGTATCGAATATGGTGAGTCATGAGCCTCCTGAAGAATCAACTTCCTGATCTCTGGGTCATTGGGTAGGCAAATCCATTGCTCAAACCATATGGTTCAATTTTCATCCTCACAGAATCCTTTTGCTTTCCCTTTGCTCATCATTTCCTTTATCTCAGCAATACCTTGGTCCAACTTCTGGGCTTCTCTGATTCTTCCCAACAAGGTGGACTGTACCTCGAGTGCGGCAACATAACCTCTTGGAACTATTTCCAACTGAAGGTCTCTGAGCTCATCACATAACTCCTGAGGTAAACCTCCTGCTGTAAGGGTATTAACATAACTCTTACGGCTCAAAGCATCCGCCACAACATTGGCTTTTCCTGGATGATAATGCAGACTCATGTCATAATCCTTTATAAGTTCTAACCATCTCGTTTGCCTGAGATTCAACTCCTTCTACGTGAAGATGTACTTCAAACTCTTGTGATCCGTGTAAACATCACAATGATTCCCAATAAGATAGTGTATCCTTGTCTTGAGTGCATGCACTACGGCTGCCAACTCCAAATCATGCGTGGCATAGTTCAACTCATGAGGTCGAAGCTATCGTGAAGCATAAGCTACAACCTTTCCCTTTTGCATAAGAACACCTCCAAGTCCCTGACGTGAAGCATCACAATACACCTGAAAGTCCTTGTGTACGTCAGGCAGGATTAACACTAGGGCTGTAACCAAACGCTTCTTCAACTCTTGAAAGCTGGCTTCACTCTCTTTAGTACAAACGAACTCGGTGTCCTTCTTGAACAAACATGTCATGGGCCTTGCAATCTTGGGGAAATTTTCAATAAATCTCCGGTAATATCCTGCAAGTCCAAGGAAACTGCGAATCTCGCCAACTATGGTGGGTGCATCCCATTCTGTGACTGACTCTACCTTGGTAGGGTCCACTGCAATCCCTTCACCTGACACTACATGTCCAAGGAATCTGATTTCCTTGAGCCAAAACTCACACTTGCTGAACTTGGCATAAAGTTGATGTTCTCTGAGCTTCTCCAAAACCATACGCAGATGTTCAGCGTGTTCCTCCTCATTCTTGGAGAAAACCAATATGTCATCAATGAATACCACAACGAACTTATCCAAGAACTCCATGAACAAATTGTTCATCATGCTCATAAAATAGGCAGGGGCATTAGTCAAACCAAAGGACATGACTGTATACTCATAAAGCCCATACCTTGTGGTAAAAGCGGTCTTGGGTATATCCTTCTCACGGATCTTCAATTAGTGATAACCCGATCGAAGATCGATCTTGGAGAAAACACTAGCTCCTTCTAGCTGGTCAAACAAGTCATTGATCATCGGTAGGGGATACTTGTTCTTGATGGTCACCTCATTCAAAGAGCGGTAATCCACACACATCCTCAAGGTTCCATCCTTCTTCTCCACTAAGAGTACTGGGGCTCCCCAAGGTGATGAACTCGGGCGAATATACCCTTTCTGTAGCAACTCCTTAATCTGTTTCTTGACTTCCTCCAAATCATTAGCAGGCATCCGATACGGCCTCTTGGAGATAGGTCCTGTAGCTGGCAGCAACTCAATCAAAAACTCAATCTCCCGATCTGGTGGCATACCCGGTAACTCCTCCGGAAATACATCGGGATAATCCTTCACCACTGGTACTTCTTCCTGGACAACTCCCGTAAGAGAGTTCACCTGAGTCCTCTTAGGCTTAAGCCTAGATACATACTTGATCCTCTTCTTCTCTGGGGTGGTGAGAAAAATCGATCTACTAGCACAATCAATGTTCCCCTCATACTTGGACATCCAATCCATCCCTAGGATTACATCCAACCCTTGCGACTCTAGTATGATCATGTCTGTGGGAAAAACATGTCCCCATATGTTCAAAGGAAACTGGAAACATCCCTGACTAGCCATAGACTCGGCTCCTGGGGAACTCACTAGAATGGGTGACTTAAGAGCTATGGTAGGCAACTTATGTTTATCCACGAATCCCCTTGATATGAATGAATGCGATGCACTAGTGTCAAAAAGGATAAATGTTGGAATTGAATTTACCAAAAACTTACCAATCACTCCGTCAGGTTGCTCATAGACCTCTTCCACATTTACATGATTCACATGCCCCTTAGTGAAAGGATTGGGCTTCTTGCCTCCAGAATTCCCATTGCCATTTCCATTTCCATTCTACGCCTCAGGACACTCATTGGAGTAGTGCCCTGTCTTCTTGCATTTGAAGCAAATGATGTGACTCAGATCTTCCTCCATTGTCATTGCCATTGCCATTGCCATGCTTGCGGCCATGGTGGTTGTGTCCATTTCCTCCATGCTGAATGTGGCCTCCATGGTTATGATGATTCCCTCCAAACTTGCTAGTGTTTGATCCAGAACCTCCTGAGTACGGGCTGTAGCGGGGTTTCTGTTGAACTCCAGAGTTATACTTCCCGTGACCATACTTCCTCTTACGATTTTCCATCTGCTGGTGCTTGCCTTCGAGAATGGTAGCCTTATCAACCAGCTCCTGATAGTTTTCAAAGGTCGCCACAGTCAACTGAACTCCCAACTCATCGTTTAGTCCCTCCAGAAACTTCTCCTGCTTGGCTGCATCAGTGGTCGCGTCCTCTGGGGCATAACGGGCCAACTTACTGAACTCATCAACATACTGAGATACCGTGCGTCCTCCCTGGCGCAAGCTGCGGAACTCCTTCTTGTTCAGACTCATTGCTCCAGCTGAGACATGAGCAGTGCGGAACGCCTGGTGGAACCGAGTCCAAGTCACACTCTCCAAGGGGTATGTGGTGGTGTAGTTCTCCCACCAAGCAGCGGCCGGGCCATCCAGCTGATGGGTGGCAAACTTCACCTTTTCAGCATCATTGCATCCTGCCATGGCCAGCTCCCTTCCTATCTTGCGGAGCCAGTCATCAGCGACAATCGGCTCCGTGCTGCTGGAGAACACGGGTGGGTTCAGCCTCAGAAAACGGGTAAGACTCTAAAGTGGGGGTGGCGGCGGTGGGTTGTTGTTGTTGTTGTTGTTGTTGTTGTTGTTGTTGTTGTTGTTGTTGTTGTTGTTGTTGTTGTTGTTGTTGTTGTTGTTGTTGTTGTTGTTGTTGTTGTTGTTGTTGTTGTTGTTGTTGTTGTTGTTGTTGTTGTTGTTGTTGTTGTTGTTGTTGTTGTTGTTGTTGTTGTTGTTGTTGTTTTTGTTGTTGTTGTTGTTGTTGTTGTTGTTGTTGTTGTTGTTGTTGTTGTTGTTGTTGTTGTTGTTGTTGTTGTTGTTGTTGTTGTTGTTGTTTTTGTTGTTGTTTTTGTTGTTTTTGTTTTTGTTTTTGTTGTTGTTTTTGTTGTTGTTGTTGTTGTTGTTGTTGTTGTTGTTGTTGTTGTTGTTGTTGTTGTTGTTGTTGTTGTTGTTGTTGTTGTTGTTGTTGTTGTTGTTGTTGTTGTTGTTGTTGTTGTTGTTGTTGTTGTTGTTGTTGTTGTTTTGGTTCTGGTTCTGAATGAGCATCTGCATAAGAGCATTCTGCTGCTGGATCAATTGCGTGAGCTCCGACGGAAAGTTCATTCCGGGGTCAGGTCTTGGAGGCATCTGATGGGTTTAGAGTGGATGAGGAGTTAGAATAGAATAAGGTCTAGTGAGTAAAATCACACTACCCATATGCACATTATAGCAATAAAACTTCAAATCACTCCAATTCAATTCCAATCAAAGAGGTTCACAAGAACAATCAAACCTAAGGTAAGCCATGTCACAAGATTTGACAAGGTCTCACAAATGAAATAACACAAATCAGATAACGAAATCGACTTCCTAAACTCTCATGGTGGTAAAATCTAACTCTCATCGGACGAGGACCAGTCAACCATGTTGACATCAGGTGTCCTTGCATCACTGTCTGTGGTGTCATCTCCAAGCTCATCATCCTGGTCCTTGTCCTGGCTGATGTAATATAGAGTGATCCTCCTGGATGTTTTCTCCCTCATCCAGCTTCTCCTTGGCCTCCTCATGCTCAAGCTTCAGGTCGCCGATCTTCTCCTGCAGTGCGTCCAGCTCTCCCTGATGCTCTATGCGAGCGTCCTGGAGTTCCTCCTCGAGATCGGCCTTGCGAGTCATGAGGTTCTTGATGACGATCATGTTATCAGACAGCTCCAGCTCCATCATACGAATGTTATCCTCCATGTCCTGGATATGGGATGCTATCATCTCGTCCTCCAGGGTACGCACCACATCTCCATTTGCGTCGTGGCGTCCGTACATCACGAAGGAGCTCTTCTTGAGGTCCTCGTCATACTCCTCCCGAATGCGTCCGAGAGCAATGTGAGCAGCGATGCCCCTGCCCAAGCCCCATGTTGTAGTATCCACATGGAAATCAACGGACTTGGTGTGGTTTCCGAGGATGCATTCTGGGATATGGGCATCAATCCTCCAACGCGTCTCCTCGGGCAAGGTGGCAGTGAAAGTTCCAGCGAATGTGGGAAGCCCAATCTTCAGGTGCTTCACGATCTTCACCAGCTGCCGTCCAAAAGGCATGGTCTCATCGGGTTGCTCAAACTCAACAATGGCGGACGACATCTACATTTTTAAAGAGAGAAGAAATTAGTGCTGAAGTAAAGAAGGTACGAGACCAAAGGATATATAGGGAAAGTGAAAATATAGTTTTTATCCTATGGCATTTCCATTTTCTAGGGGTCGTGTCCTACAGTCAACGTGTGCTCTGATACCATCTTGTAGCGACCCGACTCGGTAAGAGTCGAAGTCTTTGTGCTTACCGTGCTAGTCCCTGGATCGACTTGCTAGCACACACAATACTCGATGAAATAACAGAAATAACACACATCTCTTTATTACATCAATAGTCGAGGAGCAATACATTTATTACAAAATAGGGCATAGAGCCAATAAGCAAATACTGCGGAAGCAAAGTAGTAAATGAGTCCAACTCCACGAGCAAGGTTGAGTGTAGAACATTGACCTATCGCACCTTAATCCTCGTCGGATATATCTGCAACGTGATAAGTTGCAGCCATATAGGTCAGTACATTCAATGTACTGGCAAGTCACATCATAAGTGTAAAGAACCTACTTGTACATGCAATTTGGCTGGTGGAAAGTACTAAGTTTAGTTTTTTGCATAAAGCTAGTTTTCCCCTATTAGGAAAGATGTTATTCTACTACTACACATTTGCATATGATGAGTTGGCAAACCCAACTCCATCCGTTCCCAAGTTTCATTTAAAACCCAACTATTTAATTAAAGGTGAGGAGATCTCCCGGCATTTCCACTACTAGATGCTCAACTTGTCCATAACCGGGGACACGGCTAATCGATTAGGTTGACAGTCTGCAGAGGTTGCGCACTTTTCCCCACAAGAGTCGACCACCTCCATGATAGGAAGATCGAGACATAGTCTTTTGAAAATGTTCCCCCTTAACCCACGGATAGGCCGGTACACCTACATCATTCTACATCTGCTAGCCCATCCCAGAAGGGATCACACTAACTACTCAACTAAGCCAGAGCCCGTATTGGCTTGTGGCTGCACACGTAAGCTTCTAGACATGAGAATACGATTGATCTCTTTGAGCCTGAGCGGACGGCCCACTAGTGGTGCACCACCATGGATTTCACATGCGTGCTCCACTCTACTTCGCCACCATTCCAACAAGTTTCCGCCCAGGTAGTTCATTAATCATCTTAGGTCCTATTTACTACATTGCCACTCATACTTTAGAATGATCACTCCCCAATCCACGTCTACTTAGCGAAGCAACATAATGTAAAACGATGGCGACAATGTTATAAGGTTCAAACCTACCTCAATGAACTACTGGGTGAAGAGCATAGTCATACGACATCAATTCCTACCATGCAGTCCTACCGCAAAGAACTAAGTGCATAATGAAAACATAGGTAATGAAACATTATCAAGATGCAACTTGCCTTGGTACTGCTGGTTGAATTCTAAAGACTGATAATATTCTGCTTCGCACTCCGGGCAATCTATCACAAAGAAGATAAACAAACATTCCAGAGAACCAAAAAGAACATGCAAAGAAAAAAGTCTCGGAAAAACCAAATGAACACACAACACACTTAGCTATCACGAAAATATTCTAAGTGCAAAACAACATAGGCCTATGGTTCAAGAAGTGATGTGAACTATAGTGCATACTATGCATACTAGTAAAAATATTAATGGGCAGATTCTAGTGTGTGAAAATTATTGTGACAAAGGTCCAAGTGATAGGGTTTGGCTACGGTGACAGAATGCAAAAAGAATCAACTTAATCGAAGCTTCGGTTTGGAAGATATAGCCATTTGAAGTTCGAATTCGAATCTGAATAAATTAAAATCTGAATCGGACAAAATTTTACAAAAAGGATACCACTGGATAGATCTAAACATGACGAATAATTTGCCGATGGTTTCATCGAGTTTGGATCTACGGTTAAAAAGTTGTGGCTACGCGAAGTTGAGGGACTATTCTGCTAATTACAGGGAGTAAACAGAGAAAGAACTATCACAAACAAGTCCCTGACCACGTGGCGGCTCGTGGTTGGCTGAGTAGCGTCCGCTGCGGAGGCGATACGGCGAACGGCCACTACATAAGAAAAAACAACGACGGCGGCTAACTAAAGAAAAAACGACGCTCGGTTTAAATAAACCGCACGGTCTAAGGGAACCGCGGTTAACCATGTACCTCTTCGCAAAATAAAAAAACTAACCTAATCTAATCTGGGCCATCCATGGTAGTTGAAACGGGCGAGGGTGGGGTGGTGGTGGTGGCCAGCAACGACGAAGACGGCGGCGCGGCGTCGGTGACGGAGGGGGCGGCTGCTGCAGTGGTCCTCGTCGACGGGGAAGAAGATGGGGAGGTGCGGCGCGTCGAGGGCATCGCGAAGGTGGTGTCGGCGTTCGTCGGCGGCGTCGGGACGGGGCGAGGCGAAAACGGCGGGGATCGATGCTCTGGCGGCTCCGGTGTCGATGGTGCGGTGGCTTCGACTGGACCCAGGGGCAAAAATCGTGTCAAACGAATGCGCCTCGGCGAGCTGAGAAAATTTACAAAAAAGTGAGGGTCGGTGTGGTTTACGGGCGGCGAAATGCTCCGACGAGTGGCGCGGCTCCGGCGAGATGCGAACGGGAAGCGCGGCAGCTGTGAGCGGCATGGGAAGAAGCGGGACGGCGAGGATGGAAGAGGGGGTCGAGGTGCTTTTATAGGCGAGGGCAGAGGGCTCGGGGTCGATGGGTAAGCATTATCCGAGCGCGAGGCGGCCGGCGATTGCGGGCGGCGAGGCGCGGATGTTTATCCCGCGCGGTGCGGGAGGTTGGGGACGGGCTGACGTGCGGGGCCCGCCTAGCAGCGGCGCGAGAGGAGGCGAGCGAGGGCGAGCGCGGGGCGGTCGACCGGGCAGAAGGCTTCGGGCGCGCGGGCCCAGACCTTGGGCCAAATGGCCAGCTCGGCCGGTTGGGGCGCTCCTGGGCCGAACCCAGTTTTGGTCCAGGCTACGGTGAGTGCATGCGTGCGTGCGTGTGTTTTTTTGAACCGAACACTAAAGTGGCCCTAAATAATTCAAATGAATTAATAAAAACACCACAATAATTTCTATAATAACTATACAGTATTTAGAGCCTAATGAACATTAACTTTAGCATAGAACATTTTTTAAACTATTTTCCTAATGCAATTAATGCACTTTTTGCTGCCTCTTTTCCCGGTCCTCCTCCCATTACTTCCCGCATGCATTCACACGATGTTAATTGAAGGAGGATGCATCATTGGCCGTTCAACATTTCGGGAACCGGTACCCTCTCCCTCGTCTGCATTAAAGCCTATCGGGAACTGCGTCCGCTGTCAAATCTAATAGTACTGGGCCGCCCGCTGCACGCCTGGCTGAACACGCCTCCTCGCCTCCATCTATGCTTAATTACTAAATTTTAGTTGCAAAAATTAGATACTGCTAGTCAATTTTAGCTTCATATTTTGACAAATCGCAGTGTTACAAGGTTGACAAATGGCAATGTTACTAGATCAACAAATGTCAATCTTTCCAGTTTGACAAATGGCAACTTACCCAATATGACAGATGCAAATCTTACCAAAGTGTTTGTAAGTGGTTGCATACAGGTCATCCAAAAGAACTGTTGTGTTCAAGAGATGCACAAATCCTGCTCTAACTTTTCGTACGGGTGTGAAAGCACAAGTGCTCCCTGGGTGGTTTTCGTAATTAATGTCAACATATCTCTTGTTGGACTAACACTTTTACCTAGTATGTTTCAGATAAGTTCAACAATGGAGTGGCATGGACTAGAGGATGTGGAACCCCTTCAAGATGCTAAGGACAAAGGATTGGCTCAAGCTTCAAGATCAAGACTCTACATTTTCTATTTTAGTGATCCAAGATCACATTGACTCTATAGGAAAAGCCAATACTATCAAGGAGGGATGAGGTGTTGCTTAATGAGCCTCTTGCTTCATGTGCTTAGTGATATGCTCCAAAACCCTCAACTATCTTCCCACATACACATATGACCTAAACCAAAAGTCAAACTTGGCCCCACCAATTCTTTCTATCCGGCGCCACTGAGTTTCACATGTCATAGGCACTGCCACAAACCCTAGCAAATCGGTTTCACCAATAGGGATCTCGGTCTCACCGGGATGGGATTGTAATCTCACTGTGTATGTCCATTGCCAAAATCGGTCTCACCGAGTTTGAGCAATCGGTACTACCGAGATTACACTGCAAACTCTCTGGTTAGCTTATTACCAAAATCGGTTCCACCGAGTTTGTGTAATCGGTCTCACCGAGTTTGCCTGACCAACTTCTCTGGTTAGCTTATTACCAAAATCGGTCCCACCGAGTTTGTGTAATCGGTCACAACGAGATTAGGTTATGCCCTAACCCTAACCATATCGGTCCTACCGAGTTGCATCTCAGTCCCACCGAAAAATCCTAACGGTCACTAGGTTTGCTAAATCGGTCCGACCGAGTTTAACCATTCGGTCCCACCGAGTTTGGCAGATTGTGTGTAACGGTTAGATTTTGTGTGGAGGCTATATATACCCCTCCACCCACTCTTCATTCGTGGAGAAAGCCATCAGAACATACCTTCACTTCCAATACACATTTTCTGAGAGAGAACTACCTACTCATGTGTTGAGCTCAAGATATTCCATTGCAACCATATGAATCTTGATCTCTAGCCTTCCCCAAGTTGCTTTCCACTCAAATCTTCTTTCCACCAAATCCAAATCCTGTGAGAGAGAGAGTTCAGTGTTGTGGAGACTATCATTTGAAGCACAAGAGCAAGGAGTTCATCATCAACACACCATTTGTTACTTCTTGGGGAGTGGTGTCTCCTAGATTGGCTAGGTGTCACTTGGGAGCCTCCGACAAGATTGTGGAGTTGAACCAAGGAGTTTGTAAGGGCAAGTATATCGCCTACTTCGTGAAGATCTACCGCTAGTGAGGCAAGTCCTTCGTGGGCGACGGCCGTGATGGAATAGACAAGGTTGCTTCTTCGTGGACCCTTCGTGGGTGGAGCCCTTCGTGGACTCGCGCAACCGTTACCCTCCGTGGGTTGAAGTCTCCATCAACGTGATGTACGATAGCACCACCTATCGGAACCACGCCAAAACATCCGTGTCTCCAATTGCGTTTGTATACTCCAAACCCTTCCCTTTACATTCTTGCAAGTTGCATGCTTTACTTTCCGCTGCTCATATACTCATGGCATGCTTGCTTAATATGTATTGTGTTTGTTAAACTTGTGCCTAAACTCCACCTAAACTTAAGAATATTAAAAGCTGTAACTTTTGGCACTTAGTGTCTAATCCCCCCCCCTCTAGACACCTCTTCTCGATCCTTTCAATTGGTATCAGAGCTTTGGTCTCCATTGCCTTGGTTTAAACACCATTGGAGGAAGATGGATATGTCTACTTTGGGAAGTCTTAGACATAGAGTGCCTATTCTTGATGGACAATATTTTCATGAGTGGAAAAATGAAATGCTTGAGATTTTCAATGAATATCATTTGAACAAGTACATTGCTAGCCCTTGTGCACCTCATGTTGATCCTTTGCACCCTACCCTGGATGAAGATCTTGACATGATTCGCAATCTTAGAACCATCAATCTTATCATAAGAGGATTGCCCAAAAATTTGATTGCTAGTTTGCCTACTCTTGATTGTGCCTATACTATATGGAAATTTCTTGAGGAACGATTTCCAAGTTATTCCTTGAAACACTTAGACAAAATTCTTCATAAGTCAATTGCCTTGAGTAAGATGAATTCTAGCGATCCTAATTTTGGTGATTGTCTATTTGAGCTTACCAATCTCATGCGCGCTAAACGAAACATTGGAATCATTAGCAATATCATATCCGAAGCTATTAGAATTCATAAAGGTAACCATTGTGATGATCATTTATCTAATAAATTACCCTCTCTAGGAATTGATCAATCACAAGATGATGTTGAACATGGATACTATGATGAAGATGATGATAGTGACTATGATCGTGATGATGCAATGAGGCTACATGGCTGGAGGAAAGGAATGGGTCCTTGATAGTGGATGTACTGATCATATGACCAGAGATGAAGATATGTTCAATGAGCTTGCTAAAAACGACGGCCCTCGAAAATATGTCACTTTTGGTGATAATTCAAAGGGTAAGGTGGTTGGTCTTGGTAAGGTGGCCATCTCACATGATAGCTCCATACAAAATGTCATGCTCATTGAATCCCTTGGATACAATTTACTTTCAGTTTCTAGACTTGCAAATTTCGGTTTCAATGTCTTATTCACTGAAGTACATTGCCAAGTGTTTCGTAGAGACAATCATAAAATGGTCTTTACCGGTATACGTAGAGGAGATCTTTACATTGTTGAT
Organism: Aegilops umbellulata; assembly: GCA_032464435.1. Classification (NCBI taxonomy): domain Eukaryota; kingdom Viridiplantae; phylum Streptophyta; class Magnoliopsida; order Poales; family Poaceae; genus Aegilops; species Aegilops umbellulata. Next base: position 124,037,877 of record CP136054.1, on the reverse strand, counting down.
TTCACTAAAAAGGCTCAACCTAAAACTTGCTTAATTGCTAAATCTTCTAAAGGCTGGTTGTGGCATAGAAGACTAGGTCATGTTGGAATGCGAAATCTTGATAAGCTTATTAAAGGTGATCATATCCTTGGAATAAAAGATGTCATATTTGACAAGGATAGACTTTGTAGTGCTTGTCAAGCAGGGAAACAAGTTGGAGGAAGTCACAGCGCGAAGAACATCATGACCACAAGAAGACCACTCGAGCTACTTCACATGGATCTCTTTGGTCCAAATGCCCACAAGAGTCTCGGTGGTAACTCATTTGGTCTAGTCGTCGTTGATGATTTTTCAAGATTTACGTGGGTGTTCTTTCTTGATGACAAAGCGCAGGTCCAAAAGATCTTCAAAAACTCCGCTAGGAAGGCCCAAAATCAGTTTGACGTAAAGATCAAGAAGGTTCGGAGCGACAACGGAACGGAGTTCAAGAACGCAAATGTGGACACCTTTCTTGACGAAGAAGGGATTTCACACGAGTTCTCGGCTACGTACACACCTCAACAAAATGGAGTTGTTGAGAGGAAGAACCGGACTCTCATCGATATGGCAAGAACGATGCTTGATGAGTACAAAACGCCAAAGCACTTTCGGGCGGAAGCGGTTGAGACAGCTTGTCATGCAACAAATCGCTTGTATCTTCACAAGATACTCGGCAAGATGGCATACGATCTCCTCACCGGTAACAAACCCCAAGTTGGATACTTTCGAGTATTCGGCTCAAAGTGCTACATTCTTGATAAGCATCATCGTTCTAAATTTGCTCCTAAGTCTCATGAAGGTTTTCTACTTGGTTATGGCTCAAACTCTCACACTTACCGTGTCTACAACAATTTCACCCGAAAGGTTGAGGAGACGGTAGATGTGAAGTTTGATGAATCTAACGGCTCGCAAGTAGAGCAATTGCCAATTGATGTAGGAGACAAAGACCCTTCGGAAGCAATTAAAGACTTGTCCATCGGCAAGATTCGTCCAACAGAAATGAAGGAGAGTACCTCGTCCGTCCAAGTGGAAGCTTCTACCTCACGACAAGGTGAACCAAGAGTTGATACTAAAGCATCCACAAGTGGGACACACCAAGATGAAGAAAACGAGGAAGTACACCGAGATGAACATCAACAACCTCCTTCTCCACCACGACAAGAGAACAACAATGTCAACAATGAAGAAGGCCAAGAACAAGAAGAAGAACAAGATGAAGAGGATGTTCCACCCTGACCCAAGCAAAAGCTTTCACGAGTTCGAGCCAGAATTGCCAAAGATCATCCCGTCGAGCAAATCTACAATGATATCCAAATGGGGAGAATCACTCACTCTAAAACTCGTTTAGCTAACTTTTGTGAACATTACTCATTCATCTCTAGCATTAAACCTATGAAGGTTGAAGAAGCATTGGAGGATCCGGATTGGATAAACGCTATGCATGAAGAGCTACACAACTTTGAGAGAAATCAAGTGTGGACATTGGTCGAGAAGCCCGACAACAACCACAACATCGTTGGTACCAAATGGGTGTTTCGCAACAAGCAAGATGAAGATGGACAAGTGGTTCGCAACAAAGCACGTCTCGTCGCCCAAGGCTACACACAAGTTGAAGGTATGGACTAGGCTGAGACTTATGCTGCCGTTGCTAGACTTGAGTCCATTCGCATCTTACTTGCCTATGCTAATCACCATGATATCACTTTGTACCAAATGGACATTAAAAGTGCTTTTCTGAATGGCAAAATTGAGGAGGAAGTTTATGTTAAGCAACCTCCCGGATTTGTCAATCCTAAGAAACCTAATCATGTTTACAAACTTCATAAAGCTCTTTACGGTCTTAAACAAGCTCCTAGAGCATGGTATAAATGCTTGAACAAGTTCCTTATTGAAAAAGGCTTTGAAATTGGTAAAATTGACTCTACTCTTTTCATTAAAAGGGTTAATGGAGAACTATTTGTGTGCCAAATTTATGTTGATGATATCATATTTGGTTCAACTAACCCTCAATTTAGTGAGAAGTTTGGAAAGCTAATGTTGGAGAAGTTTGAGATGTCTATGATGAGTGAACTCAAATTCTTTCTCGGTTTGCAAATCAAGCAAACTAAGGAAGGTACTTTTGTCTCTCAAACGAAGTACACCAAAGACTTATTCAAGAAGTTCAATATGCAAGAATGCAAAGGTATGACTACACCCATGCCTACTAGTGGACATCTTGATTTGACCTAAGATGGTGAACCGGTTGATCAAAAGGTTTATCGCTCTATGATTGGTTCATTGTTATATCTATGTGCCTCACGTCCCGATATTATGCTAAGTGTATGCATGTGTGCACGATATCAAGCTGCTCCTAAAGAATGTCATCTTAAGGTTGTGAAAAGGATAGTGAGATACTTAATCCATACACCAAATTTTGGCATTTGATATCCTAAGAGCTCCTCTTTTGATCTTGTTGGCTACTCCGATTCGGACTATGCCGGAGACAAGGTTGATAGAAAGTCCACTTCGGGTACTTGTCAATTCCTTGGTAGATCTCTTGTGTCTTGGTCTTCCAAGAAACAAAACTTAGTATCCTTATCCACCGCCGAAGCGGAATATATTGACGCTGGTTCATGTTGTGCTCAATTACTTTGGATGACCCAAACTTTTAAAGATTATGGGATACATGTGAAACATGTTCCATTGCTATGTGACAATGAAAGTGCTATTAAGATTGCTCACAATCCCGTTCAACACTCTCGAACTAAGCATATTGAAGTTTGTCATCATTTCATTCGAGATCATGTTGCCAAAGGGGACATTGACATTAAGCATGTTCGCACCGATAAGCAATTAGCGGATATATTCACTAAACCACTTGATGAGAAAGTGTTTTGCAGGTTGAGAGGTGAATTGAACATCATTGATGCTTCAAACTTGGAGTAGGAACTCCATTTGATACATGCAGGGCATGAGCCTATGACTAATCCTCGATATTTCTCTTATGATGCTATTCATATGTCTTGGATATATTTGTACCTTGCATGTTATCTAACCCGTTTAGGCACTTGGATGAATCTAAATCTATGAGATTGCAACTCACTCACATCTTGAGCAATTTCTACATCACCAAGTCTCTACACAATGGTGGCTGAAGACAAGGAAGCATGAAATCATTCAAACATATCCTTTGGGAAATTCTATGTTGAGTCTCATGATTTTCATACACAAGTGCTCTTCCTTGCAAGACTAACCCATGTAGGTAGATGAACTCAAAATCCAAGTGGTGCTCCCAACACTTGATGAACTACATCAACCTTGAGCAACCCACACAAGTTCGACTACATGTGCAAGATCCACACCACCACCCAAGGTATGTTATTCCATCTTAGAGAAGCTTTACTCCAAGTCATGAGTCAAAGCAACTCGACAAGATGTGAATACATCAAGATGCTTAAATGAAAAATGGTAACCCCATTTTGAGCTTAAACGATGAGTATGACCTATGATCAAGTGCTCTCACTTGACTCCTAAGTCAATATACTCTAACATAGGTGACATTGTCGCCGCCCAACTCTAGATGAAGTTCTCTTGTGTTCTTCTCTGTGTTATTGCATTTGTCTCTTGCATATTTGTTTCCCCTTTCAAAAAAAACTTCATCTAGATCCTTTAGTTTGTTTTCTTTTCTTTTTGTTCTGCATTCTCTGCATCCAATTCATTGAAAATCTTTCAGTTAATTCCTTGCAAATCCTTGTGAGATCTTACTTGTCTAGTGAGCTGAGGTGACAAGTAGTTTCTCTCTGATGAACTCGGTCACACCGGTTTGTTTTCTTCGGCTCAACCGAAACATTTCGGTTCAACCGAAGCACACAACTCAAAGTCACCGATTTCACCATAGAAAAACCAACTTGCCACTTATTCCTGATTTCCAGCTCCACTCAATGATTATTGTCCTCTACCAGCATCATGTTACACATACTGCTTTGCTCTGTGACTCAAGGACCAACCCATTTGTATCACATGTCCAGAAGACCCTTCTTGGGAATTGATGTCAAAGGGGGAGAGAGAGATCACATCAAAGCCTAATCTTTCCTATAGGGGGAGAAAGATAGAATACTCAGGGGGAGAGAGTTTCTCAACAAGGAGAAAGTAATATCAATGACCCCAGATACTTGGTGTTCAAGAGGAGAGATGTCACATGTCTTTAAGAGGGGAAAGACATGTTTTGTTTGCGTGCTTTAGCTCAAGCTCTGTTGTTTATTTTCTATTGCTTTGATTTTCTGTTCCCTATCTTCTCCCAATATCCCATGTAGATTCAGGGGGAGCAAGACATCTAAGGGAAGGAAATCTCTGATTTTATTGCATATCTTTACCTTTGGGGACATGTCTATATCCAATGTGGTACTTAGACTCACTCTACCTGTCATCCCAGTCTTGGTTCTCTTGTGGTTTCTCTTGATTGCTCTGGTTACTAGATGTATCTGTGTTATTTAACCTTGTTTGCGCAGGTTCATCCCATCCTAAGCCAACTCAAGACCACAAGGTAAGTATATGCATCTTAGTCATGTGAATGAGAAATTCTTGCTGATGTGCATACTGTTTGCAAGAAGGACTCATGAGCATGAAGGTACATTTCTCATATTCACATCATTTGCTCTGATGCATATAGCCAAGATACATGTAACACATTGCTTACTCTGTCATGCTTATGCACTCACATGCTCCTATATTCAATATTCACATGATTGCATAAATGTAGGGGGAGCCTATGCATGTTACATGCCTTTCCCAAGCTTTACTTGCTATTCTCTATATCTTTATCTAAAGCTTTGATGTATGTTGTCATCAATTACCAAAAAGGGGGGAGATTGAAAGCACAAGTGCTCCCTGGGTGGTCTTGGTAATTAATGTCAACATATCTCTTGTTGGACTAACACTTTTACCTAGTATGTTTCAGATAAGTTCAACAATGGAGTGGCATGGACTAGAGGATGTGGAACCCCTTCAAGATGCTAAGGACAAAGGATTGGCTCAAGCTTCAAGATCAAGACTCTACATTTTCTATTTTAGTGATCCAAGATCACATTGACTCTATAGGAAAAGCCAATACTATCAAGGAGGGATGAGGTGTTGCTTAATGAGCCTCTTACTTCATGTGCTTAGTGATATGCTCCAAAACCCTCAACTATCTTCCCACATCCACATATGACCTAAACCAAAAGTTAAACTTGGTCCCACCGATTCTTTCTATCCGGCGCCAACGAGTTTCACATGTCATAGGCACTGCGACAAACCCTAGCAAATCGGTTTCACCGATAGGGATCTCGGTCTCACCGAGATGGGATTGTAATCTCACTGTGTATGTCCATTGCCAAAATCGGTCTCACCGAGTTTGAGCAATCGGTACTACCGAGATTACAATGCAAACTCTCTGGTTAGCTTATTACCAAAATCGGTTCCACCGAGTTTGTGTAATCGGTCTCACCGAGTTTGCCTGACCAACTCTCTGGTTAGCTTATTACCAAGATCGGTCCCACCGAGTTCGTGTAATCAGTCACACCGAGATACGTTATGCCCTAACACTAACCATATCGGTCCTACCGAGTTGCATCTCAGTCCCACCGAAAAATCCTAATGGTCACTAGGTTTGCTAAATCGGTCCGACCGAGTTTAACCATTCGGTCCCACCGAGTTTGGCGGATTGTGTGTAATGGTTAGATTTTGTGTGGAGGCTATATATAACCCTCCACCCACTCTTCATTCGTGGAGAAAGCCATCAGAACATACCTTCACTTCCAATACACATTTTCTGAGAGTGAACTACCTACTCATGTGTTGAGCTCAAGATATTCCATTCCACCCATATGAATCTTGATCTCTGGCCTTCCCCAAGTTGCTTTCCACTCAAATCTTCTTTCCACCAAATCCAAATCCTGTGAGAGAGAGTTGAGTGTTGGGGAGACTATCATTTGAAGCACAAGAGCAAGGAGTTCATCATCAACACACCATTTGTTATTTCTTGGAGAGTGGTGTCTCCTAGATTGGTTAGGTGTCACTTGGGAGCCTCCGACAAGATTGTGGAGTTGAACCAAGGAGTTTGTAAGGGCAAGGAGATCGCCTACTTGGTTAAGATCTACCGCTAGTGAGGCAAGTCCTTCGTGGGCGACGGCCGTGATGGAATAGACAAGGTTGCTTCTTCATGGACCCTTCGTGGGTGGAGCCCTTCGTGGACTCGCACAACCGTTACCCTCCATGGGTTGAAGTCTCCATCAATGTGGATGTACGATAGCACCACCTATCGGAACCACGCCAAAGCATCCGTGTCTCCAATTGTGTTTGAATACTCCAAACCCTTCCCTTTACATTCTTGCAAGTTGCATGATTTACTTTCCGCTGCTCATATACTCATTGCATTCTTGCTTAATATGTACTCCCTCCGTTCGGAATTACTTGTCGCAGAAATGGATTTATCTAGACGTATTTTAGTTCTAGATACATCCATTTCGGAGACAAGTAATTCCGAACGGTGGGAGTATTGTGTTTGTTAAACTTGTGCCTAAACTCCACCTAATCTTGAGAATATTAAAAACTGCAACTTTTGGCACTTAGTGTCTAATCACCCCCCTCTAGACACCTCTTCTCGATCCTTTCAGGGTGTTCTATCTAAAACGTTTGCGATCAAGAGCAATTGAAACCTATAGCCATTAAAACCGAGACACGTGGCATCACGTGAATGGTTAACAGAATGCATACGGTTTGAATTATACAAACATTTTGTAACATCCCAATTTTTATTAAATTTGGATGTTAATAGAATCATTCATTGCATATCATATTTCTTTGCATTTTGGAGTTTTTAAAATATTCAAATAATATTTTTCCACTGGAGAAAAACAAATGAGAGGAGATAAGATGACTTCCTCAAAATATAAAAGAGTGGCCTGCGGCTGTGGCAGATGGTCCACGACGGCGGCCTACGACATGGCACCGAGGATCGGCTCCAGATGGTGTTGGCGACCAGCTGGTGGATGGCCGCTGTCGATGCCAGCTACGACTCTCAGTACGACTAGATGATCGTTGCCACCACCAACAAGTTCACCATCGTCAAGAAGCTCGCGGACAACATCGCCGTACTCCTCTAGCCCGCGCACCCGGGCTCCTCATTGTCTGCCACCCTAACCGGCCTCCATGGTCGGAACCTCTTTCAAGCACTTGTGGCCCTGCGACTTCCCGCCGACGCCACAAAGAATGTCCACCTGGAGGTCGCGCTCGCCGCAAGGCGCCTCACCTTACAAGAATTTGTCGACCTACACATCAACATGTACGAGCGAATCGTGTACATAGCTATCTACAAGGCCAGTGAGGACGCTACGACGTTGGCCTTCTTCAACCGGCTGGAAGCCTTGGATGCCTTTGCTGAGAAGCACCTTGACCTCACAACAAAAGCCGCCGCCCCTTAGCCGCCAGTCGGTGGCCCAGCGCACTGAGTTGAGTAGGAGGAGGTCGTACGTTGATGGATGCATCTTTCTTCTTGCCTCCTGTAACCACCACTACGATCACATCATTGTGGCCTTAATTATTATTGTACTATTGCATTCTCATTCCAGTCAATACAGACATGTGCGATCCCTTTACTTAATTATATGCATCACTATAACTAGTACTCCATCCATCAATTTATAAGTTGTGCTGCCAGTGTTTGGGGCCGGCGCATGATCATGCACTTTCGTGTGCATGAGGTTGCGCCGGGCGCGGCGCGACAATGCAGTTACCCACTGCAACAACTGTCATGCGGGGGACGTGGCATTGACCATTGGGCGGCAACAGTCGGTCATCCAGGTTCCCAATAAAGGATGCAAAGAGGGATCCTACAACAGCAAGGACCAGCTTCCCTACTGATAGCTCATCTAACAGAACTCCCAAGTTAAGTGCGCTGAGGCTAGAGTAGTCATCAGATGGGTGACCGGATGGGAAGTGGCCTCGATGTTAAATTAACTGATGCGATGGGTTACTCTAAACATTTAATTGTCTTGAATGTATATTGTGCTCCATCATATTAGTTGAATTAACCTCGAGGTCCTAGTTTTGTAATTTTTGACATTTTTTGTTTTTGTACATATGTTGATTGGCTTGAAGAAGGTCTATCTCGTTACTTTTTGATAATTTTTGTTTTTTGAACACATGTTGATTGGCTTGAATGAAGGTCTATCCCGTTACTTTACGACATGTTTCCACAACATGGACCTCGAGGTTAATTCAACTAATAGGACGGAGCACTATATACATTCAACACAATTAAATGTTTTCCAAAAGAAGTGATATGATTTCTATGAAACTTATAAGTCATGTATGTCAAATTAACCTCTCTGTACTTATTCTCGAATTAACCTCCGGGCCTTTTTGCCGCGTATCACACACATCTTGTTAAGTTGAACCACTTATGTTCTCTTCCTTAATCGAAAATAGTTCATTTGACTAAACCGTATGTTGTATATCACACACACCTTGATCTGGCTGACCGTTAACAGTTCATCGGAGTGAACCGTATGCCGTATATCGCACACGCATTGATATGGCTGCCCGTTTCTGTTGTTCTATCTAATCGCAAACAGTTCGTCTGGATCAACCATATGCCTTGCTTCACACACACAACTAAAATCTGAACCGTGTTTGATGAATCCGTCATCGCAAATGTTTTGCACCTTTTTGGACAGTTTTTTTACACCACCATTTGTGATTATAACATCACACACAATTTCGTTGAAGGGTCTCTGGTCGTAGTGTCGCATTAGCAGCATCCTGCAGTAGCGGTATCCGAAGTCTCCTGCTTGCGAGGTGTGTTCCTCTCCTCCTGTATATTCGGCATAACCTTCTTTAGCCAGGTTCCCTAGGAACTATTTGGGCACGTACTCAATTAAGTCGTATCCGGAATCCATATCTTTTTTTTACTTAGCTTCGAAGGCCAACTGCTCAGGTGTGAATGTGCCTTCACCTGACAACTTTCGGCGAAGGGTCATGGCCGGTCATAAGCACCGAACCATTGTGAGTACTTGGTGCACAGTTCAAGCAGTGCCTCCATTGGCACGTCCCATCAATACAGAGATCGTGCCCATTTTAAGGGATATGATCAATGATTTCAGTTCCCCCCTCGCGCATAATCTCGCGATTATATTGGGAAGTGGCGAGGCCCGTGGCATCGTAAAATGACCTTTGGTATTTAGGCTACTTATAAAAGGGAAACAACCACCGCTATCGGTGTACGCCTTCTCCTTCCTCTCACCGTCGCCTTCCCAATCTACAGAGTTCCAGCGCCCTGTGCCATTCTTCCACAAGAATTCCCTTATAGCAACCCCCTTACTTCGGCCATGGCCGGATCCGATGCCAAGGGCAAGTGAGAGGCCTCCCTCGTCACCAATGACGACATCGAGAACATAAAGCGTGCCGGATACCTCCCGGCCAAAATAGTTCACCGGGCCCCAGAGGAGGGCCAGGCCATCCCCACGCCACGACCAATATAGAGGGTGATGTTTGTCCCTCTCTTCATCCGGGGCCTGGGCTTCTCGCTCCAACCCTTCGTCAGGGGGTTGATGTTCTTCTATGGGTTGGATTTTCACGATCTGGCCCCGAACTCCTTCCTTCATATCTCGGCCTTCATCGTCATCTGCATGGCCTACTTGCGGGTCCAACCGCACTTCAGCTTGTGGCTAAGGTCTTCAATGTCAAGCCAAAGATAGTTGACGACCAACAGGTGGACTGCGGTGGGGGGATGATAAGTAAACTTGCCCGAGTCGAGTGGCCGGACGACACATTCATAGACACTGTCAAGGTCTGGCAGAAGGAGTGGTTCTATATCATAGAGCCACGGGATGCGACCTGGACGACGACTCCTGAATTCAGATCTGGACCCCCGGCGAGGCTAACCTCGTGGACCACAAAGGGCCTTCACGGGGAGTCCCCCGCAGAGGTGGAGTTGCTGCAGAAGCGCATCTCCAATATGATAAAGGCCAGCCCCAAGATGACCAATGTGGTTTAGGTGATTCTCTACCGCCGCCTTCTACCCTGCCAACAAGGGGCCACCTCGATGTGGTCTTACAAACTCAATGATCCGGCCATCGTGCAATACTTCTATGGCACCAACCACCATAAGCTGTGGAAGGTTTGTTCAAGCCTAGAAGGCGTGGCCGGCCAAGGAGGAAGACCGGCCTCGACGCCACGCATCCTCCTAAAGAGGTAACAATGTTCTATCCATTCTATGTTTGGATGTTTGCATTCCAGGAGATTTAACTCTTGTTCTCTCACTTCCGCAGGGCTGCCTCGAGAAGGCCAAGCAGATCAACAGTCCGGCCCCTTTGCCCGAAGGCCCCCAGTCAGCTCTGCCAGAGGAGAAGCTGACCGTGGCACCGTATATGGTGCCAGAGAAGAAAGAAAAGAAGAACAAGAAAGAAGCTTGTGATGCCAGGGAAGGCCTCCGCCCAAGAGGGCATCCGAACACCGAGTCCGGGGACACCCAAACTCCCTGCGCTCACGAGGGGGGGCAGGAGGAGGATGAGGAGGAGAGCGACTCCTCTCGTACAAGGAAAAGGGCGGCATCGGACAATGTCAAGGAGGAGGAGCCTCCCCACGCCTTGAAGAAATAGTACAAGCCCAAGTTGGTCCTGCTTGATGACAGCTCGGGTTCCAGTGAGGAGTCCGCATCATCCGAAGAGGTTCCTAAGTGGAACCCCAGGGTCAAGCCCCCTGCCGAAGGGTACGAATTCAAAGATTGCCAGGCACTCATTTCATTAGTCTATTACTGATAGTTTATGTGAATTTCATGTTACAACCCTCCGCGCGCCCACCCCACTGATCAAGTCTCGGAGGGGACTTCCCGCCGGCCGAACTAGCGGAAAGTGGGACCACATCTTGCTCCCTACACCCTCCAGTCACTGGGGTGAACGGGGAGGTGCTATTGAGAAGGACCCCTCCTGGTCCGGACACGGGAGGTGGTGGTGACGAGATCATGGCTGAGGTCAACACCTCGGCCAGCGAAGACCAGGAGGGGAGATCTCTCCTAGTGAACAAGGAAGGGGAGCTCGGTTAATTCGAGCCCTCCCAAAAGATATCTTTGGATCCCCCAAAGCCCCCTTAGGCATCAATCCCGCCCTCCACCGAGGGGGGAGCCAGGGCCCCGCTGCCAGCGCTGAATACTGATGACCGGGCTGTGGCTGGGTGGCCGGATGCGATGGAGGACACTGTGAATAACTCCTCCATCGTCATGGAACACCATGCCCTGATGGGTGTGGATCTACAAAGTATTCGGTCCATCAACAACGGATTGAAGGAAGCCTTTGTTGGCCTCCTGGCGGGCTTCAGGGTGAGCCATGTAATATTCCTTCCATAGAACGATTTTATTGAACAGAGTTTGCACAATCCTCGTATGTAGCAGCCCCCGAGACTCTGCCAGGATTGAAAAAATCTGGCAGAGGCTCGAAAATCTTGAATCATGAGTCTAAATTATGTTTAAAAAATTGTAGGCCTCATCCTTGGTGGCAGCTGCTAATGCCATGATGCTGGACGAGATGAATCGGAAGCTCAAAAGCTCCTATGACGAGCTCGACCTTGTCAACAAGCGGTTTGACGAAGCACAAGGTTAGTCCGATCAAGACTTAGCAATTTTTACAGGTTTCTTCGAGCAAGGCATTCAGGCTTGTCCTGAAGCACGAGATGCTTGATTATGATTGCAGTTGTCGCTACAGAGGTCGAAGGCCTTAAGGCCAAATTGAAGAAGGCCAAGAAGGAAGCAGCCGAACAGAAGGCGGGGGCCGAACATGCAGCCGCCGAGCTCAAGACGGTGAAAACCAAGTGTGGGAAGCATGAGGCCAGAGTGCCGAAGTGTAGAAAGAGCTCAAGGATGCCATCACGAAATGTGAGGAACTCGAGCGGAAGAATAACGGTCAAGCCACCGAGCTATCCAAGGCGAAGCAAGAGATCGATGAGGCGAGGACGGAGACGCGGGGTGCCCGAGAAGAGCTCCGTCAAGTGAAGCAAATTGCTGATGGTAAGCCATACTTACTGCAGAGTGTTTTTGGCGGCCATAGGTTCGCATTGCTCACACAAGTCTAGCATTCCTCGGGCATATTTATGGAGTTCCCGAGGAGTGCGGTGGACGCGACAAGGTATTATGTAGTTCGGGAGGCTGATACTAAACACAAGCTATTCTGGGTGCAGTTCCAAGCACCTGAAGACCCTCTCCTCTTGAGCAACCAGATGAAGCAACTGATGGAGCTACATCGGATGGTGGAACCTGCCATGAAGGACCTCTGTGTCCGGCTATGGCCAGCAGAGCCAATACTGAGCAGTTACTTCGGCCTGGTGCAAAAACTGCATGACGCGGCCTCCCGGATTGACGTTGTTAAATGCTCTGTCTGCATTTAGGGGGCTCGGATGGCCTTTGCGAAGACCATGGTCCACTGGCCCAAGATCAAGTCAGTTGAGATGGCCACCGGTCCCCGCCTACTAGAAAGGAGCATCTCGTCCTGAGTAGTATTTCCCCATCATGATGGATGGTGCTTGGGCGATAGAGGAGCAGTGTCCCAAATATGTAATCCCTGAATGAATTAACTATCATGTGTTAAATGAAAATTGTGCCTTTTGCTTTATAGTGCGGTTGTTCTGTATGGTTTATCATACTTGTATTATATATTTTTGATTTAGTTTTGACTCCTGTGCGACCATTTTAAACCTGAAAGTTACCAATCATCGACTTCAGCCGCCTTGTAGATACTATGAGGGGTGTTTTGTCCTCTGCACTACGACACTTAGCCAACGTCTCGGTGCCCGGAGACGGTAGTGTGTGAGGGAAACAAGGCAATCGGACTATGCGGTTTTATTACTTTCACTTAGCCATAGGAGCTTTATTGCGGGGGCTAGTGACTAGCCCCCAGTGTTTTGTGATGTTCGGGAGAGCCAAGGTATTACCTTTATCATGTGGTTTGTGCAAAGACAAACCCTTCATATAACATGGGGTATTCGCTATCGATTTGAGTTTGCCACTTGTCATCGGATCGCCGACCAGTTCTCGCTTATTATGACAGTCGGTTTTCAATTTTCTCTGCTAAGATACTTAACCAGGCTAGCCTGAAGTAGCGTTGCAGTAGTTCTCCCTTTACCTTCATAGTTGAATGTGCGGAATGTAAGAAAGTAAGCACAGGAGCCGGGCAACCCAACTATTGACCCAAGACATAATTCGGAACCGATTCATATAATGCAATATCCGAAACGCCGAACACGTAGATAAAAGATAGTGCCAGACTTTGATGCATAGAGCGAGTATTATGGACGAGCCCCGGGTCTATTAGCCGATTTCATCTTAGAAAAAATGTGTGTTGAACTAGTCGAAGAGCGGAAAAAGGGTGCAATATAAGTAACTGCAAGAGGACCATAGAAGGTGGTCTTTATTTCCCATGAGCTCATGATGTCTATCTGTAGAATTCAAAATGCCAAAGCATCTGTTACAGGCACATCATAAGAAAAAGAAAAAAGTTTTACAGATGAAAGGTTTACACAGGGACTTGATGCATGGGTTGATGTCCCTACCGTGCCCTGCCACACGTCTGTGCCTTTGCTTCTGTTGGGAAGAAGAACTCCATGGAGGGGGTGATGATCGATCGACGGGCCCTTGACAAGGAGCCTTGAGAGAGCGCCATGTTGTTTCAACTTAATGCCGGATAGGTCCTAGATGGTACCTTTTGCCTTTCGAAGACATGCGTGACCATAGTTCGGTTGAGCCGGACACCTGGCGTTTAGTTTAGTTTAGGCCCATAGCTGCCCATGCTATTTTGAGTGTGAAGTTGTGCTGACGAGGCACGTAGTGTGCGACTTGGGTGAGCATGCTGTGAGGGGTGTATCCCTATTTATGTTGAACGCGGGGAGGCTCCTTAGATGAAGACAGAGCTTGGGCCCATTTCCTTGCTTCCTGTGCCTTGACGGCGGGCTGGTACTTGGGCCCCTTGATACTAGTTTGGACTTCGGCTCCTAGGGCCACTGTGTTCCTTCGTGTTGCCATTTACTCTGATGACGCCCTTAGGTCCGGGCATCTTTAACATTACATATGCATAATGGGGGAGATCGTTGAAACGAGCAAACGTTCTTTGGCCCAGGAGTGCATGATAGCCTATGCGAAAAGGGACAATGTCTAAGATCAAGTTTTCATTGTGGAAGTTGCCCGGTGAGCTGAACACCACTTCCAAAGTCAGGGTGCCCGAGCAGCGCGCCTCCACACCAGGGATTACCCCCTTAAAGGTAGTGTTACTGAGTTTGATCCTTGACGGGTCAATGCCCATTTTCCTCATAGTATCTGAGTAAATTAGATTGAGGCTACTGATGTGGACACAAACCTAGGGTAGGGTAATAGGCCTGACCTATACGTCCTACCTAAAGTTCTTGTCCTAAGAACAAAGAAGTTCAAGAATCAGAAGAAGAGGTCCAGCAAAGGTGTCGAGCGAAGTCCACTCGACCTGTCAATCAATCGGAGACACCTCTTACCCAGGTCACTCGACCATAAAACCACTTGACATATTAGAAGACCTAGAGCCGCTCTGCGCAGCAACGGCCGGGCATTTATTCACATACTTAATGATCATTTGTAGCACTTTAATACAGGCGTTACCTATAACGTCCCCTCTTAATGTACATTGAACCTTGTGTAACGGAGGGGAGCTGGGGTCCTGGCGTACTCTATATAAGCCACCCCCTCCTCTAGGACAAGGGTTCGACCCCCTGTAACTCATACGCGCATAATCCAGTCGACCGCCGCCGGGCTCCGAGACGTAGGGTTGTTACTTCCTCCGAGAAGGGCCTGAATTCGTAAACCTTGCGTGTACAAATCCTCCATAGTTGAGATGTTGCCTCTACATTCCTACCCCCCTATTCTACTGTCAGACTTACAACCACGACAGTTGGCGCCCACCGTGGGGTAGGTGACTTAGCGACTTGTTGGAGAAGTTGCAATTTTTCCGATCCCCTTCATCATTGTTTCAGGTGGAGTTCTGGCTGAGGGCCGCGAGATCCGTCTCGGCACGCTCGTGTTCGTCGGCGACGACTCCGCTTGGCTTCAGGACGCTCCACTCGACGTCGACGCGCTCCCCGTCCGCGGGGCAACGCACTTTTGCGCGTGCATCCGTGCCGTCCTCTTGCGGCAGCCATCGATCCAATATCGGTCGACTCCTGTGGAGTCCTCCCTCCCTGTGGCCCGCCGATGCAAACATTCCGGCCGGTCGAGGCTTCAGTGGTGCATGAGGTACGCAGTGGTCGTCAATCGGCCACCCCCAAGTCACGGCGATCGAGCCCGACGAATCTCTCTACGGCCTGTTCAACCGGCTCCGCAGAGACTGCATCCGAGTGCGACAACAGTGATCCTATGGTAGAGGTCTTGATGGTCGATGGACCATGCAGTGCTCCCGGCTTTCCCCGCGCCGACGGTTGCGACGGCGGAGGTGATCCGTCGCGTACCCATGAAGAGTACCTCCCCGAGCCCCTCACTTCGCTGCAGCGAGAAGAACTTCGTCGCCAGAACATGGATGTGCTTCACACTCCTATCATTGGAGAGACCCCTGAGGCCCGTGCCTTAGAAGACACGCGCTTGGCCAATCTGGCTGAGTGCACTCGACTGGAGAACCTCCAGCGAGCACTAGACGAGCGAGCGCGACAACGGGTTCCAGAATCCAGTCAACGTCAGCTTTTCCACCTCCGACCCAGGTATATTGTCGCGACCGGTTTTCCGGGCATTAATTCCCAGAAAATGGCCGTCGAGCTCATCAACCCCAGGATTACTGTTAGCTGATGAGGCACCAACTTGTTACAGAAATTCCAAGCAAAGGTACAAAATATGTAGTACAAGACCATTGTGGCCTATGGGTACAACAGATGGTTTCTAGTGGTTGAGGGCGGAAGCGGTTTGTGGATCACCACGATCTATGGGACTCCATTTCCCACGGGAACAGCTGACCAGGATAACTCCTATCTTCGCGAGGCTGCTAACACCGTTGCTTAGGTTCCGATGCTGTCGTCGCATCGCTCCTCTCCGAGCAAGTAATCTGGCCAAGACAATAGCCAGGGACAAGCCAGTGAGTACTTTGAATGTACTCACAAACATTAAGAACACAAGTATAATCATGCTTTGCAATGTCCTTATGCTCACTTAGTTAGTCATAAAAATAAATATCTTGATGCATGCAAGCACGTTATTCATATACAACTAGAAATTTATGCAATGACCAAATAAAAATAAGGTGTGCCGATCGGATGTCTGAAGCGACGTACCGAAAGGATAGTGAAAAAGAGTATGCCACAGTCGGGCGTCTCAGCGACACCACATAAAGGGCTTTAAAAGAAATACCACAGTCGGGCGTCTGAGCGACACCACATAAAGGGCTTTAAAAGAAATGCCACAGTCGGGCGTCTGAGCGACACCACATAAAGGGCTTTAAAAGAAATGCCACAGTCGGGCGTCTGAGCGACACCACATAAAGGGCTTTAAAAGAAATGCCACAGTCGGGCGTCTGAGTGACACCACCTAAAGGGCTTTAAAAGAAATGCCACAGTCGGGCGTCTGAGCGACACCACATAAAGGGCTTTATATAAAAATGAAATTATCATAGTGAATATCCAGGAGGTGGTACCGTCCAGGGGTATTCTTTATTTCAAAATCATGCAAAACGGTTAGTCCATAAAGATAATAATAATCATAACCATCATATATCACAAGTCATAATCAATATTCGAGTTTTAGTGGTTTCTCCTCCGAAGACCGACACTGATACCGACACTTAACCCATCCCAGACTGTAATCCTTAACCATGGACACGGCTATTCGAATAGGTTTGATCTCTTCAGAGGGTGTACTCTTTACCCACGAGTAACGGATTCCTTTAGTCCATTGGGACTAATTCCGTCTATGGTCTTTTAATTGAAAACACACCTGACTTGCACACACCAGCTTAACTCACCGGTGTCTGGAATCACCCACGACACCTGCCAAGCAAACTCTAAGTGGGAAGGCTACAACCTCGCGTAGCATGGGATCAAATTTCTATTGCACGCTCTAAGGGGTATCCCCCTCTCGGTCCCAACCGGATACACCCATGCACCCGGACCAGGTGGCATGCCTACCGGATGCAGCCGGTATCTTCCACCATGGCCTCTCTGTACGGTGTGTGCCAAGACAAGGGTTAGCAACTTACTGAACCATACCCCACCTACGGTGGGGACCTGTGGCAGTACGAAACAAGTATGGGGGTTACCGGATCAAGACTCGATCTATGGCCGACTCAGGAGGCTTAATAAGGTTCCCTGCATGGTTAGCGCAACAAAAATACTTCAACCAACAAATTACCACTCATTATACCTTACCATGCCATACCGGATGTGACCGTCCCGACGGAGACCGGCGACAAGCTCACACCTACCCAAGGCAGAGGTTTTTTCCCGGATTCCTTACCGGCATGCATGTAAGGCACATGAGGATGATTGCCATCACACGGGTATGCTCATTTCCAACAGCAAGGAAATCACAATAATGCATCCATGCAAATGATCATATCACATGAAATAACATTACTCCGAAACGAGGTGGTATTTATAAACGTGTCAATCATCACACTAACATATTTTTCCGGGGTTCAGAATGCTTGCCTTAAAGGTGCGGAGAGGTGGGGGTGTTCTCCAAAACTTTTGGAAGTTTTTCTTCTCTTCCAAAATCTGTGGGGTTTACGCTTCCACTTAAACACGTGGACGGCGCGGTTGCCACTAACAGTGGGTCCAGGGGGCCCACTAGTCAGGTTTGACTAGTCCTTCTCCCTCTCCTTCCTCTGTCCCGAGTGGAGGCGGAGCTCCGGCGATCGTCGCCAGCGACTGGCGGCTCCTCGCGGGGCTTCAAGGGCGGGGATGGATCCGCCACTCCAGGGCGATCCTTCCGGTGGTTGCCAGGCAGGTGGGGGCGGTGGGAGCTGCCGGCGGCGAGCTTCGCGGCGGAGGAGGCTTCGGGAGCGGATTGATTTTTGGGCCACGGTGGTTCCCGATCAAAATTGAGTAGGTGGTTGGGTTCGTCGGAGGAACGGGAGGTTTGTGGTGAAGAGAATGAAGCGGGGGAAGCCTTGGTGGCGCCGGAACGGCCGGGGCAGTGGCGGCGGCAGGAGTTGCCGGAGACGGGGAAGAAAGCTTCCCTGGGTCTAATGCGAGCTAGGGGAGCGCCATACGGGTGGCCTGAGGTCGCCTGCGTGCTCGGGGGAGTTCGGGAACCTCTTTTATAGCTCGACGAAGTCGGTGCTGCGGCGGTGGGGATAAGAACAGCGGCGAACCGCCTCTCTGTGCTGCAGGGCAACGTGGCGGCGACGGGCGCTAGTGGACAAGGCTGCGGATGAGCTCGGGCTGTTCAAGGGGCCAGGTGGCGAGCCGGGGTGGCTTGGGCGGCGCTAGACGGAGCAGCGACTGTCGGCCGACGCCGGCGTGCCGCCAAAAACGCTCTGGCGGTGGCGCTGTTGTCTGCCAGGGCAGCTTGGCGTGATGCTGTGAGGAGGGTAGCGCGTGGCGTGGTGCCGCAGAGCGAGCCAAAACCAGGGGGGCCAGCGTGTCGGCTCGGTCAGGTTCGTGCAATACGCGCGCTCTGGGCGCGTCCAGTGCATGCACGGAAGGTGTTCGACGCAATGTCGTGGCATGCTACACGTCACAGGTGAGGTTGGCACGCAACAGGGCTAGGTTGGAGCTGGAGGGAAACTCAAGGGACAAGGTGGCCTGGTCAGGTGGTCAAGATCATAGTGCAAACAAAAACTCATGTCAAAACTGATCATGCCCACAGGGTGTTTGATAAAATGCTAAGGTCATCTAGGTAGCTCTTGGAGTGGTCAAATTCTCCAGATCCGTGTCTCTTTGATTGCTAAAGAGGGTGGTGAGGTTAGTTGGTGGAAAGCACAAACTTGCTAGTGCAAGTTTTGCAGAACTCCAAATCTGGACAGGAGGTGGATGGCATTATTTCATGAATAAAAAATATGCCAATGGTTGCATGCTCCTAGACTTAGGGGTTTAACAGGGAGGGCTATAAGCAGGAAAAGGAATCATGGGTAAAGGAGCAACTAAAAATGTGGTTGCTGTACAAACCAGCAAGTTGGACCAGAATGAAGATGAGGTTGAAACACTCATATTTTTCAAAGGACCTCATTGGGTCTTTGCATAAAGTTGAATCAAATGCTGCTACTAACATCCTTTAATTTTGGTGGAGGCTAGAAAGAAGTATTTAAATGGGTTGTAGTGCAAAATTGCCCACTGGACCAGAGAAGAAAATTGGGTGTAGAGCTCAAAATATTTTATTAATGAAAGTTATTTTTGTACAAAGGTGATTTAAAAACATCACATGACATCTCCAAATTTTGGTGGGATTTTTGAATAAATTCTTAATGAGGTTGTAGTTCAAATATGGCCATTTACCTGTAAAAAAACCATTTTCAAGAAAATAAAGAGCAAGCAAATTAATTATGTAAATTTGCTCTACTAATAAAAGAAAAGTTTTTCTTGAGAGGTTTAAACAAGCCCAAAAACATATTTGAAAGGTTCTCTTTATTGGGGGAAAAACTCCATAATGACCAAGGGAAAAATGGTTCAAAAATAAAAAGAGAGCTAAAAAAAATTAAAGTTTTAATTCCTGGCAAAAATTTTAATTAGTAAAACAGGGTCAAAATTTTTGGGGTGTCACATATATCAAACTCCGATCCAAAATCTTACAGCTGCGGCTCGAATAGCAGAGTCAATTCAGCCTTCCCAGTCAGAAGCCGACAGAGATCTAATGCAGATCAGAGCTTTACTCCGATCAGCAGGAGAGCAGAATACAGTTGTGTCGCAGTCGCGGAATAGGATCCATAGCAGGTCCGTTGATGCAGATACAGTCCAGTAGGCTCATAGCCCAAGATCGCCCCCGAGGCGTAAGGAAGGTGGAGACCGGCGTGACCAGTACAGAAACTGTGAGCAGTATGATCACCGACTCGATCGTGATGATCGTCGTCGAGTGCCCGCACCTCCCCCAAGGAGTGGGTTGTACGTGCCTCGACAGCAGGATGACAGACGCCCTCACAGTGTTGGGCGAAGGATTCTAGTCGACCCCAGGGAACCAGGCTTTGATGCAAGATCCATTCTCGTTCAAGGTTTGGTCGACAGGAACAGGGCGCACAGAGAATGCCCCGACAGAGATTTACCAGCAAGCAGCGGAGTGCATGTCTCAGGTCCAGAGTGCTTCAGCAGAGCCATCAGGGCCGCAGTGATTCCTCCCAACTTCAGGTTGGTGACTGGAGTTATCAAGTTCACTGGGGAGTCCAAGCCTGACACTTGGCTCGAGGACTACCGAGTGGCTGTTCAGATTGGCGGCGGCAATGATGAAGTGGCCATGAAACACTTGCCTCTGATGTTAGAGGGCTCGGCAGCATTTATACTTGGGAAGATCTTGCCCGAGTGTTTGTCAGAACCTTCAAAGGAACATGCAAGCGACCAGCAGGGTTGACAGAGCTACAGTCTTGTGTGCAGAAGCCGAATGAAACTTTGAGGGATTATATCCTGAGATGGATCACACTGCATCACACGGTAGAGAACGTGTCCGATCATCAGGCAGTCTGTGCCTTCAAGGAAGGCGTCAAGTATAGAGAGCTAAATCTGAAGTTCGGCTGGACCGGAGACATGTCTCTGAGTCGAATGATGGAGATTGCCACCAAGTATGCTAATGGTGAAGAAGAGGATCGACTCCGGAGTGGCAAGCACAAATCAGTTGCCCATGAAACTGGAGGAGGAAATTCCAGATGGAAGCAGAAGCGCAAAGCCGAGTTAGTTGCTCCTAGAGAAGCCTTGGCCATGACTCAAGGAAAGTTTAAGGGAAAACCCAAAGGGCCTTGGAACCCCAAGAAAGTGAAAGACCAAGATGGAAATGATGTGTTGGATTTGCCATGTCACATTCACACAAAGAAAGATGAAGAGGGTAAACTCATTTACCCAAAGCATACCACTCGACAGTGTCGGCTCTTAATCTAGCAGTTCCAGGGGAAACAACCCAAAGATAAGGAAGGAGTCAGACAAAGTTGAGGACAAAGAAGATAGTGATGATGGATACCCCCAGGTCAATTCCACCCTGATGATTTTTGCTGATGTTGAAAGCAAAAGTCGATTGAAAGTTATCAACAGAGAAGTGAATATGGTCGCTCTGGCGACACCCAGTTATCTGAAATAGTCTTAGACTGCCATCACATTCGACCAGTCCGATCACCCGACGCACATAGCCACCCTTGGGAGGCAAGCTCTGGTGGTCAACCCAGTTGTCGAAGGCACTCGACTGACTAAAGTTTTGATGGATGGTGGCGGCGGCCTGAATATGCTGTATGCAGAGACGTTGAAAGGGATGGGCATTCCGATGTCCAGGCTCAGTACCAGTAATATGAGTTTCCATGGAGTCGTTCCAGGCAAGAAAGCTGGATCACTCGGGCAGATTGCTCTTGATGTGGTTTTCGGTGATTCCAAGAATTACCGCAAAGAAAAGTTGACGTTTGAAGTTGTGGATTTCCAAAGTGCTTATCACGCTATTCTGGGCAAGCCAGCTTTTGCGCGTTTCATGGCTCGACCATGCTATGTGTACCTCAAGTTGAAGATGCCTGGTCCCAGAGGTGTGATCACTGTTACTGGCAATCGGAAGAAGGCAGAAGAGTGCTTCCAGAAAGGGTCGAATATCGCCGATGCTCAGATGGTAGTGGTGGAATTGCAAGAGTATCAGAAAAGCACATATCCGGGTGATTTGTTGCGAGCTAAGAAACCTGCAACCGATTCAGCATTTCAGTTGTCCGGGGAAACAAAACCGATTCATATCCACCCGACTGACTCCAACGCCGCTCCGGCCCACATTTCGACGACACTCGACTCCAAATAGGAAGAAGCGCTCATCCAGTTCCTCCGTGAGAACTGGGACATCTTCGCATGGAAACCTGCTGACATGCCAGGTGTTCCCAGGGGACTGGCTGAGCATCGTTTGCGAGTCGACCCAAAGGAAAAACCGGTCAAGGAACATCTTCGATGGTCCGCCGTACAGAAGAGAAAAGCAATCGGTGAAGAAGTGGCTCGACTACTTGCAGCTGAGTTTATCCGAGAGATTTACCACTCCGAGTGGTTAGCCAATGTCGTCATGGTCCCTAAGAAGGACGATTCACTTCGCATGTGCATCGACTTCAGGCATATTAATCGGGCCTGCCCGAAGGATCACTTCCCTCTCCCCCGCATCGATCAAATAGTTGACTCGACTGCGGGGTGCGAGCGTTTGTCCTTTTTGGACGCTTATTCCGGGTATCACTAGATCCGTCTATATGGACCCTATGAAATTAAAACAGCTTTCATCACCCCATTCGGGTGCTTCTGTTATGTCACTATGCCATTCGGTCTGAAGAATGCTGGAGCCACATTCATGTGAATGATTCAGAAGTGTTTACTCACTCAAATCAGTCGGAATGTGGAGGCATACATGGATGACATTGTGGTCAAGTCACGTAAAGGTTCTGACCTACTGGCTGACCTTGTTGAAACCTTTGCCAACCTCCGAAGGTACGATATCAAGCTTGACCCATCAAAGTGCACATTCGGAGTCCCGGGAGGAAAGTTACTTGGTTTCCTCGTTTCCGAATGAGGGATCGATGCTAACCCCGAGAAAGTTGGTACCATACTCCGGATGAAACGCCCTGTGCGCGTGCATGATGTCGAGAAGCTTACTGGTTGCTTGGCCGCTTTAAGTTGATTCATTTCTAGACTCGGTGAGAAGGCACTCCCCCTCTACCGACTGATGAAGAAATCCGATAAGTTCGAGTGGACTCCCGAAGATGATGCAGCATTTGCAGAGCTAAAAGCCCTGCTTTACACCCAGCAGGTGCTTGCTGCTCCAATCAGCAAAGAGCCTTTGCTGCTTTATATTGCAGCCACTGGACAAGTCGTCAGTACAGTACTTACGGTCGAGCGGGAAGAAGAAGGAAAAGCCTATAAAGTTTAGCACCCAGTTTACTATGTTTCTGAAGTTCTGACTCCGTCAAAACAGAGATACCCGCACTATCAGAAGCTTGTTTATGGGATTTACATTACCACGAAAAAGGTTGCACACTATTTCTCTGACCACTCTATCACAGTCGTCAACGACGCTCCATTATCGGAGATTCTGCACAACAGAGATGCAACTGGTCGAGTGCAAAATGGGCGATTAAACTCCTTCCCTTAGATATCAAGTTTGAGGCAAAGAAAGCTATCAAGTCCCAAGAAATAGCTGATTTCCTCGCCGAGTGAATTGAACAGCAACTGTCGACTCAAGTTCACTCGGAGCACTGGACTATGTTCTTTGACGATTCCAAGATGCTGAATGGTTCTGTTGCCGGGGTGGTACTTGTATCCCCCCGAGGAGACAAGCTCAGATATGTAATCCAGATTCATTTTGATTCCTCCAATAATGAAGCAGAATATGAAGCACTCTTGTATGGGTTGTGCATGGCCATTTCGCTCGGCGTTCATCGCCTCATGGTCTATGGCGACTAAGATTTGGTGGTCAATCAAGTGATGAAAGAGTGGGACGTCAGAAGCCCAGCCATGACTGGTTACTGCAATGCATTAAGAAAACTAGAAAATAAATTCGAGGGATTAGAGCTTCATCATATACCCCGACTGAAAAATCAAGCAACTGATGATTTGGCTAAAATAGGTTCCAAGAGAGAAGCCATTCCCAGCAATGTGTTTTTAGAACACATCCACGCACCATCAGTTCAAGAGGATCCTTTCACCGAAGAAGCCCTGCAGCCAAAGAGTGCCACCGATCCGACTGAAGTTGAGGTTCCAGCAGTGGTCGACCTGGTCATGGAAGTTTTGGTCATCCCTCCTGACTGGACGGTGCCGTACATCGCGTACATCCTGAGGAAAGAACTCCCATAGAATGAAGAAGAGGCTCGACAGATCGTCCGTCGATCCAAGGCCTTTACTGTGATAAAGGGACAGTTATACAGGGAAAGCGCGACTGGAGTCAGTCAGAAATGTATAACGCCAGAAGAAGGTCAAATAATTCTTGACGATATCCACTCGGGGACCTGTGGTCACCATGCGTCCTCTCGGACCGTTGTGGCTAAAGCATACCGAGCGGGATTTTACTGGCCAAGAGCAAATGATATGGCGAAAGAGATAGTTGATAAATGTGAAGGATGTCAGTTCTACTCCAATATGTCGCACAAACCCGCGTCAGCCCTGAAGACCATTCCACTCGTCTGGCCATTCCACTCGTTGGACCACTGAGAACTGGCAGGACCGGCTTCACTCATGTGCTAGTGGCAGTCGACAAGTTTACTAAATGGATCGAAGCTAAGCCTATCAAGAATCTTAACGCTTGCACTGCTATCAGCTTCATTAGAGAATTGATATTCAGATATGGAGTTCCGCATAGCATTATCACGGATAATGGGTCAAACTTCGACTCCGGCAAGTTCAGAGCCTTTTGTGCCTCTCAAGGCACACGAGTAGACTACGCTTCAGTCGCTCACCCCAGTCAAATGGACAAGCGGAAAGAGCAAACGGCCTAATTCTCAAAGGACTGAAGCCCCGACTGATGCGCGATCTCAAGCACACAGCAGGTGCATGGTTCGACGAACTTCCATCAGTTCTTTGGGGATTGAGGACCACCCCCAATCGATCAACTGGACGAACTCCATTCTTTCTGGTCTATGGAGCGGAAGCGGTTCTGCCGAGTGATTTGCTTCACAATGCACCCTGACTCGAGCTCTACTCTGAAGATGAAGCAGAACTAGCCCAGTAGGACGCAGTCGACCTCCTAGAAGAAGAAAGAGAGATGGCCATGATCCTGTCGACTATCTATCAGCAAGATTTGCGTCGATTCCACGCTAGAAATGTGAAGAGTCGAGCTTTCCAAGAAGGAGAGTTGGTCCTCCGAGTGGATCAACAGAGACCACACAAGCTCGTCCCTACTTGGGAAGGTCCCTTCATCGTCACCAGAGTTCTCCACAATGGAGCATACCATCTTTACAATACCGATCGCCAGATTGATGAGCCACGAGCTTGGAATGCGGAGCTGCTCCGCCCCTTTTATTCTTAAGCACTCAGTCGGATGAGATGTAATAAGAAATACCTTTTTAGTCTATCAGTAACAAGAGCTTTGCAGTTTTTCTTTTTTGGAATAATTGTTGTCGCGTGTGTCAACATTTTGAAATCCCCCAATGGGTGACTTAGCTACGAATCCGTTTCGCCTAAGTTTTTGAAATCCTACCGGGTACAGAGCCAGCCTCTCACTCGGAGGCTTAGATGCGAATCCGCTTCGCCTAAGTTTTAAAAATCCTACCGAGTGGTGTGACAGCCTCCCACTCGGGGGCTTAGCTGCAGTCCAAGCACTCGCCTAAGTTTTAAAAATCCTACCGAGTGGTGAGCCAGCCTCCCACTCGGGGGCTTAGCTGCAGTCCAAGCACTCGCCTAACTTTTAAAAATCCTACCGAGTGGTGAGACAGCCTCCTACTTGGAGGCTTAGCCATAGTCCAAGCACTCACCTAAGTTTAAAAAATCCTACCAAGTGGTGAGCCAGCCTCCCACTTGGGGGGCTTAGCTGCAGTCCAAGTACTAGCCTAAGTTTAAAAAATCCTACCGAGTGGTGAGCCAGCCTCCCACCCGGGGGCTTAGCTGCAGTCCAAGGACTCGCCTAAGTTTAAAAAATCCTACCGAGTGGTGAGCCAGCCTCCCACTCGGGGGCTTAGCTGCAGTCCAAGCACTCGCCTAAGTTTAAAAAATCCTACCGAGTGGAGAGCGATCCTCCAACTCGGAGGCTTAGCTGCAGTCCAAGCACTCGCCTAAGTTTAAAAAATCCTACCGAGTGGTGAGCCAGCCTCCCACTCGGGGGCTTAGGTGTAGTCCAAGCACTCGCCTAAGTTTGAAAAATCCTACCGAGTGGAGAGCGATCCTTCCACTCGGAGGCTTAGGTGCAGTCCAAGCACTCGCCTAAGTTTCAAAAATCCTACCGAGTGGAGAGCAATCCTCTCACTCGAGGGCTTAGCTGCAGTCCAAGCACTCGCCTAAGTTTAAATAATCCTACCGAGTGGAGAGCGATCCTCTGACTTGGAGGCTTAGCCGCAGTCCAAGTACTCGCCTAAGTTTAAAAAATCCTACCGAGTGGAGAGCGATCCTCCCACTCGGAGGCTTAGTTGCAGTCCAAGTACTCGCCTAAGTTTAAAAAATCCTACCAAGTGGAGAGCGATCCTCCCACTCGGAGGCTTAGCTGCAGTCCAAGTACTCGCCTAAGTTTAAAAAAAATCCTACTGAGTGGAGAGCGATCCTCCCAGTCGGGGGCTTAGCTGCAGTCCAAGTACTCGCCTAAGTTTAAAAAATCCTACCGAGTGGAGAAAAATCCTCCCACTCGAGGGCTAAGGTGCAGTCCAAGCACTCGCCTAAGTTACAAAAACATCCCGATCCGCAAGGATGACGAGGTGTGGGTCGACTGCTACCTTTTCTCCTTCGGAGCCACACCACAAATACAACGGGGGCTCCGTCTCCATCAGCAAGGATGAAGTACAGGTCGACTGTATTTTCCACCTCAGAGCTGCATCCCGAGCACAAAGATTGTACCGAGTGAAAAACAAATTCCAGTCGAAAGCAAACACCAACATATTCGGAAATAAACCAAGTTCGGATAAATCCCAAAGTTCCAGACGGCAGATCAAAAGTATTCGAGCATCAAGATCGAAGAAGTTTAACGGTTGCACAATCACTCGGCATTCCGTGGCAAATAGAAGTGAAGCATAATGTTTTTCAGTCACGCATCAGGAGAAGGACTGGCTGGGTCACAGAAACTGTCAAGGTCAATGTTGTCTGCAATGCGAGTGGCGGCGTCAAGGAAGGTGTCCAGGAAAGACTGGAATGTGTGCCTCTTCGTGTTAGCAAGCTTGAGCTCCGCCAGCTTGTCTTCTTTGACATCCTTGCAGTGCACTCGAACCAGGGACAGAGCGACGTCAGCACCACAGCGAGCAGATGACTTCTTCCATTCTTGCACGCGCTTAGGGATTTGATTCAGTCGAGCCATCAAAGACTCGAGATCTTCAGACAGTTCCGGCTGAGGCCAAAGTTCAGCATCAACCCGAGTCATTGCAGCTTTCAAGCGGGCCAGATAAGCAACCGCGTTGTCCATGCGAGACTCCAACCGCAGCACATTCATTCCAACATCATCTTTGACTGGACAGTTGATGGGATCAAGACCAGTCTCAACCCGCCCGGTTTCTGCTTCAAAGTCTTGGCAAAATTCTGCACGGTCGAGTGAATGATGAGTCGACGACACCATTAGACTTGTTAGTTGACAGAAATAAGATAGAGTAGTCAGTACCTTCAAGTTTCAAGACTAGCTTCGCAACTAGTTGGCCCAAATAAGATTCTAGCTCGCCATTCTTGGCCTTGAGGCTTCCAAGTTCATCGGTCAGTTTCTCCTTGTCCTTCTTCAGCCGCTCGACCTCCTGATTGGCGTCAGATACAGTAGTCTTCAACTTGGATTTTTCTTCTTCTAACTTGCCGATTGAAGCAAGCTTCTTGTCAGCAAGCGCTGTCTTCTCGCGCGCCTCCTTCTGTGCTGCGGCAAGATCCAGATCCTTCTTCTCCAAAGCTTGCTTCATTTTCTCTAAATAAATACTCCCTCCGTTCCTTGATATAAGGTGTATAGTTTTCTGAGAAAAAGTCCGAAATATAAGGTTTATTGCATTGCACCACTTGTTTGGATAATTTTTTAAGGGATTTGATTACATTTCCTTATATAGGGCAAGCTCCTCTATTTTCTCATGTCAATTAGTCAGGTGTAATCTCTCCCAAAACTTGTGAAATATTTCCTCCACATGCGTTCTTTAATTTCCGTGCCAAAAACTATACACCCTATATTGACGAACGGAGGGTGTAACATTCTTCAGACGGGCTTGGAGTTGGCGGTTTTCACTACATGCATCTGCTCGAGTGAAGCCACTCGGTTCAAAAATGGAAAGGAAAAATGCCAGTGTTGGGATATAAAGTGGTCGATTGATTACCTCCCATGGCAGCTACTTCATCACGAGCGGTCTTGAGATTCTTCTTGGCCAGTTCCAGATCAAGGTTGAGGCTGATTTGCTGTTTGTTCATGGCAGAAAGTTGAGCCCCAAGATCACAAGATTTCTGCAGTTACAGCCATATCAGTCGACAGAGATAAAAAGACATCACAATGATAGTTATTCTAAGAATACCACCGAATCAAACATTCAATGGCAGTCTCGGGAACTACACCCAGTGGGTGCACTTAGCGTGCCCCCACTGATTTTCAGACCACAGTTGACAGTCGACTGACTTTCACAGAAAAAGAGAGGGAGAGATCCTATTCTCAGACCACAGTCGACTGCCCGCAGTCAATTATGGTCTCAGGGACTACACCCAGTGGGTGCACTCAACATGCCCCCACTAGTGCAAAGAATCAGTTCGAATCGACACAAAGAGATATACAATTTTCGAACAGCCACACCCCAATGGATGATCAAACAAGAAAAATAGTCGATCAAAAAATCAACTAACATGGACATTGGCTTGCATAGCAGCTCCGGCGTTGAAGGCCACCTGACTGGCCTCATGCACCACCTTCATCTGCCCCATCACAAGGTTCATCTGAAGAAGATCTTCTTTGGCAGTAGCCGGTGGATCGTCCGGGGTTTGATATGCAGTAAAAAGTGACAAAGGTAGAGCAATTGAAGTAGCCGCCAGATCTGAAGCATGGAGTGACGTCGGCGCAGCAGGAGTCTGAGCAGCTGATCCCGAGGGACAATCAGTCGATAGAGGAACAGCGAAGGTGACATTGGTTCGAGTCGGATCTGTCGATCTCTCGACCATCGTCCCAGGCGTCCCAGTCGACCGAGGAACTTGGGCTTCAGACGTCTTCCTGCCCGGCTCCTTGTCCTTCCTCCTCCTTCCTCTCAGCGGTACTTCCTCTTCATCGTTTGGGAGCACAACAACGTCTCATGGGGCTACAATAAACAGAGAGATCCATAAAGACATTTGACAAACATTCCAGTCGACCAGACAAACTTCAAATGGGGCAGACTTACTGGCTTTGGAGGTGACGGCGTCATCAGCTTCCTCGTCGGCAGGGGTCTTGTCAACATCCATATCAGTCGCAGCTGAGGTTGGGCTATACAGGTTCATCATCCACTCGGTCAGAACAAGAAAATCGATCAGAATGAGAAAATATGAGAAGAACATTTACCCAGAGGCAACAGGGACGTCCATCTTGATTCTAGGCAAGGTCTTCCGAGCCTTCGAAGGATTAGCTTTGGGCTGCTTGGGGACCGTCTCAGTCAGTTCTGGAGTTGTAGACCGAGCGTGCTTGTGAGATGGAGCACTCGACGCCACAACTTTGCCGCGCCTGTTCGCGGGATAATGCCGCTGCTTGGATCGACGTTCAGAGCGAGGTGGTGAGTCAGCTACCTCCTCATCGCTAGACTCATCACTCTTGTCATCGTCATCATCAGCTGGGGACTCCCACTCGCCGCTCTCCTCAGCACTGTCCCCGCCCTCTTGGCCTTGCTCCAGAGCTTGTTCACCATTGGGCATCGAATACATCTCCATGTAGATCTGCAAAACAAGGAACCAATCATAAGTCAGTCGGTACCACAATCAGTCGGAAAATATGTTCAAAAACTCAGTTATGACGACCAGACCTTGTCTGGCAGGTTGTTGTTGCTGAAAGGGTCGACTCTCCTGGCACCCCTGGGGTTGTCTTTGTTCCCAGTAATACTCATCAGCCACTCGGCCATGATTTTGGCCTCCACCTCCTCCGGATGAACCCGAGCAGTGTCGCCAGCCCCGGAGTACATCCAAATGGAATGATCGCGAGCTTGGATGGGTTGGATCCGCTGACTAAGGAACACCTCGAGCAGATCCATACCAGTGACACCTTGATTGATTAGTTGGGCTACTCTCTCAACTAGCATGCCTGTCTCCGCCTTCTCAGTAGTGGTCACTTGCAAGGAAGATGGAGTTTGGACACGGTCAAAAGAAAAAGGGGGATGTCCGGTCGACTGGCCTGGGGTCGCGATATCCTGGCAGTAGAACCAGGTTGACTGCCAGCCCCTGACCGACTCAGGAAGGGTCATCGGAGGAAAAGAGCTCCTCTTCCGCTTCTGAATGCCCAGGCCCCCACACATCTGGATAACGTGGGTTTTCTCGTCTTTCGAGTTCGCTTTCTTCACGGTTTGGGATCGGATGGTAAAGATGTGCTTGAAAAGGCCCCAGTGCGGTCGGCACCCCAAGAAATTCTCACACATAGAGACGAACGCAGCAAGATACGTGATGGTATTGTGAGTAAAATGATGGAGTTGGGCGCCGAAAAAGTCTAAGAAATCCCGAAAGAAAGGATGTGGTGGAAGCGAGAAACCACGGTCGACATGGGTGGCGAGCAAGACACACTCACCCGGTTGAGGCCGCGGCTCCGATTCCCCCCCCCCCCCCCGGCAGGCGCGCGGACTTATGGACGATCAGCCCTAACTCGGCCATATCATCCAGATCCTCTTGCCAAAGCGAAGATCGGATCCAGTCTCCCTGGATCCAACCTGACGGCAGCCCCGAGTGCGATGAAGACCCCCGATTCATCTTCTTGTTCTTCGCCGCCCCCGTCTCCTTCTTCGCACGCTCTAACACCGCCATTTTGTCCTTCCTCATGGCGGCGGAGCAGCGGTGCCGAGAGTGGTCGAGCTAGGCGAGGTGGAGACGCGAGAGGAAGAAGAAGGGGAATGAGCACGCACAGTGCGAATGCCTCGGCCTCACCGCTTTTAAAGGCCTACTTCCGAGCGGTTGATGCGTGGGCCCGAGCAATCCTGTCAAATCCCCCCAACAGTTGCACACGCGATACATGGCGAAAAAGGTGGCGGAGAAATCGAAACGTCCGATTTATCTACTCCACTTACCGCGGGACGCTCCGCCTGGCGCGCTTCCACCCAAATTTCGAATCCCGTGAGATCCGGGATCCTCTGCAACCGACCACACCAAAGATTCCATATCAGATATATCACTCGACAGATGTCACAGGATAAACCGGTCGGTAATTTCTGAATCGATCAAGGCGACTGAAACGAAGTCAAAAGTTTTAGCAACTGGCCTCCACTTGGAGATGAAGACAAGGCAGATCAAGAGCAAAAGCAAGGTCAACTACCATCCTTCTTTTTCACTCAAAGCTCGATCCATTCGGGGCCTAATAATGTGGACACAAACCTAGGGTAGGGTAATAGGCCTGACCTATACGTCCTACCTAAAGTTCTTGTCCTAAGAACAAAGAAGTTCAAGAATCAGAAGAAGAGGTCCAGCAAAGGTGTCGAGCGAAGTCCACTCGACCTGTCAATCAATCGGAGACACCTCTTACGCAGGTCACTCGACCATAAAACCACTCGACATATTAGAAGACCTAAAGCCGCTCTGCGCAGCAACGGTCGGGCATTTATTCACATACTTAATAATCATTTGTAGCACTTTAATACAGGTGTTACCTGTAACGCCCCCTCTTAATGTACATTGAACCTTGTGTAACGGAGGGGAGCTGGGGTCCTGGCGTACTCTATATAAGCCACCCCCTCCTATGGGACAAGGGTTCGCACCCCCTGTAACTCACACGCGCATAATCCAGTCGACCGCCTCCGGGCTCCGAGACGTAGGGCTGTTACTTCCTCCAAGAAGGGCCTGAACTCGTAAACCTTGCGTGTACAACTCCTCCATAGCTGAGATCTTGCCTCTACATTCCTACTCCCCTATTCTACTGTCACACTTAGAACGACGACAACTACTGCCTCCGTCCATAAGAACTCTAGTGAGGTGGTACCATAGATAATGGGGGCCAGGACTAGGGCTGCCGACCCTCCATGACGGATACTGGTCGGATGGTGTAGGATCCAAAGGATGTCTAGAGGGGGCTGATTAGACTACTTGACCGAATAAAAATCTAGACTTTTCCCAATTTTAGTTCTTGGAAGATTTTAGCAACTTTGCACCAGTCAAGCAATCAAACTACACATGCAATTCTAAGAGTATAGCGGCGGAATGTAAAACAATTGCATATGAAGGTAAAGGAAGGAGTTTGAGGGAGCAAACGTAATGTTGACACGGAGATTTTTATCTGTGGTTCCGATAGGTGGTGCTATCGTACATCCACGTTGATTGAGACTTCAACCCACGAAGGGTAACGGTTGCGCGAGTCCACGAAGGGCTCCACCCACGAAGGGTCCACGAAGAAGCAACCTTGTCTATCCCACCATGGTCGTCGCCCACTTGCCTCACTCGGGTAGATCTTCACAAAGTAGGCGATCTCCTAGCCCTTACAAACTCCTTGGTTCAACTCCACAACTTGACGGAGGCTCCCAAGTGACACCTAGCCAATCTAGGAGACACCACTCTCCAAGAGGTAACAAATGGTGTGTTGATGATGAACTCCTTGCTCTTGTGCTTCAAATGATAGTCTCCCCAACACTCAACTCTCTCTCACATGATATGGATTTGGTGGAAAGAATATTTGAGTGGAAAGCAACTTGGGGAAGGATGGAGATCAAGATTCATGTGGTAGGAATGGAATATCTTGACCTCAACACAAGTGTAGGTGGTTCTCTCTCAGAAAATGTATGTTGGAAGTGTAGGCATGTTCTGATGGCTCTCTCCATGAATGAAGAGTGGGTGGAGGGATATATATAGCCTCCACACAAAATCTAACTGTTACACACAATTTACCAAACTCGGTGGGACCGAATCATAAAGCTCGGTCAAACCGATTTAGTTCAAAATGTGAACGTTAGGATTTTCGGTGGGACCGACATGTCAACTCTGTGGGACTGATTTTGTTAGGGTTAGGGAATAACGTAATTTTTGCGAGACTGATTACACAAACTCGGTGAGACTGATTTTGGTAATAGACTAACCAGAGAGTTAGTCAGGCAAACTCGGTGGGACCGATTCGCTCATCTCGGTTGGACCGAAACGTTACGAAAGGGAAACAGAGAGTTTGCACTGCAATCTCGGTGAGACCAATCGCTCATTTCAGTTTGACCGAAACGTTATGAAGGGAAAAAGAGAGATTACAATCCCATATCGGTGAGAACGAGATCCCTATCGGTGAGACTGAAAAGACTAGAGTTTCTGGCAGTGGCTATGTCAAGTGAACTCGGTGGCGCCGGATAGAAAGTTTCGGTGGGGCCGAGTTTGACTTTTGGTTTGAGACATATGTGGATATGAGAAAGTGGTTTAGGGATTTGGAGCATATCACTAAGAACTTTGAGCAAGAAACTCATTAAGCAACACCTCACCCCCACTTGATAGTATTGGCTTTTCCTATGGACTCAATGTGATCTTGGATCACTAAAATGAAAAAATGTAGAGTCTTGTGCTTTGAGATTGAGCCAATCCTTTTCTCCTTGGCATTTTGAGGGGTCCACTTTTCTAATCCATGCCATGGCAATCAATGAGCTTTCCTGAAATATTTATCTTGAAATAGCATTAGCTCAGTGAGCTATATGTTGTTAGGAATTACCAAAACCACCCAGGGATAGTTGCACTTTCAATCTCCCCCTTTTTGGTAATTGATGACAACATATAGATCAAAGCTTCGACAAATGATAATAAGATTGAAAAACATTGTCGCTTTGAGAAGTATGTGATAAACAAGAGCTCCCCCTAAATTTGTGCATTATTAAGATTTGCTTTTGAATGCAAATGCACAATCGATTAGGATCATGGGTTACTCTTCCATGTCACATACATCTTGGTGGAGTGCTCAAAATGATAGAAATTAAAAGCATGCACTCATCACCAAGCAAGTGAATGATCATATAAAGATATGAAAGATAATATCATCCAATAAGCATTAAGGTAGCATATGACCAAACACGTGATCAAACAAGTATCTCACAAGGACATAAAGTATCTCACATAAGCACACACAAGAAGTTCAACCAAAAACAAGAGAGATAAAAAGCAACACACTCTCTCTCTCGAAGCCTATGATCTATACAATTTTCTCCCCTTTTGGCAACAAGTTACCAAAAAGTTCAGAAATGCATAGTGCTAAACGTCTCTTAGGCTTGATCTTCGGGAGGTGGTGTAGAGAGAACTCTAAGGACGAAGGCATCTGTTGATGTAGCTAGAGCTGGTGGAGTGGCTGCTGGAGGTGGCACTGGAGCTGATCTCTGTCCTCTGGGTAGTCTAGAAAAAGCATCTGTAGTAGACTTGCCCTTCTTCTCCTCTACTTCCTCCTGAAGCTGCTCAACTGCTGTTTGAATCTCAGTTACCTTGACATCAAGGTCATAGAATTTCTGCTCAATAATCCTGTCGGCGTTCTGGGAACGGGGGTCCCCAGACTTGCCTGCCTGCGGCCTGCGGCGTGGCTCAAGGGGGCCCAACACGGCCCATCTTCATCAACACAAACCCAAGACCCTCGTGAGGGGCCAAGCCTCGCGGGGCGGACGACACGGAGCGTCCTCAAGCACGGCCTCATCAGGCTGGCTCGCGAGGAGGCGGAGAGATCAAGGCGGGGTACCTCACGAGGTGCCCATGACGCAAGCCATGACTACCAAAGGCGCCAGGCGAGCGCAGCCTGCGCAGTGTCCTCCCTTTCCTCTTTGGTGCAAAGGGAGCAAGCGCAGGCGGGAGGATCAAGCAAAGGCACCCGTTTCGGTGCAACGAGACCAAGGCCAGCTCCGCGACAAGGAGGAAGTCACTATGGAGCCCAAGCCAGCGTCATCGCCAGAGCCTTTGGCAGGCGAGGACCAACTTTAGTCAGGATAAGTGTACCAGATGTTTCCCTTCAAAATGGCCGATTGTTGGCGCCCTTCCCGCTCAATATTTGGGAAGAGGCCCAGGGCCTTTGCCTATAAATAGGACTAGCCACCCCCAGGGTAGAGGCATCGGGCAGCTATCATCTCATCACCTTGGCATCTAGACATCTAGCAACCCGGCAATCAGTTCGATAGGCATAGGCAGCAGACAAAGAAAGAGAGAGAAGGGCGATTGAGCTCCTCCTAGTAGTTCATTCCCCCAGCCAAGAAAGCTGTTCTTCTTTGTATTGTTCATCATCTTCAGCCCAAGAGGCAATCCACCACACCACACTGGAGTAGGGTATTACACCACAACGGTGGCCCGAACCAGTATAAACTCTGTGTCTCTTGTGTCGTTCTTCTCATAGCTTAGATCCTTGCGAGGCGGAGGGGTACAGGTAGGTAGGAAGCGTAATCTCCGCACGCACCCTAGAGTTCAAACCTTAAGGGTCTGCCGGAACCCGACATCCGACATTTGGCGCGCCAGGTAGGGGTGCTCCGGAATCCGCCTTTCACCGCTCCGTTCCCCTGCGACCATCGCGTCCATGTCTGACGCCCGTCGGGCTCACGCTGCGCACCGGGCCGCCCTCGCTTCCCGCATCACCCAGACGACTCCCGTCGGCGGGCCTCCTCGCTGTTCCCCGGCACCTGCCGTCAACACCGCCACCGTCCCGGCGGGGAACGGGCAGCAGGTGTCGTCTCAGCATCTGTCTGTGCGGCAAGACGGCTGTACCGCTACACCAACACCCCCGGTAGTCGCGGCCCTCCTGGGCGGCTCGCAGGTGACGCCTACAAGTCACCACGTCAAGCCGTTCGTCCGCCGGATCAGCGCCGCTTCCGCGCGGCAGGGGGCTCTCCCGGACCGTGCGGCGCCCAAGGCCGGCCTGACCTTCAGCTCGGAAGACCACCCCTCCAGCTCGGCCTGCTCGGGCGCGCTCCCCATGCTGTGCACCCCCACCATCTGCCAGGTGGCCGTCACCAGAACTCTCATCGATGGCGGTACGGGCCTCAGCGTGCTCTTGGTCGAGGCCTTCAACCTCCTCCGCATACCCCCGGAATGACTGCGACCCAGCCGGCCCTTCTCGGGCGTTGGGGGCGGGTCATCCAGCTCCTTGGGACAGATCCGGCTCCCAGTAACCTTTGGCACCTACGACAACTTCCGCATGGAGATGGTCGACTTCGACGTCACCCCCATCGGCCTCCCCTACAATGCCATCCTCGGCTACCCAGCGCTGGCTCAGTTCATGGCCGCGACGCACCCGGCGTACAATCTCATGAAGATGCCCGGGAGCAGCGGTGTCCTCACCGTGCACGGGGCCACCGGAGACGCGCTGCGAGTGCTCAAGCTCGCCTTCAAGACGGCGGCGTCAGCATAGCCCGCCGGCTCGGAGGCCCCCGAGCCCAAGGGGGCTGCGCCCGCCAAGAAGAAGCAGTTGTTCACCCAAGACAAGGCAGAAACCAAGCAGTTACCCGTCGATGAGGACGGGTCCACCAGTGCCACTTTTACCATAGGCGCCAACCTCGAGCCCGAGCAGGAGGAAGCCCTGTTCAGGTTCCTGCGCGCAAACAAGAAGGTATTCGCTTGGGAGCTTCACCAGTTGGCGGGGATCCCTAGGAGTGTAATCGAGCATCACCTCAATGTGTGCCCCAATGTGCGCCCCGTGAAGCAGAAGGCGAGGCGGCAGTCCACAGAGAAGCAGGCCTTCATCGTCCAAGAGACCCAGAAACTAGAAGCCGCTGGGGTCATTCGCGAGGTCCGATACCCGGATTGGTTGGCCAACCCTGTAGTTGTGCCAAAGAAGGGAGGTAAGGAGCGCATGTGTGTCGACTTCACCAACCTCAACAAGGCATGTCCGCAAGATCCATTCCTGCTCCCCCGCATCGATCAGATCGTCGATTCCACCGCGGAATGCGACCTGCTATGCTTCCTGGATTCCTTCTCTGGGTATCACCAGATCAAGATGGCGGTAGAAGACGTCGAGAAGACAGCCTTCCTGACCCCGTGTGGGGTGTACTGCTACACATGCATGCCATTCGGGCTGCGAAACGCAGGGGCGACCTTTCAGCGGCTGATGCACATCACCTTGGGCCGGCAGCTCGGGAAGAATGTCGAGGCTTACGTCGATGACATTGTGGTGAAGTCTCGGGAGGCCAAGACCCTGATACAATACTTGGAGGAAACCTTCGCGAGCCTCGACGCGGTGAACCTGCGGCTCAACCTAGAGAAGTGTGTGTTCGGGGTCCCCTCAGGCAAGCTCTTGGGTTTCCTCGTGTCCCACCGGGGCATCAAGGCCAACCCGGAGAAGGTCAAGGCGGTCGAGGACATGAGCCCGCCAAATACCCTCAGAGAAATGCAGAAGCTCACTGGACGGGTGACCGCGCTAGGGCGCTTCATCTCCAGGCTGGGGGAGCGAGCGCTGCCTTTCTTCGAGCTAATGAAGAAAAAGGGGCCCTTTGAATGGACTGAAGAGGCCGACAAGGTATTCCAAGATCTCAAGAGATACCTGACCTACCCTCCGGTCATGGTAGCCCCGCGCCCTTAGGAGCCCCTGGTGCTCTACCTCGCCGCCATTCCTTACTC
Organism: Aegilops umbellulata; assembly: GCA_032464435.1. Classification (NCBI taxonomy): domain Eukaryota; kingdom Viridiplantae; phylum Streptophyta; class Magnoliopsida; order Poales; family Poaceae; genus Aegilops; species Aegilops umbellulata. The sequence continues at coordinate 124,000,446 of CP136054.1, read as the reverse complement.
CGCCAGTGCAGCCCTAGTGGCGGTTAGGGAGGAGCGTCGAATCAAAACCGCAGCCACAACCCGGGACAAGGCGAAACGGGAACAAAGAAGGCCCACAGAAACCGCCACGGCAGTAGAGGAAGATCAGACGCCGCAGAGGAGCGCACCGGAGGTAGAAGGAGCTCCTCACCCAGATGGTCAGCCTCCGGAGGCCTTATCGCCTCCGGAGGCGCAATCATCTCCGGAGGGCGCCACAAGCATTGACACACCCAGCCTCGCGGAGCACCCCGTGTACTTCGTCAGCACGGTATTACGGGATGCAAGGGCACGGTACCCCATGCCTCAGAAGCTCCTCCTCGCACTACTGGTGGCCTCACGCAAGTTGCGGCACTACTTTCAGGGTCTCCCCATCAAGCTCATCTCATCATACCCCTTGGAGACGGTGCTCAGGAGCCCTAACTCGGTCGGAAGGGTCGCCGAGTGGAACATAGAACTACAAGCGTTCCATCTCGAATTCTGCACGACCAGGGTAATCAAGGGAGCAACATTAGCGGATTTTGTGGCAGAATGGATGGAGGCACCAGGCCTGAAGGCCGACGAGGATCGGTCCCTCTCCACGGGGAGCGAGGCGCCGGAAGGCTGGGTCATGTACTTTGATGGGGCGTTCTCCAGGCATGGTGCTGGGGCTGGGGCGGTGCTTATATCGCCCACTCAGGACAAGCTCTACTACGCAGTACAACTCTGTTTCCAGCAAAGCGAAAAGGTCTCCAACAACATAGCGGAGTATGAAGGTCTAATAGTGGGCTTGAAGGCCGCAGTTGCCTTGGGGGTGAAACGCCTCTCCATCAAGGGCGATTCGCAGCTCCTTGTCAATTTCTCCAATAAGGTGTATGAACCGAAGGATGAGCACATGGAGGCCTACCTTGCAGAGGTCCGCAAGATGGAGAAGCAGTTCTGGGGGCTGGAGTTGAAGCATGTACCCCGTGGCACCAATCAGGAGGCCGACAACATCGCCAGACGGGCGTCCAGGCGGCTACCTCAGGAGCCTGGCGTCTTCGAGGAGCGGCTCTTCAAGCCCTCAGCCCTGCCAGCATTATCAAACACGGCTCAGCCTCGAGAAGAGCTCCCCCAACCACCTGCCTCAGGAGCCCCGATTTGTGGCCCGGCCTCAGGAGCACGCCTGCTCCTGACGATGGAACCTCAGGAGGGGTGCTGGATCACGGAGCTCCGGAGTTATTTAACACAGGGGATCCTGCCGGAGAAGGAGGAGGAAGCGGAGCGTGTGGCACGGCAGGCCACGGCATACTGCATCAAGGATGGAGAGCTCTACCGGAAGCGACCAAACGACGTATCCCTGCGCTGCATATCCAGGGAGCAGGGAAAGGAACTGCTGGAGGACATACACAACGGAGACTGTGGACATCATTCATCATCACGGACCCTCGTCGGCAAGGCGTTTTGCAGTGGGTTTTATTGGCCCACCGCACTCAATGATGCCGTCGAACTGGTGAAGGCTTGTGAGGCCTGCCAGTTCCACGCCAAGCAGATCCATCAGCCGGCGGGAGGCCTGCAGACTATACCCCTTTCGTGGCCATTTGCAGTCTGGGGGCTGGACATCCTGGGCCCGTTTCCTCGGGCGCCAGGGGGCTACTGCTACCTCTACGTCGTCGTGGACAAGTTCACCAAGTGGGCTGAAGTAGAGGCCGTCCCCACCATCCCCGCGGGTTCCACGATCAAGTTCATCAGGGGCATCGTGAGCCGGTTCGGGGTGCCAAACCGCATCATCACAGACAATGGTTCGCAGTTCACCAGTAACCTCTTTAAAACATACTGTGCTAACCTTGGGACGCAGATATGCTACGCTTCGGTGGCACACCCCCGAAGCAACGGCCAGGCAGAGCGAGCCAACGTAGAGGTCCTAAGGGGCCTCAAAACTAGGACGTTCAAGAAGAAGCTGAAGGCCTGCGAAAGAGATTGGTACGACGAGCTTCCGTCCGTGTTGTGGTCCATCCGCACAACCGCGACCAAGCCGACGGGAGAGACCCCGTTCTTCCTAGTCTACGGAGCCGAGGCGGTCCTCCCTCACGAGGTCAGACGTCGCTTCGCGCGGGTCCTGGCATTTGACGAGGCGCAGCAGGACGCCATGCGGGGGATGGACCTCGTGCTGGGGGAGTAATGCCGCCGAGAAGCCACACTGCGGGCGGCAAGGTACCAACAAGCACTGCGATGATATCACTGCCGCCACATCCGCCCCAGAACTCTTGAGGTAGGAGACCTCGTGCTCAGGCGGGTCCTCTCCAGGGAGGGACTGCACAAGCTCTCTCCCATGTAGGAGGGCCCGTTCAAGGTTGTTCATGTTTCCAGACCTGGCTCCGTGCGCTTGGAGACTCAGGAGGGGGTGCCGATCTAGAACGCGTGGAACATCCAGCACCTTCGGAGGTTCTACCCCTAAAGGCCCAAAGCCTATGAAGAAGGCGAACGCCTGTGAAGATTATCCTTTTTGGAAAAGGCCCGGAGCTTGTGAAGAAGGCGAACTCCTGTGAAGATTATCCTTTTTGGAAAAGGCCCGGAGCCTATGAAGAAGGCGAACGCCTGTGAAGATTATCCTTTTTGGAAAAATCCCAGAGCCTGTGAAGAAGGCGAACGCCTGTGAAGATTATCCTTTTTGGAAAAGGCCCGGAGCCTTTGAAGAAGGCGAACGCCTATGAAGATTATCCTTTTTGGAAAAGGCCCAGAGCCTGTGAAGAAGGCGACTGCCTATGAAGCTATCGCGTTTTGGAAAAGGCCCGGAGCCTGTGAAGAGGGCGAATGCCCATGAAGCTCGTTTCCCCTAAGAAAGGCCCGGAGCCTGTGAAGAAGGCCAATGCCTGTGAAGCTCGCGCCCGTGACACTCTCACGTAATAATGAGTGGGGTTGTACATGCCCCGGAGTCTCACAAGCGCCGGCCTCAGGCCCTGGGGCTCCCTCCCACGCCCAGTGGCAGCACTTAGCTCCGCGCTGGTGAGAAGACGTCGAAGACTAGATTAGGTGTCGGACGCGGCTTTTTCATTTGTTTTCCGCAGTTGGCGTGTTCTTTCTCATTCGAAGTTTTATTGGAGCTATTGCCGCCTTTGACTTATGGTTCTTCGACTTTTTCGCTCTCCTGCCTCGATTTCTCATATGCAAGGCCTCGCGAGGGGAATGGGCAGCCGAGCGCCCTCGCGAGTATTTCTGTCCTAGCCGTTCAAAGGTTTCGCGACCTCGGTCCATTGCAGGAGCACCCCTCCAGTCTGTGCCCCACGGGCACCGCGACATGAACACAGGGCGTGGGTCGGTCGCCCCCCTCACGGCTGGGGTTGGAAACTACCTACACATGGGCACGAAGCCAGAAGGCACGATAGCAAAAGCAAAGCGATAATTAACATCGATAACCCAAACAAGCCCCCGCGGGGCCCCACGCTACTGTATTTTTATGCAGGACAAAGGAAAAGAAAGAACAAATCGGGCGCAGCTCGCCTCACACCGGCCTGCAGGGAATACTCGAGCCGCCTCTAGGACTCAGGCAGACTCCCTGTCACATCCCTAGTCTCTGGTATGCTCTGAGCTAGCTAGTCATGTGTTGCATCATGTTTAAATTCTTTTTAATATGAATTGGGGATTGTTAAATCCTAGCACCAATGAAATGCAACTAGGATAAAAATAAAAAAATATTTTCAATGACTCCAAAATGCCCTTTGAAAATGTTCTTGATTTATGATAAAGGTGAAAACCTCTGCCAAAAAATGATGAGCATATTTCTTGGCCATTTATGGATTTTTGATTTAAATCATATTGTATTTGAATTGGAGCATTTAATGCCTATAAATATTTTAAATGCTTCAATACTTCTAAAAACAATTCGGGACTGTTGGAAGTAATTCAAATAGTGCCCACAATTTTTGCCAGGATTTTACAAAATGAGTTAGTATTTTTACTAATTCAAAACAGATCAAAATTAATAGAAAACATAAACAGAATTAGAAAGAGAGAGAGAGAGAGAGAGAGAGAGAGAAGTACTCACCTGGGTCACTTACCTGGCATCCCACCTGGCCAGGCCACCTGGCGGCCCAGTTGGCTGGCCCAGCCCAGCCAGCGCTGCCTGCTTCTTCAACCTTCTGCCAGAAGGAGAAGCAGGTGCGTGGCGAGCGCGCGCACGCGGCCACCTCCTACTTGCCACCTCCTGCCTCCCCTCATGCCACGGAGACGACCGACACTGCCCCTCACTTTCCCCTCACTCTCTGGCTCTCCCGCCCTCTCCTCTGCTCCCTCACTCGCGCCCGAGCGGAGCTCGTCACCGCCGCCCGCTATTGCCGCGTCCACCGCCAACCCCTCGCCTCGTAGTTGCTTCCAGAAGAACCGACGTGATGCCCCATTCCTCCTGCCGAGCCAAGCGAGCCGGGAAGCTCTCCTTCGTCCCCAACGCCGCCGTCTTCCTCCTCGGCCGTCCGAGATCGCCGGCAACGCCACGTCACCGTCCGGCCTCCCCCGAGCCAGCTGACCTGCTCATCTTCCCCGCCGTGAGCTCCTGACCCGAACTCCCCTCTCTGTTTTCTCTGCTGCACGCCGTAGCTGCCACACCTCGCCTGCCCGCACGCGCCGCCGCCTGAGCTCCTCGTCGCCGTGGCCACCTCCACCGGAGCTCAAAATCGAGCACATCACCGCGCGTAGCGCGTCACCACGGGGCCGTAGCAACCACCCGTTGCTCCTGTCGTGCCCTACGGCGTCGAGTCCGTCGACATTCGAACTCCGGCACCGCTCCGCTCGTCGGTGCCATCGACTATGGCCACCCCGGCCCCTCTCGTGTGCTTCCCTGGATGCGGCGCACACCCAGCTCCACGTAGATGCCCTCCGCCGGCCATTTGGTCGCCGGAGGAGGAAACCCGCACCCCTCCGCCGTCCCTGGCCTTGCCGGTGATGAGCCATTGACCGGGTCCGGCGGGTTTGACCCCACTTGACCAGGGTTTGACGTTTCCCCCTGACTCACTGACGCGTGGGCCCCAGGCCGCTAACTAAACTTAGTTAGTTTAACTAACTACTGACACATGGGACCCACTGGTAAGTTTGACCTGGGCTGCCCCGTTGACTCGCTTAGGTCATGCTGACGTAGTGCTGATGCAGTAATGCATTTTCTGGAATTAGTTTATTTCTAAATAATTAGAAAATCTAGAAAATTGCCTAAACTTCTAAAATTCGTAGAAAATCAACCGTAACTCCAAATGAAATAAGTTATATATGAAAGATGATCAGAAAAATTCAAGGAATCCATCTGTACCATTTTGATGCATATTTGAACAATGTTTGTGCTCTGTTTTGGACAAAACAAATAAAGGGCATTTAAATAATCATATATGGAGTTGGAATTTCAATAATGTATTCAAACCAACTTCATTTAAATCATAGCTAGATGCATTAGCTCAATTCACAGCATATTGCCATGTCATGATCATGCATCATATTGTTGCATTGCATTGATTGTGTCCTTCTCTGCTTGCCGGTAACCGTCCCCTCTCAGTCGACGATGTTTCCGACGATGTGATCGATGACACCGATGAAGAGCTATATTATCTTCAGAAGTGCCAGGCAAGCAAAACCACCTTGTTCATTCTGATACAATCCCACTCTCTCGCTCCTGCTCTCTTTTACTATATTAGGACAACAGCGATTCAACTGTTACATGCTGTGGTAGTTGAACCCCTTTTCCTCTGCATGACCTGTCATTGCCACAGTAAATAGATGAAACCCACTAGCATGAGTAGGAGTTGTTTGAGCCCTGATGTGCCTACTCATTCATGCTTGTTGTCATGCCTGCTACTGCTTAGAGTTGAGTCGGGTCTGATTCATCGGGAATGAATTGGAACGTGGTGAACATGTCCTACCGTTGAAGAGCTAAGTGTGTGAACAAGATTTGGTAAAGGTAGCTGTGAGAGGTCATGTAGGAGTACATGGTGGGTTGTCTCATTGCAGCCGTCATCAGGAACTGAGTTCTGTGTTTGTGATCCATGAACAGTTACTACCACGCATTGGAATGCTTAAGTGCCCCTCTCGACTTATTAATCAACTTGATCTTTGTCCAGGAGTTGCAACTAGTTTCTGGTGTTTGTAGGTAGTGTTAGTAGTCTTCCAAGTGGTACCCGGTACAGGTGGGCTTGGGACAGACTAGGCACCGTGGCACAGTGTACCAAGCGTAGATCCATCCGTCGAGGTGGGCTTGGGAACCCTGCACAAATTGTTTGGGGCCGTGAGCGACACCCCGGCGGGATCTCCTTGCGGATGGAACCCGAATAGGCGATAAACCTGGACTAGAGACTTGTGTGGTTAGTCAGGTCGAGGCCGACTCCCTCACCAGGCTTCCGCTTGAAGGTTGCCGAGATACACAACGTGTACATGGTGGTAAGTGGCGAGAGAGTGTGTGAAGAAGTACACCCCTGCAGGGTTATCATTATCTATTCGAATAGCCAGATTCCTCGGATATGGAAACTCGGACCCCTTGCATAGTTCATAGACAAGTGAAAGTGGATACTCTAAAATGCGCAAGATAAGCGTGAGTGCTATGGATGGCGTTCTCGTAGGGAGACGGAAGCGGATCCATACTGGTGTATTGATATGGTGAATATGTGGAATCGTGTGAGCCACCTCAAAAGAGTCACTTGCAGTCGTAGTTCAGGATAGCCACCGAGTCAAAGCTGGCTTGCTGCAGTTAAACTCCACCACCCCTTTTGTTGATACCGATGCATGTGTAGATAGTTCTGATGTAAGTCTTGCTGGGTACATTTGTACTCACGTTTTCTTATCTTATGTTTTTGCAGAGAGACCTCGGTCTCGCTAGTAGTTCCGCATGGACTTCGACACTTAGCTTGTTACCTGAGCTACGATCTTGTGCCCTCGGCAGGATCTGGTAGATAGTCAGGTTCTCAGCCTTTTTCATTTGTAGATGTTTGTACTCAGACATGTTAAGCTTCCGCATGTGTTTTGACTTGTATGCTCTGAATGTTGGGTCATCAGACCCTTGTTTGTAATATCTCGCTCCTCGGAGCCTAATGAATAAATACTTGAGTCGTAGAGTCTTGTTGTGATGCCATGTTGTATTTACACATATCGGGCATATTGTGTGTATGATTGAAATGCTTGGTATGTGTGGGATCCGACAACCTAGTTGTTTATCCTCGGCAGCCTCTCTTATGGGGAAATATAGTCTAGTGCTTCCTTGAGCCATAGTAGTCCGCTATAGCCCGGTTCACCGGAGTCCTACTAGCCCAGCACTACTGCTCAGGACACTTGACTGGCCGGCATGTGTTTCACTTCGTTCCTGTGTCTGTCCCTTCGGAGAAATGTCACGCGGTGACATCTGGAGTCCTGCCTAGCCTACTACAGCCCGGGTTACCGGAGTCCTGTTAGCCCAGTGCTACAGCCCGGATTCACACGCTGTTGACCGACATGCTCAAGGTTGATTCATGTATGCCTGTCCCCATGGGTTAGTGCCGCCTTGGGTTCACGACTAGCCATGTCGGCCCGGGTTCTTTGTCATATGGATGCTAGCGACACTATCATATACGTGAGCCAAAAGGTGCAAACGGTCCTGGGCCAGGTAAGGTGGCACCCGTGGGAATACCGTGCATGAGGCCGCAAAGTGATATGATGTGTTACATGCTAGATCGGTGTGACTTAGAATCGGGGTCCTGACAACTTTGGTATTAGAGCCTGACTGCCTATAGGATTACCAAGCCAAACTGGTCGAAGTTGAGTCTAGAAATGCTTTAGTTATATAAGGGAATTGATTGTGGAAGGGAACGTAAGGCTCTTTTTACTCCTTATACCTCATGGCCTTCTGATCTGAGTCAACCTCTTCTCTTCTACGGGGATTGAGAACTAGGCCTTCTCATCTATCTATCAGGATGACGAGTTACTCTGATAGAGACTTATAGGATTGATGGATTTAAGCCTCAGTTCAGTTCCTACTACTTTTGTATGTTGACCATTGATCCCGAAACCTTGATATTGTGATGTAAGTGGTTATGCCACCATTTTTTGCAGGATGTCTCAAATCTTTTTGAGCATTTACAGCCGTTATGATGTCCGAGTCATCCCAGGTTTCTAAAATAGCCTGATGCATTTGTAAATTCCTTCTTCCCGTTCTCGATGTTTCTTTGTGCCAGTTTAGCCACACTAATTGTTGAGTTGAGGTATTCTATTGCCTCGACATATATGTTGGAATTATTATTATGACCCTAGGTGTCCTAGGGGATCATCTAGTAACCTAGCCATGTTTTGTATTTCCAGTGTGATGATTCTGGCCATTATTCTCGAAAGCATCCCGTGATGCCATTTAGTAGTAGGTATTCTATTCCTAGGTTCTTGAACCCGAGATTCACCCTACTTACTTCATGTTGATAGTGTTGCTAGTTCCTTTAGGATATTAGTAACCTTTGTGATAGTCCTCGAGGCCTGTGGTATATCGTTCTTCCAATACAATGAACCACTATGGCAGAAGATCTTTGAACCAATGATCACAACAAGAGTGCTCTTGATGAGTTCTCCATTCTATGCTGTAACTCTGCCAGTTCTACCTTTCTGCACGGATTTTCCGGAAGAAATATGTTGAGCTTTATTCGACATATTAATCTATGCATCCACAACTCAGAAAATTATATGTTCCTTGATGTCCCTCTTCAGTTGTATCCCGACCATCCTCTATCAGTTGATAGCCAAGAGTATGTGTGCATTTGTGTTCATCAATGCCCTTTTATTCTTGTGGTCCGTCGAGCCATTCTATTCCAGAATGACTAGGAGAAACAAACTCCAGTACCTCATCCATTTCTAGGATTGGGTCAAAGCAGTTGTGTTCCGTAGATCAAATATTAATCCATCTTTGTTCTTTCTACCTTGGAGTGTTACTATCTTTATGTCAACAATTTCATGAGAATTGCACAACCTCTTATGAATTCATGATAGAGTGATACTTCTCACCATTGTCATTCATTCCTCGGTCTCCGTGTTATTGCAACCGGAATGCCGATAGGTGAACTATGAGGTGTGAAATCAATACTCCGAGCAACTCGTTGCTTGGTAGTAAATGGACAATATTCTTATTCTTAGTGTGTTGGTTATTAAATCATCATCCTAAGATTGATCGTGCTACCTAGTCCTTGTTTTTGGTGCAATCTTTGATCAAGAGTTAGGATTGTGTCAATCCTTGCTTAATTGATCACCTCATCTTGCCTCGAAAGCAAGATTGTTCTCGATCTTAGAGACATATCGGTGGTTCGTGATTTTCCGGATATCTTCACGGGAGTATCACCAGGTCGTCCCCTGACCGATATGTTGAGTTCGTGATCAAGTTGGTTTTCCAATAAACCACTCTTTCTCCAAGAATCTGTGTTGGATACCCTGAGCTAGTTGGTTAAGCTAAACAACAACTTGGAGGGTTGGAAGATGGAAGCTTGTCCGACTTAGTTCATCATTAAGGGATATCTTTGTGTGGGTGTGTTAAAGAAAGATGATATCTTCACCGATTGACACTCGTGGTCAGTTGTTGGATCTATTATCTTACCAATCTTTGATTTGAGTATGGGCTATCGTCAAGTCAAATCAGAACCAACGATGTTCGTAATGTTGTCTTACTCGTGGTTGATCCCTCGAGCATACACCATTACATCTTTTGTTCTGACCAATGCTATCACCGTGTTCACATGATGGTGGAAGTCTAGTGATATGGAAATTCCGATGAGTTGTTGTTGAGCCCATCAGCAGCATTTTGTCTCCCCCATGATTCATGTTGAACATCAACCTAGTGTTGGAAACTTTGTAAGAAATGCCTTCGTGTTTCGTTCATGAAGCTTATGCTTAGATGAAAGAAGTGACTTTCTCCAAGTTCACGGGCATTAGGTGTAAGTTGCCGCCATGAATTTGAGAAAGGTTTGTTTTGTTTCCCTTGGAATCATCCCAAGTCAGTCATGCACGTGCGAAGTATTCCATGGTTTGATAGGCTCGCTACCTCCACTCCATGTGTAATTCCTAACACCCCAAGCCACTGATTGACTTGTTCAAGGAAAATAAGTCTAGCGCGCGTAAAGACTTCGATATCCTCGATGATGGTTTCCCCACCTGAATTCGGTAGTGTTTAATATAAGACTACCACGTGGCCATGCTTGTCTAGGATAGTGTGTTCACATGTGTGTTAGCAGAACCAGATCATGTTTTGGAGCAACGCCATCTCGTCGATTTGTGTTGCAAACTTTCATTTTTCTTTCTAGACTTGATGAGTCCGGAATATCCTCTTACCAACCAGATCTGAATCTCAGGCAGATATGATGGTTGGAACATTTTCCAAGATCTATGATGTAGGTCCCGGCGAGGTTGATGTTCTGGCCGACACACCTAGCCAAAAGATCTATTATTGTAGTATCTTGAATGAGCAATTCGACCATCTTCTCCATAAGGATTTGGTATGACTTATTCCACGAGTTGTTCCTTATGGATTCTTGTGCTCCCGTAGTCCGACCTTTTACTTGATGTTCTAGATACCAAACCATATCTATGAATGGGTTATGCTAGCACATCAAGGAGAACATTAGAGGCGGGGTGCTAAATGTCTCTCGGTCGATGTCGGCGTTCTGGGAACGGGGGTCCCCAGACTTGCCTGCCTGCGGTCTGTGGCGTGGCTCAAAGGGGGCCCAGCACGGCCCATCTTCATCAACACAAAACCCAAGACCCTCGCGAGGGGCCAAGCCTCGCGGGGAGGACGATACAGTGCTTCCTCAGGCATGGCCTCGTCAGTCTGGCTCACGAGGAGGCGGAGAGATCAAGGCGGGGTACCTCGCGAGGTGCCCGTGACGCAAGCCATGACGACCAAGGGCGCCAGGCGGGCGCCAGCCCGCGCAGTGTACTCCTTTTCCTCTTTGGTGCAAAGGGGGCAAGCGCAGGCGAGAGGATCAAGCAAAGGCATCCATTTCGGTGCAACGAGACCAAGACCAGTCCAATGGTGGGAAGGAGGTCATCGTGGAGCCCAGAACGGCGTCACCACAGGGCCTTTGGCAGGCGAGGACCAACTTTAGTCAGGATAAGTGTACCAAATGTTCCCCTTCGAATTGGCCAATTGTTGGCGCCCTTCCCGCTCAATATTTGGGAAGAGGCCCAAGGCCTTTGCCTATAAATAGGACTAGCCACCCCCAGGGTAGAGGCAATCAATTGGGTATCTAGCAATCAGAGCAAGCAAACAACAAGAGAGAGAGAGAGAGAGAGAAGGGGGGCTGAACATCTCCTAGTAGTTTGCCCCGCTAGCCAAGAACAGACCCTCGCGAGGTTGTTCTTCCCTGTATTGTAAATCATCACCATCCTGAGAGGCAATCCACCACACCACAGTGGAGTAGGGTATTACACCACATCGGTGGCCCGAACCAGTATAAACTCTGTGTCTTTCGTGTTGTTCTTTTGGTATTTTAGATCCTTGCGAGACGGAGAGGTAGAGGGCATAATCTCCGCGCACACCCTAGAGTTCGAACCTTGAGGGTCTGCCGGAACCCAAAATCCGACATTTGGCGCGCCAGGTAGGGGTGTGCCGGAATTTGTCTTCCACCGCTCTGCTCTCCGCCGACCGTCGCGTCCATGTCTGACGCTCGTCGGGCCCGCGCCGAGCGCCAGGCCGCCATCGCTTCCCGCGTCGCCCAGACAGCCCCCATCGGTGGGCGTCCTCGTCGTTCCCCGTCGCCCGCCGTCGACGCCGCCACCGGCCCGGCGGGGAACGAGCAGCAAGCGTCGTCTCAGCACCGGTCCGTGCGGCAAGACGGCCGAACCGCTACTCCATCACTCGCATCAGCTGGCTCTTCGTCTCGCGCGCTCCACGCACCCTTGGACGCTCGAGCTGCGCTCATTGCAGCAAACGAGCTCCTGCGCTACCGTCCCGTCGACGACGTCTACGAAGAGTGGCTCGACCGCGTCGCCGAGCTCGTCCGCGCCGCAGGGGGCTCTCCTGCGCCGGCCGCTCCGCTGCGCTGCACCCCACCCCGCGCGGGCCATGAAGTTCCGGGGGCGTACCAGCCTGTCTCCTCTCCAAGAAGACGTCGGGGCTCCAAGGCGCGTGGCCCCTGGGCCGAACCCGCTCCATCAGGCGCCAGCCCAGCAAGAATGGAGCTGCCAAGAAGTCCCTCGACCACAAGAGGCTGCCCGGGAGCTTCCTGCACTGGCTCGCCGTGACCCTGCTCTGGCTCCGGCACGTCAAGACCCCGCGCTGCTCCCAGCTGCAGCGCATGGGGACCCGCAAGGCCAAGCTCTCCCTCAACCGAAGCCTCCCATGGCCACCGCAGGCTGCCGCGCCTACACCACCGAGCTGCACAGCGTCGCGTGGCCCGTCAAGTTCATGCCAGACCTGCTTCCTCGCTACGACGGCACGACCGACCCTGCAGAGTTCCTCCAGCTCTATGAGCTGGGCATCGAAGCTGCCAGTGGAGACGAAAAGGTCATGGCGAACTGGTTCCCCATGGCACTCAAGGAACGAGCTCGCACCTGGCTCCTGAACCTGGCCCCAGGCACGATCTCTTCCTGGGACCAGATGCGCACCCGCTTCATCGCCAACTTCCAAGGTACTCGTGATCGGCCGCCTGCCGTGAGCGATATGCGCCGCATCAAACAACTGTCGGCGTTCTGGGAACGGGGGTCCCCAGACTTGCCTGCCTATGGCCTGCGGCGTGGCTCGAGTGGGGGGCCATCGTGGCCCATCTTCATCAACGCAAGGCTCAAGACCCTCGCGAGGGGCCAAGCCTCGCGAGGCGGACGACACGGCGCTTCCTCAAGCACGGCCTCCTTAGGCTGGCTCGCGAGGAGGCGGAGAGATCAAGGTGGGTACCTCACGAGGTGCCCATGACGCAAGCTATGACGACCCAGGGATGCCAGGTGGGCGCCAGCCCGCGCAGTGTCCTCCCTTTCCTCTTTGGTGCAAAGGGGGCAAGCGCAGGCGAGGGGGTCAAGCAAAGGCACCCATTTCGGTGCAACGAGACCAAGACCAGCTCCGCGACAAGGAGGAAGTCACTGTGGAGCCCAAGCCGGCGTCATCACCAGAGCCTTTGGTAGGCAAAGACCAACTTTAGTCAGGATTAGTGTACCAGATGTTCCCCTTCAAATTGGCCGATTGTTGGCGCCCTTCCAGCTCAATATTTGGGAAGAGGCCCAGGGCCTTTGCCTATAAATAGGGCTAACCACCCACAGAGGAGGGGGGGACCAAATCCAGCATCTAGAGAGAGAGAAGGGCGATCGAACTCCCCCTAGCAGTTCATCCCCTAGCCAAGAACTGGCCCTCGCGAGGCCTTTCCCCCTTGTACTGTTCTTCCTCATCAGCCCAAGAGGCAATCCACCCGCCACAAACTAGAGTAGGGTATTACACCACAATGGTGGCCCGAACTAGTATAAATCTTGTGTCTCTTGTGCTGTTCTCGCAGTAGCCAGATCCTGACAAGACGGAGAGGTAGAGGGCACGATCTCCGCGCGCACCCCAGAGTTCGAACCTTAAGGGTCTGCCGGAACCCGTGATCCGACATTTGGCGTGCCAGGTAGGGGTGCGACGGAATCTGCCTTCCCACCGCTCCGTCTCCCGTTGCGTCGTCGTCATCATGTCCGTCGACCAGGTGGGCAACCAAGGCCCGTGGGCGGCATGGCCCATCTGCGCGGAGCCTCCCGCTCCGGGCGACCCCGCGCCACAGGCAGCTTGCGGTCCGCAGGGCGCTGCGGGCGACGCGGGCAAGCTTCTGCGACCCTCACACCGCGACAGGCGCGGTCGGCAGCAACGGCCTCCAACCACGCCGCAGCTACGACACCGTACACCCGCCGAGAACAGGCAAACTCAAGGGCCGCGCTCACGGTAGCACGGGAGCTGCTGCAGTGCAGGCTATTGGAGGGCGGCCGCGACGTGCTGCTGGAGCGGGTCGCCGAGCTCCTGGGCTTCACCGCTTCGGGGGCTCACCCCTTCTGCGTCCAGCTTCCGCCTCAAGCTCAGGGCGGCGCACGAGGGGGCCCACGCACCCGCGCGGGCCTCAAGACTACCCCAGCACCGGCGAATCCGCCGGCACCAGACTGGCGGTGGCGCTACCCCCGCCCCCGCCGCGCGAAGGAGAGGGGCTCGGTGTGGCCCACGGCGCCAGCGGCCAACCGCGCTACCACCCCGCGGTGGGCACGACAAGCAACGCCGCATGGCGCATGGAGCACTACAGCACAACATTCGGGGTGGTGGCGCCGGAGGAATACGTGCCCCACATGATGGACCAAGGACACGCTCACGGGGGCGAGCAGGGCTCACTCTTCAGCCCCAGCTGGGAGGACGAGACGCCAGAGGCCGAGCCCTTCCAGGAACCCCAGGACGGCTCCATCGGTCACACTGGAGGCAACGACTATCGGGTACCGCTAATTCCTCGAGAGCAGGCATACACTAATCATGGATCACAGGAGATGCAAGTCGCCGCAACGAGCAGCTGCCCCGCTCTTGCGGCCTCCTACCCCTCGGGTGGAGGACGCAGGGGGCTGCAGGAAAGGGGTAGAGATCCTACCTCACCACCGCGGCGTTCGGAGCAAGGCGTTCTTAGAAGATAGGCCCTCCGCTGGGGAGGCGCCTGAGGGCCTGCCCCTGGCGGAGGACCCGTGGTCATCGGGGGAACCGCTGGCGACCTCTCTACCCCACCGGCGGCGTCCTGGTTTCCGGTCGTCGTTGGTGGCACTAGAGTGCGGCGCAAGGCGGGGCCCTCGTCAGGCGATATGAAGCAAGGCCGGTTCCTGTGAAGAAGGCCCAGTGCCTGTGAAGCTCGCCGCCCCGTGACACTCCCACGTAATAATGAGTGGGGTTGTACACGCCCCGGAGTCTCAGGGGTGCCGGCCTCAGGCCCTGGGGCTCCCTCCCATGCCCAGTGGACATCACTTAGCTCCGCGCAGGTGAGAAGACGTCGAAGACTAGATTAGGTGCCGGACGCGGCCTTTTTGTTTGCTTTCATTGCCTTCTTCCTTTGGTTGTAACCTTTTTCCCCCGCCGGATTTAAGTTGAATTCGAATTTGAGCTTTGCGTGTGTTCGGGGAAGGGGTGCTTGGTCTAGTTCGAATCGTTTCCCGCGTTCTGGTCACCATCTCACCACAGCTGCCTCCCCTCGCGAGCCCCTCACGAGCCGGGCCAGGCTTAGCTCGAGCGCAGCCCAGACTGCCGCTGTCGCTCCCTCGCGAGGTGACCTTTGGTGCTGGAGGAGATTGCATTCTCATGAAAGGCCCAGAGCCTGTGAAGAAGGAGAACGCCTGTGAAGACATCCCTCTCGGGAGAAGGCCCAGAGCCTGTGAAGAAGGAGAACGCCTGTGAAGACATCCCTCTCGGGAGAAGGCCCAGAGCCTGTGAAGAAGGCGAACGCCTGTGAAGACATCCCTCTCGGGAGAAGGCCCAGAGCCTATGAAGAAGGCGAACGCCTGTGAAGACATCCCTCTCAGGAGAAGGCCCAGAGCCTGTGAAGAAGGCGAACGCCTGTAAAGACATCCCTCTCGGGAGAAGGCCCTGAGCCTGTGAAGAAGGCGAACGCCTGTGAAGACATCCCTCTCGGGAGAAGGCCTAGAGCCTGTGAAGAAGGCGAACGCCTGTGAAGACATCCCTCTCGGGAGAAGGCCCAGAGCCTGTGAAGAAGGCGAACGCCTGTGAAGACATCCCTCTCGGGAGAAGGCCCAGAGCCTGGGAAGAAGGCGAACGCCTGTGAAGACATCCCTCTCGGGAGAAGGCCCAGAGCCTGTGAATAAGGCGAATGCCTGTGAAGATTGTCTCTTCTTGGAGAAGGCCCGGAGCCTGTGAAGAAGGAAAATGCCTGTGAAGACGTCTCACTCGAGAAAGGGCCCGGAGCCTGCGAAGACGGCCCACGCCTGTGGGGTTTCCTGTCAGCAACGACCCCGCCTCCCGAGGTTTCAACTACCCAGCACCCGGGACATGACGCCCTCCAGAAGGCAGCTCCGGAGCCAGCAAGGAACAAGGGCGAACCAGCCTACCGTTGGACACGCGTACGATTTAATCACTTCAGATACATTAGATACAAGTTCATACATGAGGGGCTTCCCCTCCCAAAATGCTCTCACAACCGTCGGGCCAAACGCCTGAGTTCTATCTATGCAGGGTAAAAAAACCGAGGATAGTACATGGTATATCTGACAAGCCCCCCAATGCATCCTCGGAGGCGCCTCCCGAGCTGTCGCTGGCGTCGCTGAACTCACCTTCGTTGTCTGCGCCCCCATCAGCGGCATTGGGGTCTTCCACCATGCCACCTTCGTCGGCGCCCACGATCACGCCGTCATCATCCGAAGTGAAGGCCCGGACGAGAGCATCTACGTTGCTCTCCACCCATTCAGCCAGGTCGCCTCAAACAGCTTGGGGAACTGGGGCGATGGCGGCGTCGAAGTCGAAATGGGGATCCATGTTTCGAAGATGGCTGAAGACGCGGGAGAAGGCGCGTCCGAGCAGGGCGCGGCTCCTCTCCTCCACCAACCTATCGGCTTTGGCCGACCGTGCCCCCAGCTGTGTCACCACGGTGGTGAAGAACTGCAGGTTGCCGGCGTAGTTGATTGTGTGCGGCTCTCCCACGGCAGCCTCACAGATGTTGCCCAGGGCAATGTTGGCCCTCTCCCGGAGCTTGGTGAGCATGGGGCCGTGCTCGTGCTCCAGGACTTGCCGCTGGCGTATCTCGTCGGCATTCTGACGCTCAACGGCCACGGCCTCTTCCACACGCTGGCGAAGACGGAGCACCTCGTCCTGGGAGGAGGCCAGCTCTTTCTGCGCTGCCTCAAGGGCAGCCCAGGAGGCGTCCGCTCGTCGCGTCGCCTCATCCTGTTGGGCCCTCAAGGAAGAGGTCCTACCTTCAGCTTCGACTCGGTCCATCCCCAGCTTCCCCTCGAACTCACGCTCGAGGCCTTGGCGTGCTGTCGTCACCCGATGGCAAACCTCCTCCAGGACAAGCGTTTCTCGCGCGGCGACATCGTCTTCCGCCTGCGTCACCAGGCGCTCCCTTGTCTCCAGCTGCTCGATCTCGCGAGCGCGTTCGGCGGCCTCCAGCACCAACGCTTCCTCGCGCTTCCGAAGCTCAGCCGGGTCGCCAGAAGCCACCTCCATCGATGCAAGGGCTGCCTCGCGTAGCTCCGCTTGCTCCTCCAACGAGTGACACCAGGCCAAGAGCTTCCGAGCCTGTTCTTCTGCTGCTCCTCACCGTCGGTCTGCTCTTCGGGCCTCCTCAACGGCCTGAGACCGAGCCGCCAGAGAGGCCTCCAGCGACGCCTTCGCCTCTTCGTCATCAAGGACGCGCTGACGACACGCGAGGGCACCGGCTGCCTCCAGCTCGCGCCACTCGGCAGCCAGGCGCAGGCCCTCAGCTTCCAGGCGTGCGTCTTCCTCAGTGAGCTCCTGCCCAAGCAGGTCTACGGCGCCGCTTGCCCTCCGAAGGAATTCATGGCGTCGGGCACGGCGCTCCCGAGCACGCTCAGGCACGTCTGCCGCGCCATCATCCGCCCCAAGCAGGCGTCGAGGACCTCGGATCATCGCCCCGGCCCCAGGCTGGGGGCTGGGGGCTGGCGCCTTCACGACGGCCGGCCGCGCCGCATTAGAAGCCCGACCTGAGTCCAACCTGACCTCAGGAGAAGGGCTCCGGAGGTGCCTCAGCCGGTCGCAGCCCGCGACCAAACGAGAAGCCCACGGCAGGCTGCCTATGTCGAGAGAAGGCCCGCGGAAGGAGATCGCGGGGGCGGGAGAGTCGCCGCGCGTTACGCGGCGGTCAGCGCCGTCACCTGCCCAAACCACAAGGGCAGTGCTGCTCGAGACACCCAGGGATGGCGGAGGAGACGGAGTCAAGGAGGGCGTCGGCCCGACGATTTCATCGAGCTCAGTGGGCAGAGGCCTGCAGAGCAAGGATTTGCGGATGCGGCAAGCAGGATAAGGAACAGAAAAGGAGAAGACTTACTCGTCGACGGCAAAGTACTTCCGGCGCTTAAGCAAGCGGCAGGGGATGTCGTCGCCCAAGGCCTCCCTTTTTCTCCGAAGGGCCTCAAAGTCCACACGGAAACGGCCCAGGAGAGATGCACAAGAACCAGCCTGCGAAGAGGACGGAGCACCAAGGCCACTTGCGTCGAGGGCGCACGCTTGGTACGCACGGGCAGTTGCCTCGTCAGAGATCCCGACCGGGGGCTCAGGAGCCTCGGCCTCAAGCACTGGAGGCGGCAGCACCTCACCCGTGGCCTCGGGAGCGCGGACCTCGTGAGCTGCCCCATCAAGAGCATTGCCAGGTGCAGTCACATCATCCTCGGCTCCCTCGACCCCCGCTGTCTCATGCCTCCCTGCTCCACCACTCGAGGAGGATTCACCCAGGCCGACCGGAAGGGAAATCACCACCACAGGGTTCTCGCGAGGCCCCTGGAGGCCGACAGGGCGTAGCCCCCACTCGTCGAAAGGGGGCATCTGCCTCATGAAGTCATCCCTGTTATGGCAGAGGTACAGCAAGGCTCCCCCCTGCCGGACACCCCCGGGGTTGGGATCGCCTATCAGGACCATGAGCACCCTCCTCAGCACCTCGGGCGTCAGGTCTTCTCCCTGAAGCCTCATACGGTCACCATGCCCGCTGAAGGCCCACATTCGACGAGAATGGCGTTGGAGAGGGGCAATGCGGTGCAATAGGAACTCCTTCACCACTTTGGGCGCCGTTACGCCAAGCTTCTTCAAGGACATGAAGCGGTGCCAGACGAAGGCGAGCCGGGGACTTACGAGCGTCACCTGGCCCCAGCCCGAATTAGGCACAGCAGGCGATGTCGGCTTCGCGAGCCGGGGGCCGGGCACCCCGACATCAATGTACAACCACCGCTCGCGGAACTCGGCTGAAGGCAGAGGGGGTTTGAAGTCGATACCAGAGGCTGCGGTCTCGGGCGAAGCTACGAAGCTCATGCATGCCGAGCATTGCGTGGGGTCGGCAAGATGCAAGGAGAAGAAGTGGCGCAGCAGGGCAACAGAAGGTGGGATGCCCACCATCGCCTCACAAACAAAAGCGAAGACTGAAAGAAGAGCAATAGACTCAGGACCCATATGCATCATGTGGATCTGATAATGATCAAGGACAGTGTTGAAGAAATCGGAGAAGGGAGGCACCAAACCCGCCCACAAGGCGTCGGCAAAGTAATGGACCTCGGTGATTATCCTATCAGTGGGGAGGTGACACGTAGGCCACGCCGTCGTCCTCCCGCACTCGTTGAAGGCGGTGGCCAGAGCCGGATTGAGCTTGCCCAGGCACTCCAGGTTGAGTATGATTGAGCGGCCGACAGCAGGCGCCACCGGCGGCAGCGGGCGAGATGGAGCCGCAGGCTTCTTCCCCTTCCCTTTCTTTGGAGCCATGGTGGCGGGCGGAAGAGAGGAGATGTGAGATGGGATTGGAAGCGAGGGTCAGAGTTCGGAGGGAGGAAGAGCAGGAGACAGTCAAGCAACAGGGAAAAGGGGGGCTGTGTACAACTGCGGGGCAACCTAGCGCAGCGCAGAATAAGGGAGCATGGGTAAACAGTGCCGCCCACGTCCAATCAACCGCCACGCGGCACCCGAGGCCGCAGGCTGTTAGGGCCCGCGGCGCTTCGCCCTTGCCCTTTCACCTCTCGGCACGGCCAAGTCCATGCGTGCCTTGGGCCCGGGGGCTACTATCGGCGTTCTGGGAACGGGGGTCCCCAGACTTGCTTGCCTGCGGCCTGCGGTGTGGCTCGAGTGGGGGCCCATCGTGGCCCATCTTCATCAACGCAAGGCTCAAGACCCTCGCGAGGCGGACGACACGACGCTTCCTCAAGCACGGCCTCCTTAGGCTGGCTCGCGAGGAGGCGGAGAGATCAAGGCGGGTACCTCACGAGGTGCCCATGACGCAAGCCATGACGACCCAGGGATGCCAGGCGGGCGCCAGCCCGCGCAGTGTCCTCCCTTTCCTCTTTGGTCCAAGGGGGGCAAGCGCAGATGAGGGGGTCAAGCAAAGGCACCCATTTCGGTGCAACGAGACCAAGACCAGCTCCGCGACAAGAAGGAAGTCACTGTGGAGCCCAAGCCGGCGTCATCACCAGAGCCTTTGGCAGGCAAAGACCAACTTTAGTCAGGATAAGTGTACCAGATGTTCCCCTTCAAATTGGCCGATTGTTGGCGCCCTTCCCGCTCAATATTTGGGAAGAGGCCCAGGGCCTTTGCCTATAAATAGGGCTAACCACCCACAGAGGAGGGGGGATCAAATCCAGCATCTAGAGAGAGAGAAGGGCGATCGAACTCCCCCTAGCAGTTCATTCCCTAGCCAAGAACTGGCCCTCGCGAGGCCGTTCCCCCTTGTACTGTTCTTCCTCATCAGCCCAAGAGGCAATCCACCCGCCACAAACTAGAGTAGGGTATTACACCACAATGGTGGCCCGAACTAGTATAAATCTTGTGTCTCTTGTGTTGTTCTTGCAGTAGCCAGATCCTGACAAGACGGAGAGGTAGAGGGCACGATCTCCGCGCGCACCCCAGAGTTCGAACCTTAAGGGTCTGCCGGAACCCGTGATCCGACAGCAACAACCCGGAGAGACCCTGCAAAAGTACATCCAGCGCTTCAACAGTGCGTGCCTCAGGATCCCCAAGGTGTCCGAGGAAGCCATCATCTCGGCCTTCTCCGATGGTGTGCGTGACGTCAAGATGAAGGAAGAGCTGGCAATGCATGAAGACCTGTGCACCTCCCTGGAGCTGTTCAACTTGGCGACCAAGTGCGCCAGGGCTGAGGAGGGGCATCTCTCCCTCCTTGAGCTGCCTGCCGTAGACCCAGAAGAGAAGAAGCCCAAGGCCAAGGACGTGAAGCGCAAGGGGGCTGCCGTGCTCGCGGCAGAACCGGACACCAAGCTAGGCAAGGATCTGCCTGAATCCTCCAGGAGCAGCCGGTACTGTGTGTACCACGACCTCCACACCCACAACACCAACGAATGCCAAGAACTCCGTGCCGTGCGAGAAGGAAGGATCGGCCGTCATCCTGACCGTGCTGACCGGGGTTACGGCCGAGGAGGAGGAAGAAACCCGGGACGCTGGGAAGACCGCGGCCCACGCCAAGGGTGGCGCGATCAACCTCGCGAGGACCGCTGGCGAGACTTGCCTCGTGAGGGGGAATGGCGGGATCAGCCTCATAAGGATCGCCTGCAGGGCAACGCAGGCCTCCCTCCTCTGCCGCCTCAGCCAAGAAGGAACGAGGACCGCCACCAGGACGAGGGGGCTGGGGGCTTCCAGGAGACGCGCGCAATCGCCTAGATCCTGGGCGGAGCTCAAGCCCCAGCCTCCCAACGCATCTTCAAGCAGTTTGCCCGCGAAGTGAATGCAGTCCTCCCCAGGCTCGAAGCCACGCGCCCTCTCAAGTGGTCAGCGTGCGCCATCACATTCAGCTCAGCAGATCAGCTCAAGTGCGCGGCCACAGCCGGGGTCCTCCCGATGCTTTGCTCCCCAGTCATCTGCAACGTACTGGTCACCAGGACCCTCATTGATGGTGGAGCAGGGCTAAACGTCCTGTCCGTGGAAACATTCAACAATCTTCAAGTGCCCTATGACCAGCTTCAGCCAACCAAGCCTTTCTCCGGAGTCACCGACGGTTCCACGACCCCGATCGGGCAGGTATGCCTCCCTGTCACCTTCGGAGCCCGCAGCAACTACCGCACCGAGCTCATCGACTTCGACGTCGCTCATATCCGCCTGCCGTACAATGCCATCCTTGGGTACCCAGCGCTGGCCAAGTTCATGGCCGTGACTCATCATGGCTACAACGTCCTCAAGATGCCAGGAAGTGGTGGAGTCATTATGGTGCCTTGTGAAGAGAAGGATGCAGTGTGTTCCCTGGAGCGAGCCTTTCAGGCCGCGTCACTAGAAGACCCAGATCGCGGAAGCAGGAGGCTTCCCGAGATCACCCCCAAGAAGAAGAAGACATCGTCAGGCTCAGCCCCTCAGGAGGCAGGCCCCTCAGGGCCCACGTCTGCCCAAGGGGACCCTCCTTCCATCGCATAGGAAAGCGCGCCCGGCGCCCTCCTCAGGCAGGGCTCGGGGGCTCTCACCTGGAGGGCCACCGACCTGGCCAGGGTCATGAAGGAGGCGCTTGGGCAACATGTGGAGGCGTGCCTCGAAGCACGTTTCCCTCAAGAAGGAGCAAGACAAGGAAGGTCAGACCAGCAGGAGTTCGTTAGCAAGGCCGTTCAAGAACTACAGGAGTCAAGAATCATGAGAGGTTGTCGTCGCGCACCAGCTGTGGCTCCCCATCCAGGCGAGGATGGTGGGCTGCGCGTCTGCGTCGACGTACCAGGGCTCAATCAGATCGCCACGGCGGAGCGCCTCTGGCCCTCACAGGTGGGGCGGTGCGCAGGACCACCCCACAGCTATGTTCGCATGCCTTATGGCCTGCCGAGCGTGGCTGTGGCGTCCCAGCGCATCATGAGGAGCATCTTGGAGGCGCAAGAAGGCGGGCATTCCGCAGCCCTGGCGGAGATGGAGGCTGGTCACGAGGAGCCACCAGTGCCTCCGGAGCCTCCCGAGGCCCCTGGGCCTGGGGGCTCGTGAGGATCGGCTTCTGCAGCCCACCGAGTCTGCTACACCAACGCCGCTGCCCCGACGACATCTTCAGGGACACATCTCAAGATACGGCCCAGTGCCAGGCGCAACCCGCCTAGAGGTAGGGCCTCGTGAGTCCCGCGCTGGCTCACGGGTGCCCAGATACACCTCACCTAGCTCTACCGTGCCAGCCACGTGTCAGGGCGGGGTTGTACACGCCCCGGGGGCTCCTCCCGGAGGGGAGCCCCCTCCCACGTAAGAGTGGAAGCACCATGCTCCGCGCTGGCTGACGACACTGCCGAGGAGCGGCTATGCCCGTACACATACGGAAGCGCTATGCTCTGCGCTGGTGATAAACAACTGAGGTTGGCCTCCGGGCCGCATTAACCTCAGGGAGCCCCGAGCACAGTGGCCGGCCTCATCGCAACGCCTCCCCCCGGGAGCGCCGCGCGAGGGGGCTGGGCGCGGGGGCTACGACTGGGTCACGCCCAGCCGTACGCCCCAGCCAGGCCCCTCGGGCCTGGTTCGTCACGCGTCTCTCCCCGAGCGGAGCCAAGGTATGAAGGCCGTTTGCGCGTCAAGGGGGACTCCTGAGCATCGCGACTCAGGAGCCTAACTGGCTTCGTAGCCCCTCACTCCTTAGTTCCGAAAGGCTATGCTGGGTGAGGTACGCGCGGGGTCGGGCTCTGCAGACGTAGAACAGTAACCCCGCCTGCATTTCATCTCGTCACCTGCTGTTCGCGCGTCAAGGGGGACTCCTGAGCATCGCGACTTAGGAGCCTAACTGGCTCCGTAGCCCCTCGCTCCTTAGTTCCGAAAGGCTATGCTGGGTGAGGTACGCGCGGGGTCGGGCTCTGCAGACGTAGAACGGAAACGCACCTACATCGCGCTTCCCTACTTGTTGTTCGTGCGCTAAGGGGGACTCCTGAGCATCGCGACTCAGGAGCCTAACTTGTCACGTGGCCCCTCATTCCTTTGGTCCCGTTCTAGTTTCCGGTCGGGGCTGATGTTGGGTGAGGCATGCGCGTGGCCGGGCTCTGCCGGCATAGAGCATAAGCAAGTAGGGAAGAGGAACATAAAATTCAAGGAACTTAAAAGTGAATATTACAACCCATAATGTCGCCTTAGTACCAAACGCAAATTTAAATGCCTCCTCGAGGCGTCGTGCATGTGGAGGAACCGAAACAGGAACAGGAGCGATAGCGGAGTCACTTATCGGCAGCGGAGTCGCGTGGAGTGGCTTCGCCTTGTGGGGTAGTGGGGTCGGCAGCGCCTCGCTTTGGCTTGGTGCTGAAGGCTCGGAACCTCCCCAGCAACGCCTCTGCGCGCCCCTTCACGGCCTCGACAGCAGCGGCGGCGCCCTCGCCGCTCACCGGCTCCAGCAGGCTGTCAAGGTCGGCGCTGGGGTCGCGGAGGTAGACATGGGCGAAGACCCGCGTCAGCGCGGCGGAAGACAGGACACGCGCCTCGGCTTCGATCGTGGGGACGAGTCCGAGGGCGACATCTCCAAGAGCCTTCACCAAGAAGGGAAGCAGTTTGGCGGGGCCGTCCCCGTCGCCAGCCAGCGGGCAATCCAGGCCACTCTCGTAAAGCGTCTTCAGTGAAGCGCGGGCATCCTTCTCCATGTCCGCGAAGGCCACGCGACCCTCGGCAAGGACCCGGGCCTTAGCGTCCAGCTCGGCCTTCGTCGTCTCCAGCTCCTTCTTCAACGCACCTAGGTGGCCGCGATGCTTCTTGAGCTTCGCCTCCCGGTCCTCGAGCGCCGCCTCGCGAGCCTTCACCCCCTTCTCCTGCTCTTGGCGAAGGCGGGTCTCCTCTGCAAGCTTACCACGCAGGCCTTGCATCCTGTCCTCCAGCTCCTGGCAGCGGTCGCGAATGCCAACCGCCTCTCCCAGGGCCGCGTCACGGGTAGCCTTCGCCTCGAGGATAGCCTCCTTCTCCTTGTCATAGGCCGTCGAGGCCAGAACCAGCGCTGCCCGGATCGAGGCGTCGGAGCGAATCCACCCCGAGGCCAGCTCCAGGCGCCCGGCCACCAGGCGAGGGTCGGCGCCTAGAAGATCCTGCCGCAGCCGGTCCAGTCCAGCAGCAGCTCGCTCCAGGATGGAAGAAGAAGGCAGAGAAGCATCAGTGCGCTTCAAGGCAACAGGAGGAGTCGCGGAACCAGCAGCCGGCGGAACGGGAGGAGAAGGTAGCGGCGGCGAGGCTGCAGTATCCCGAGACGACGTCCGCGGCGCCTCCCTAGCCGTAGCAGCAGCACCAGGCAAGGGCACCTCTGGGGTCGACCGAGCCATGGGGGCTGCGGCCCCAGCCAGATCAGCCAAGCCCCGCAAGGGCGAGTGGGCAGGAGGATCCTGTGCGTCGCGGTCGCCCTCCCCTGCAGGTGGAGGTGTCGCCGCAGCTGGGGCCTCAGGAGCTCCCTTCAGCTTCTTCGCCGCGGGCGCCAGCCTGCTCAGGAGAAGTGAACGTCAAGCCTCGTCAGCAGAACAAGAAACCAGGGACCAAGGATCAAGCACTTACAGGTCGTCGCCAGAAAGCTCCAGCGGTCTCCTGCCAAACTTGAAGCCGGAGAGCCGGCTGGAGGGGTCGACCTCGGAAGCAGAAGGCACGTCAGCGGTTCGCCCCGGAGTCAGGGCAGACCCGCGGGGGATCAACCCGGTCCTGCCCTTCTTTGGGACCGGGGGCGAGCTCCTGCTGCCCAGCACGTCGTCGTCGTCATCATCATCACTCAGTGAAAGGCGGAGAGCACGGGGCTTGCGCTGGAGCGAGGGAGCCTGGACTCTCCGTCAGTCGCCTCGGAGTCGGGGCCTGCCTCCTACCCCTCCTCGCCCCCATCTCCGCTGGAGTCGCCAGAAGACACATTCACCAGATCCTCGGGAACCACCACGGGCACGAGCCCGTCCCCATTGAAGACGGGCATGGACTCCACCACTTGCTTCCAATCGTCGCGGAGGAACAGGGGCAAAGGCGCGCCCTCCAGCCTTGCTACCTCGCCCCCGACCTGGGACTGGAGGACCGCAGACACGTCCTCTTCGCCCACGGCTGCGGGGCTCGGGTGAGGCCTCCACATCGGGGGAGAGTACTGCCGAAGCGGAGCCAGCTGGTGCTCCAGGAACTCCCTCAGCAACGACGCCCCGGTCAGCTTCGCCGTTGCCAAGTTGGCCGACTTCAGATCGGCGTCCATCTTCGCCAGCTTCGGCTTCGCGCGGGGGTCCGTGAGCTTCGCCCGGCACCAGTCTTCCGAGCTCACGGCCGGCTTCGTGGGAAGGGCCAACCGAGGGTCGACACACCCGGCGTCAACCAATACCCACTTGCTTCGGAAGCCCTCGATCCTCTTCCCTAGATTCGAGATGGCCATGGAGCTGCCGCACGCGACGAAGCCCGCGCATGCAGAAGGAGAACCTTTGGAGGTCCGGAGGTAGAAGTAGTGGCGCAGCAAGGCCACTGAAGGCTGCACCCCCACATGCGCCTCGCAGTAGTAGGCGAAGATCGCTAGGAGAAGGACGGAGTTGGGGTGGAGATGCAAAGCTTGCAAGTTGTGATGGCGGAGGACGACGAGGAAGAACTCAGAGAAAGGAGGCACCAGGCCCGCTGCAATGGAGCTCACAAAGAAAGGATAGAAGGTGCTCCCTTGGCCTTCGGGGACATTGGAGCCTACCTTGAACATTTGCGCCCCGTCAATGCCCTGCGCCGCAGCCATCCGGTGCAGTAGGGCGAGGCTCGCCTTCGACACGTTGGGCGAATCCAAAGCAGGTGAGAACCAAGCTTCGGTCGGGGCCCGGCGATGTGCCATGGCTACCTGGGTCGAGCGGGTGGAACAGATCTGGAAGCTTGGAGGAAGGAAGGAGAAGCGCAAGAAAGGGGATCTGGGCAGCGGATGAAGAAGGAGAAGAACAAAACCCAAGCAGATGCCACGCCTTTAGTATCCTGCGCAGTTGCAAAAGCACCCACGTCCAATCAACCGCCACACAGCGCCCGAGGCCGTAGGCTGTTGGGGCCCGCGGCGCTTCGCCCTTGCCCTTTCGCCTCTCGGCACGCCCAAGTCCGTGCGCACCTTGGGCCCGGGGGCTATTGTCGGCGTTCTGGGAACGGGGGTCCCTAGACTTGCCTGTCTGCGGCCTGCGGCGTGTCTCAAATGGGGGCCCAACGTGGCCCATCTTCATCAACACAAGGTTCAAGACACTCACGAGGGGCCAAGCCTCGCGAGGCGGACGACACGGCGCTTCCTCAAGCACGGCCTCCTTAGGCTGGCTCGCGAGGAGGCGGAGAGATCAAGGCGGGTACCTCACGAGGTGCCCATGATGCAAGCTATGCCTACCAAGGGCGCCAGGCGGGCGCCAGCTCGCGCAGCGTCCCCCTTTCCTCTTTGGTGCAAAGGGGGCAAGCTCAGGCGAGAGGATCAAGCAAAGGCACCCATTTCGTTGCAACGAGACCAAGACCAGTCCAACGGTGGGAAGGAGGTCACAATGGAGCCCAGGACGGCGTCACCACAGGGCCTTTGGCAGGCGAAGACCAACTTTAGTCAGGATAAGTGTACCAGATGTTCCCCTTCCCGCTCAATATTTGGGAAGAGGCCCAAGGCCTTTGCCAATAAATAGGGCCAGCCACCCCTAGAGTAGAGGCATCTAGTATCCGATCTGATCGAGTACCAAGGAACCAGTAGAAGCAAGTATAGAGAGAGAGAGAGAGAGAGAGAGAGAGAGAAGGGCGATCGAACTCTCCCTAGCAGTTCATCCCCTAGCCAAGAACAGACCCACGCGAGGTCGTTCTTCCTTGTATTGTTCTTCCTCATCAGCCCAAGAGGCAATCCACCCACCACACTGGAGTAGGGTATTACACCACAATGGTGGCCCGAACCAGTATAAACCCTATGTCTCTTGCGTTGTTCTTGCAGTAGTTTAGATCCTTGCGAGACAGAGAGGTAGAGGGCACGATCTCCGCGTGCACCCCATAGTTTGAACCTTAAGGGTCTGCCGGAACCCCAGAATCCGACAAGCGCCGCGCGAGGGGGCTTGGCACGGGGGCTACGCCTGGGTCACGCCCAGACGTACGCCGCCCAGCCAGGCCCCTCAGGCCTGGTTCGTCGTGCGTCTCTCCCCGAGCGGAGCCAAGGTATGAAGGCCGTTTGAGCATCAAGGGGGACCCTTGAGCATCGCGACTCAGGGGCCTAACTGGTCCCGTAGCCCCTCACTCCTTAGTTCCTAAAGGCTATGTTGGGTGAGGTACGCGCGAGGCCAGGCTCTACAGACATAGAACGGTAGTCTCGCTTGCATCTCACCTCATCGCCCGCTATTTGCGTGTCAAGGGGGACTCCTGAGCATCGCGACTCAGGAGCCTAACTGGCTCCGTAGCCCCTCACTCCTTAGTTCCGAAAGGCTATGCTGGGTGAGGTACGTGCTGAGTCGGGCTCTGCAGACGTAGAACAGAAGATACACCTACATCACGCTTCCCTACTTGTTGTTCGTGCGCCAAGAGGGACTCCTGAGCATCGCGACTCAGGAGCCTAACTTGTCCCGTAGCCCCTCACTCCTTTGGTCTCGTCCTGGTTTCCGGTCGGGGCTAATGCTGGGTGAGGTACGCGCGGGGCCGGGCTCTGCCGACGTAGAACACAAGCAAGTAGGGAGGAAAAGCATAAAATTCAAGGAATTTAAAAGCAAAATATTACAGTCCATACTGTTGTCTCAGTACCAAACGCAAGTTTAAATGCCTCCCCGAGGCGTGATGCATGTGCAGGAACTAAAAGAAGAACAGGAGCAGTAGCGGAGTCACTTGTCGGCGGTGGAGCAGCGCGGAGTGGCTTCACCTCGTGGAGCAGCAGGGCCGGCAGCACCTTGCTTCGGCTTGGTGCTGAAGGCCCGGAACTTCCCCAGCAGCGCCTCCGCGCGCCCTTTCACGGCTTCGACAGCGGCGGCAGCACCCTCGCCGCTCACCGGCTCCAGCAGGCTGTCGAGGTCGGCGCTGACAGACTGAAGAAATTGAACTGAGTTATTTGTGAAAGTCTTCAGTCAAAGTCTTCAAACACAGATATGAACAAACAGACAACACAGTAATGAGGAAATGAAAGTGTTGAGGAAATGGAACCAGTAAGCTTGGTGAAGACAATGATTTGGTAGACCAGTTCCAACTGCTGTCTCAGTTGTACGTCTGGTTGGAGCGGCTGAGTATTTAAACTCGAGGACACACAGTCCCGGACACCCAGTCCTGAGCACGCAGCTCGGGACACCAATCCCTCACCGTATTCTCCTTGAACTAAGGACACACAGTCCTCGTCCAATCACTCGTGGTAAGTCTTCAGGTGACTTCCAAACCTTCATAGACTTGGTCACTCGGTGATCCACAATTCCTCTTGGATGCTCTAGACCTTGACGCCTAACCGTCTGGAAGAAGCACAGTCTTCAAAGGTAACAAGCGTCGGATCCACGCAGGATCAATTTCTTCAGTGATGCTCAAGCACTTTGGGTTTGTAGGTGTTTTGGATTTGGGATTGGATTTTCCTCACTTGATGATTTTCGCTCAAAGTCCTCGGAGGATGGGTTGCTCTCAAATGACAAGTGTCAAGTTCACGCGGAGCAGCCAACCAGCTAGTGGTTGAAGGGGGCGGCTATTTATAGCCTAGGGAGCAGCCCGACATGATAAGACATAAATGCCCTTCAATGATATGACCGTTAGGTGGACAAGATATTTTAGGACAGCTGGCGCGTGGCATAGCAACGGTCGGAAATTTGGAGTACAAATTCCTCAGGGCTATCATGTTCTTCACTGTGTAGGCAATTCGCACTGGCGAATTCCTAACTCCTCAGTCAGAGCAAAGTCCTCAGTGACCAGAAGAACTGCGTCTCTGTCACTGAAGAAATTGACTGAACTGTATGAGATTTCCAATGGCTTCACTCGAAGGGATTGGTAGGTGTAGGATTTGAGTTGAGCATCACATGGAAATTTTCTCCTTAGTATTTCCTCGACCCCCTTTAACAGTACGGTGTTTCCTATGACTCAAGAAAGAGAAAAATGAAACTACAAAAACAAAAGTCTTCACGCTTCACGTTCCTCAAACGAATACCATGTCTTCAAGGTCACACCAATTTCTTCACTTTCAAAGTCTTCAGAAAGTCTTCAGAAAGTCTTCAGAATATCAAAGTCTTTAGTCGAAGAACTTCATTTTTAGGGGTCGACTTTTACTGTGAATATCAAAGTCCTCATAGACTTATAGACCTGTGTACACTCATAAACACATCAGATGCTTAACCTATAAGTCTTCAATACACCAAAATCACTAAGGGGCACTAGATGCACTTACATGAAGCCTATCCCCCTAACTGCACTGTTGGGTACGACTCCGCAAGCTACTGAGTGGCTAATGGACAGTGGATGCACTAATCACATGACTGGTGATCGAAGTCTTCTTATGGATTCAACTCTACATCTGTCTACTAAAAGTCACATCACGCTCGCTGACACTGGTAAAGGTAAGGTATTGGGCCTAGGTAGAGTTGCAATCTCAAAGGATCAACACATGGATAAAGTGATGCTTGTTGAATCCCTTTGATGTTGGGGAACGTAGTAATTCCAAAAAAAATCCTACACACACGCAAGATCTATCATGGTGATGCATAGAAACAAGAGGGGAGAGTGTAGTCCATGTACCCTCGTAGACTGTAAGCAGAAGCGTTTATCAACGTGGTTGATGTAGTCGTACACCTTCACGATCCGTCCCAATCAAGCACCGAACGTACGGCACCTCCGTGTTTAGCACACGTTCAGCTCGATGGCCTCCTTGCCTTCTTGATCCAGCAGGAGGGGCAAAGTAGTAGATGAGTTCCGGCAGCACGACGGCGTGGTGACGGTGTTGGTGAAGAACAATCTCCGCAGGGCTTCGCCTAAGCACTATGAAAACTATGACGGAGGATAAACTAGAGGGGATGGGGTTGCCGGCACACGGCTTGGTGTTTATTGATGTGTCTTGGGTGCTAGCCCTTCCCCTCTATTTATATGTTGAGCCTTGGGGTCGAAACTTGGAGTAAAATCCTCCACAAAGTCGGTTTCACCCGAAAGGCAAGAGTCCTTCTCGGACTCCAGTGCCAGACGCCACGGTTCCCGGCGTCTGGACACGGACGCCAGGGACCCTTGCGTCTGGCCCCTGGACTCTGCAAAACTTCCTTTTGCGCTTTCCAAAAACCTTGTGGGCTTTCCCCTTTGTCCCAAATAAAGTGTTCTCGTACCCAAACATTTCTGGAAACATCCGGAACCCCTTCCTGTCAATTCTGGAACCCTTCCGGAGACTAAACACTATTATCCCATATATCAATCTTTATCTCCGAACCATTCCGGAGTTCCTCGTCATGTCCGTGATCTCATCTGGGACACCGAACAACATTCGGTCACCAACATACATAACTCATATGATATTATATCATCAACGGACGTTTAAGCGTGCGGACCCGACGGGTTCAAGAACTATGTAGACATGACCGAGACACCTCTCTGGTCAATAACCAATAGCGGAACCTGGATGCCCATATTGGCTCCTACATATTGTACAAAGATCTTTATCGGTCGAACCGCATAACAACATATTTTGTTCCCTTTGACATCGATATGTTACTTGCCCGAGATTCGATCGTCGGTATCCTCATACCTAGTTCAATCTTGTTACCGGCAAGTCTGTTTACTTTTTCCATAATGCATCATCCTGCAACTAACTCATTATTGCTTGCAAGGCTTATAGTGATGATCATTACCGAGAGGGCCCAGAGAGACCTCTCTGATACACAGAGTGACAAATCCTAATCTCGATCTATGCCAACTCAAGAAACACCATCGGAGACACCTGTAGAGCATCTTTATAGTCACCCAGTTACGTTGTGACGTTTGATAGAACACTAAGTGTTCCTTTGGTATTCGGGAGTTGCATAATCTCATAGTCATAGGAACATGTATAAGTCATGAAGAAAACAATAGCAATAAACTAAATGATCATAGTGCTAAGCTAACGGATGGGTCTTGTCCATCACATCATTCTCTTATGATGTGATCCCATTCATCAAATGACAACACATGTCTATGGCTCGGAAACATAACCATCTTTGGTAAACAAGATAGACAAGTAGAGGCATACTAGGGACTCTCTGTTTTGTCTATGTATTCACACATGTACTAAGTTTCCGATTAATACAATTCTAGCATGAATAATAAACATTTATCATGATATAAGGAAATATAAATAACAACTTTATTATTGCCTCTTGGGCATATTTCCTTCATTGGATTAAAATTAATGTTTGTCTCAATGCTTTGTGATCTGAACATGATTCTGATATTTGGAAAGTATCATTGCCTTCTGTACTTATGGAATCTGACAAATATCTACTCTTCGAAGGGTATCGAATAGATGAACTGTATATGGTAGATTTCTTCGTAGGACCACAGCTTGCCGTATGTCTTCTAGAAAAAGCTTCAGAGTGCTGCCTCTGGCATCGGAGGCTAAGTCATGCGGGCATGAGGAACTTGCACACTCTCATAAAGAAGAAGCATATCATTGGCATCGAGGGCATCAAGTCAAGAAGGATCATCTATGTGGTGCTTGTGAAGCGAGGAAGATGACTAGGGCGAAGCATCCCTCGAAGACAATCATGACTACATCACGGCCCTTCAAGATGCTACACATGGACTTATTTGGCCCTACTCATTACTCTACCCTTACTACCATTGCACATCTCTATGGCTTCGTTATTGTTGATGACTATTCAAGATACACTTGGGTGCACATAATTCTTTACTAGACTGAAGTGTAGGATGTCTTCAGACGCTTCGCAAATCATGCCATGACCAATTATGGCATCAAGATCAAGAACATCAGGAGTGACAACGGCACAGAATTCAAGAACACTAGCCTCGACACTTATCTTGGTACAATTGGCATCACACATGAGTTCTCTGCTCCATACACATCTCAGTAGAATGGCATCGTGGAGCACAAGAACAGAGCCCTCATTGAGATGGCACGTACGATGCTCGATGAGTACAAGACTCCAAGGAAGTTCTGGCCTGAAGCCATTGACACTGCTTGCCATATTATCAACAGAGTTTATCTTCATAAGTTCTTCAAGGAGACATCCTATGAACTCCTGACTGGTGAGAAGCCAAACGTCAGCTATTCCAAAGTCTTTGGTGCTAGGTGCTGGATCAAGGATCCGCATCACACTTCAAAATTTGCACTGAAAGCACATGAAGGTTTTATGCTTGGCTACGGAAAGGATTCGCACACCTACAGAGTCTTCAACCTCTTTCACTATAAAGTGGTTGAAACTGTAGATGTGCGGTTCAATGAGACTAACGGCTCTCAAAGAGAGCACATGCCAAATGTGCTAGATGAAGCTACACCAAGTGAGCAGCTAGGTACTGGAGAAATCATACCCACCGAGGAACGGGCTGAAGAGGAAATCATCATTTTAGCACCTAATCAACATGAAGACAATGGTCAGTCTGAAGACAATGCTGAAGCTAATGACAATCAACGAGAGCAAAGTCTTCGCCCTGCCCATACTCGCGTGGTCAATGAAGTGCAGATTGAGAAGATCATCGATAGTATTAATGCACCTGGTCCACTCACTCGTTCAAAATCAACACAGCTAGCAAACTTCTGTGGGCACTTTGCATTTGTTTCTATATCTGAACCCAAGAATGTTGATGAAGCCTTTATGGAACTTGAATGGATTCAAGCTATGCAAGAAGAGCTTCAACAGTTTGAGCTGAATAGTGTCTGTGAGCTAGTTAAGCGTCCTGATCCTCGCAAGCACAACATTATAGGCACCAAATGGATCTATCGCAACAAGCAAGATGAGCATGATCAAGTTGTCTGAAACAAGGCGCGTCTCGTTGCTCAAGGTTGCACACAAGTGGAAGGAATTGACTTCGATGAAACCTTTGCTCCTGTGGCTAGGCTTGAATCCATTCGTATACTGCTAGCCTATGCTAACCACAACAATATTCTTCTGTACTAAATGCATGTGAAGAGTGCTTTCCTAAATGGAAAAATTGAAGAAGAAGTATATGTTGCTCAACCTCCTGGTTTTGAATATCCAAAGCATCCTGACATGGTGTACAAGCTCAACAAGGCATATGGCCTCAAACAAGCACCTCGTGCTTGGTATGACACACTCAAAGACTTCCCGAAGAGCAAAGGCTTCAAACTTGGTTCCCTATATCCCACTCTCTTCATGAAGATATATGATGGTGAACTTTTTTTGTGTCAAATCTATGTGGATGACATTATCTTTGGCTGCACTGATAAGAGATACAGTGATGAGTTTGGGCATATGATGCAAGAGCAATATCAGATGTCCATGATGGGAGAGATGAAATTCTTCCTTGTTCTTCAAATCCGTCAACAAAGAAATGGCATCTTCATATCACAAGAGAAATACCTCAAAGACTGCCTGAAGAAGTTTGGAATGCAAGAATGCAAAGGGTACACAACGCCAATGCCAACCAAAGGCCAATTGGGCCCCGACGACAATGGTAAAGAGTTTGATCAAAAGGTATACCGCTCCATGATTGGTTATTTATTGTACATATGTGCATCTAGGCCTGATATAATGCTTAGAATTTGCATGTGTGCCCAATTCCAAGCTGCACTGAAGGAATCGCATCACCTCGTTGTGAAGCGAATTCTTAGATATTTGGCTCACACCCCAATGCTAGGATTATGGTATCCAAAGGGCTTAGATCTTGATCTAGTTGGATTCTCATATGCTGATTATGCTAGTGACAAGGATGATCGCAAGTCCATATCAGGCACATGTCACTTTCTTGGACGATCTCTTGTCTGTTGGTCTTCAAAGAAGCAGAACTGTGTATCACTCTCCACTGCTGAATCTGAATACATTGCTGCTAGATCTTGCTGCGCTCAGCTTCTCTAGATGAAGCAAACTCTCAAGGATTATGGCATCAACTTGAAGAATGTGCCACTCTACTGCGACAATGAAAGCACCATCAAGATTGCCAACAATCTAGTTCAGCACTCGAAGACAAAGCACATTCAGATCTGTCATCGCTTTCTCAGAGATCATGTCATGAAGGAAGACATTGATATCATTCAGGTCAACACTGAAGAGCAATTGGCAGATACCTTCACAAAGCCCTTGGATGGCAAAAGGTTTTGCAAGCTGCGTTGTGAGCTAAATATCTTAGAATCCTCAAATGTCCTGTGAACGGACACACATCCTATGCACGTTCGACGGCGTTCTAGGAACGGGGGTACCCAGACTTGCCTGCCTACGGCTTGCGGCGTGGCTCAAATGGGGGCCCAGCGCGGCCCATCTTCATCAACATAAGACTCAAGACCCTCGCGAGGGGCCAAGCCTCGCGGGGCGGACGACACAGCGCTTCCTCAGGCGCGGCCTCTAAAGGCTGGCTCACGAGAAGGCGGAGAGATCAAGGCAGGGTACCTCACGAGGTGCCCATGACGCAAGCCATGACGACCAAGGGTGCCAGGCGGGCGCCAGACCATGCACTGTCCTCCCTTCCCTCTTTGGTGCAAAGGGGGCAAGCGCAGGCGAGAGGATCAAGCAAAGGCACCCATTTCGGTGCAACGAGACCAAGACCAGTCCAACAGTGGGAATGAGCTCATCGTGGAGCCCAGAACGGCGTCACCACATGTCCTTTGGCAGGCGAGGACCAACTTTAGTCAGGATAAGTGTACCAGGTGTTCCCCTTTGAATTGGCCAATTGTTGGCGCCCTTCTCGCTCAATATTTGGGAAGAGGCCCAAGGCCTTTGCCTATAAATAGGACCAGCCACCCCCAGGGTAGAGGCATCGAGGCATCTAGAGAAGGAGGAGTCTAGCAAGTTAGCATCGGGCAATTAGGCCAGCAGAACCTAGAGTCCAAGCAAGCAGAAGACAAGTAGAGAAAGAGAGAGAAGGGCGGCTGAACTCCTCCTAGCAGTTCATCGTCCTAGCCAAGAACAGGCCCTCGCGAGGCCGTTCACCCTTGTATTGTTCATCATCATCATCAGCCCAAGAGGCAATCCACACACCACACTGGAGTAGGGTATTACACCACATCGGTGGCCCGAACCAGTATAAACTCTGTGTCTCTTGTGTTGTTCTTTCTGTAGTTTAGATCCTTGCGAGATGGAGAGGTAGAGGGCATCATCTCCGCGCGCACCCCAGATTTCGAACCTTAAGGGTCTGCCGGAACCCGTGATCCGACATTTGGCGTGCCAGGTAGGGGTGCGCCAGAATCTGTCTTCCACCGCTCCGCTCTCCTCCGACCGTCGCATCCATGTCTGACGCTCGTCGGGCCCGCGCCGAGCGCCGGGCCGCCATCGCTTCCCGCGTCGCCCAGACGGCTCCCATCGGTGGGCGTCCTCGTCGTTCCCCGTCGCCCACCGTCAACGCCGCCACCGGCCCGGCGGGGACCGAGCAGCAGGCATCGTCTCAGCACCCGTCCGTGCGGCGAGACGGGCGCACTACTACTCCATTGCTCACCCCCGACGGCTCTTCGTCCCGCGCACTCCGCGCACCCTTGGAAGCTCGAGCTGCTCTCATTGCAGCAAACGAGCTCCTGCGCTACCGTCCCGTCGACGACGTCTATGAAGAGTGGCTCGACCGCATCGCCGAGCTCGTCCGCGCCGCAGGGGGCTCTCCTGCGTCGTCCGCTCCGCTGCGCCGCACCCTGCCCCGCGCGGGCAATGAAGCTCCGGGGGCGTATCAACCGCCTCCTCTCCAAGTAGACGCCATGGCTCCAAGGAGCGCGGCCCCTGGGCGGAACCCGCTTCGTCACGCGCCGGCCCAACAAGATCGGAGCTGGCAAGAAGTCCCTCGGCCGTAGGAGGCTGCCCGGGCGCTTCCTGCGCCGGCTTGCCGTGACCCTGCTCCAGCTCCGGCCCATCAAGACACCGCGCTACTCCCAGCTGCAGCGCAAGGGGACCCGCAAGGCCAAGCTCTCCCTCAACCAAAGCCTCCCGTGGCCACCACAGGCTGCCGTGCATACACCACCGAGCTGCGTAGCGTCGCGTAGCCCGGCAAGTTCAAGCCAGACCTGCCTCCTCGCTACGACGGCATGACTGATCCCGCAGAGTTGCTCCAGCTCTACGAGCAGGGCATCGAAGCTGCCAGCGAGGATGAAAAGTTCATGGCGAACTGGTTCCCCATGGCGCTGAAGGAAGGAGCTCGCACCTGGCTCCTGAATCTGGCTCCAGGCACGATCTCCTCCTGGGACCAGATGCGCATCCACTTCATCGCCAACTTCCAAGGTACTCGCGACCGGCCGCCCGCCGTGAGTGACATGCGCCGCATCAAGCAGCAACCTGGGGAGACCCTGCAAAAGTACATTCAGCGCTTCAACAGTGCGCGCCTCAAGATCCCCAAGGTGTCCGAGGAAGCCATCATCTCGGCCTTCTCCGATGGCGTGCGCGACGTCAAGATGAAGGAGGACCTGGCGATGCATGAAGACCTCTGCACCTCCCTGGAGCTGTTCAACTTGGCGACCAAGTGCGCCAGGGCTGAGGAGGGACATCTCTCCCTCCTCGAGCTGCCCGCCGTAGACCCAGAAGAGAAGAAGCCCAAGGCCAAGGACGTGAAGCGCAAAGGGGCTGCCGTACTCGCAGCAGAACCGGACACCAAGCAGGGAAAGGATCTGCCCGAATTCTCCAGGGGCAGTCGGTACTGTGTGTACCACGACCTCCACACCCACAACACCAACGAATGTCAAGAACTCCGCGCCGTGCGAGAAGGAAGGATCGGCCGTCGCCCTGACCGCGCTGACCGGGGCTACGTCCGAGGAGGAGGGAGAAACCCAGGACGCTGGGAAGATCGCGGCCCGCGCCAAGGGTGGCGCGACCAACCTCGTGAGGACCGCTGGCGGGACCTGCCTCGCGAGGGGGACTGGAGGGATCAGCCTCGTGAGGATCGCCCTCATGGCAACGCAGGCCTCCCTCCGCTGCCGCCTCAGCCAAGGAGGAACGAAGACCTCCATCAAGACGAGGGGGCTGGGGGCTTCCAAGAGCCGCGCGCAATCGCCTGCATCCTGGGCGGAGCTCAAGCCCCAGCCTCTCAACGCATCTTCAAGCAGTTTGCCCGTGAAGTGAATGCAGTCCTTCCCAAGCTCGAAGCAATGCACCCCCTCAAGTGGTCGGCGTGCGCCATCACGTTCAGCTCTGCAGATCAGCTCAAGTGCGCGGCCACAACCGGGGTCCTCCCGATGCTTTGCTCCCCAGTCATCAGCAACGTACTGGTCACCAGGACCCTCATCGATGGTGGAGCAGGGCTCAACGTCATGTCCGTGGAAACATTCAACAACCTCCAAGTGCCCTATGACCAGCTTCAGCCAACCAAGCCTTTCTCCGGAATCACAGACGGTTCCACAATCCCGATCGGGCAGGTCCGCCTCCCTGTCACTGTCGGATCACGGGTTCCGGCAGACCCTTAAGGTTCGAACTCTGGGGTGCGCACGGAGATCGTGCCCTCTACCTCTCCGTCTCGTAATGATCTAGCTACTGCAAGAACAACGCAAGAGACACAGGGTTTATACTAGTTCGGGCCACCATTGTGGTGTAATACCCTACTCTAGTTTGTGGTGGGTGGATTGCCTCTTGGGCTGATGAGGAAGAACAGTACAAGGAAGAACGACCTCGCGAGGGTCTGTTCTTCGTTAGGGGATGAACTGCTAGGGGGAGTTCGATCGCCCTTCTCTTTCTCTGGATGCGGGATCCTACCTCAGGTTGTTTGCCCCCCCCTCAACCCTGGGGGTGGCTGGCCATATTTATAGGCAAAGGCCCTGGGCCTCTTCCCAAATATTGAGCGGGAAGGGCGCCAACAATTGGCCAATTTGAAGGGGAACATCTGGTACACTTATCCTGACTAAAGTTAGTCTTCGCCTGCCAAAGGCTCTGGTGATGACGCCGGCTTGGTCTCCACAGTGACTTCCTCCTTGTCGCGGAGCTGGTCTTGGTCTTGTTTCACCGAAATGGGTGCCTTTGTTTGATCCTCTCGCCTGCGCTTGCCCCGTTTGCACCAAAGAGGAAAGGGAGGACATTGCGCGGGCGGGCGCCCGCCTGGCACCCTTGGTCGTAATTGCTTGCGTCATGGGCACCTCGTGAGGTACCCACCTTGATCTCTCCGCCTCCTCGTGAGCCAGCCTAAGGAGGAAGCGTCGTGTCGCCCGCCTCGCGAGGCTTGGCCCCTCGCGAGGGTCTTGGGTCTTGTGTTGATGAAGATGGGCCACATAGGGCCCCCACTCGTGCCACGCCGCAGGCCGCAGGCAGGCAAGTCTGGGGACCCCCGTTCCCAGAACGCCGACAGTAGCCCCGGGCCCAAGGCGCGCACGGACTTGGCCGTGCCGAGAGGCGAAAGAGCAAGGGCGAAGCGCCGCGGGCCCTAACAGCCTGCGGCCTCGGGCGCTGCGTGGCGGTTGATTGGACGTGGGCGGCACTGTTTACCCATGCTCCCTTATTCTGCGCCGCGCTAGGTTGCCCCGCAGTTGTACACAGCCGCCCTTCTCCCTGTTGCTTGACCGTCTCCTGCTCTTCTTCCCTTCGAACTCAGACCCTTGCTTCCAATCCCATCTCACATCCCCTCTCTTCCGCCCGCCGCCATGGCTCCAAAGAAAGGGAAGGGGAAGAATCCTGCGGCTCCATCTCGCCCGCTGCCGCCGGTGGCGCCTGCTGTCGGCCGCTCAATTATACTCAACCTGGAGTGCCTGGACAAGCTCAATCCGGCTCTAGCCACCGCCTTCAACGAGTGCGGGAGGACGACGGCGTGGCCGACGTGTCACCTCCCCACTGATAGGATAATCACCGAGGTCCATTACTTTGCCGACGCCTTGTGGGCGGGTTTGGTGCCTCCCTTCTCCGATTTCTTCACCGCCATCCTTGATCATTATCAGATCCACATGATGCATATGGGTCCTGAGTCCATAACTCTTCTTTCTGTCTTCGCTTTTGTTTGTGAGGCGATGGTGGGCATCCCTCCTTCTGTTGCCCTGCTGCGCCACTTCTTCTCCTTGCATCTTGTCGACCCCACACAATGCTCGGCATGCGTGAGCTTCGTAGCTTCGTCCGAGACCGCAGCCTCTGGTATCGACTTTAACCTCCCTCCGCCTTTAGCCGAGTTCCGCAAGCGGTGGTTGTACATTGATGTCGGGGTGCCCAGCCCCCGGCTCGCGAAGCCGACATCGCCTACTGTGCCTAATTTGGGCTGGGGCCAGGAGACGCTCGCAAGTCCCCGGCTCGCCTTCGTCTGGCATCGCTTCATGTCCTTTAAGAAGCTTGGCGTAACGGCGCCCAAAGTGGTGAAGGAGTTCCTATCGCGCCGCATTGCCCCTCTCCAACACCATTCTCGTAGAATGTGGGCTTTCAGCGGGCATGGTGACCGCATGAGGCTTCAGGGAGAAGACCTAACGCCCGAGGTGCTGAGGAGGGTGCTCTTGGTCCTGACAGGCGATCCCAACCCCGGGGGTGTCCGGCAGGGGGGAGCCTTGCTGTACCTCTGCCACAATAGGGATGACTTCGTGAGGCAGATGCCCCACTTCGACGAGTGGGGGCTACGCCCTGCCGGCCTCCAGGGGCCTCGCGAGAATCCTGTGGTGGTGATTTCCCTTCCGGTCGGCCTGGGTGAATCCTCCTCGAGTGGTGGCGCAGGGAGGTAGGAGACAGCGGGGGTCGAGGGAGCCGCGGACGATGTGACCGCACCTGGCGATGCTCTTGACGGGGCAGCTCACGAGGTCCGTGCTCCCGAGGCAACGGGCGAGGCGCCGCCGCCTCCGGTGCTTGGGGCCGAGGCTCCTGAGCCCCCAGCCGGGATCTCTGACGAGGCAACTGCCCGTGCGTTCTAGGCATGCGCCCTCGACGCGAGTGGCCTTGGCGCTCCGTCCTCTTCGCAAGCTGGTTCATGTGCATCTCTCCTGGGTCGTTTTCATGTGGACTTTGAGGCCCTCCGGAGAAAAAGGGAGGCCTTGGGCGACGACTTCCCCTGCCGCTCGCTGAAGCGCCGGAAGTACTTTGCTGTCGATCAATAAGTCTTCTCCTTTTCTGTTCCTTATCCTGCTTGCCGCACCCGCTGATCCTTGCCCTACAGGCCTCTCCCTATTGAGCTCGATGAAGTCGTCGGGCCGACGCCCTCCTTGACTCCGTCTCCTCCACCACCCCTGGGTGTCTCGAGCGGCACTGCCCTTGTGGTTTGGGCAGGTGACGGCGCGGACCACCGCGTAGCGCGCGTCGACCCTCCCGCCCCTGTGATCTCCTTCCGCGGGCCTTCCCTCGACATAGGCAGCCTGCCGTGGGCTCCCCATTTGGTCGCGGGCTGCGACCGGCTGAGGCACCTCCGGGGCCCTTCTCCTGAGGTCAGGTCGGACGCAAGTCGGGCTTCTGATGCGGCGCGGCCGTCTGTCGGGAAGGCGCCAGCCCCCAGCCCCCTGCCCGGGGCCGGAGCGATGATCCGAGGTTCTCGACGCCTGCTTGGGGCGGATGATGGCGCGGCAGACGTGCTTGAGCATGCTCGGGAGCGCCGTGCCCGTCACCATGAATTCCTTCGGAGGGCGAGTGGCGCTGTAGACCTGCTTGGGCAGGAGCTTCCTGAGGAAGACGCGCGCCTGGAAGCTGAGGGCTTGCGCCTGGCTGTCGAGCGGCGCGAGCTGGAGGCAGCCGCTGCCCTCGCGCATCGTCAGCGTGTCCTTGATGACGAAGAGGCAAAGGCGTCGCTGGAGGCCTCTCTGGCGGCTCGGTCTCAGGCCGTTGAGGAGGCCCGAGGAGCAGACCGACGACGAGGAGCAGTAGAAGAACAGGCTCGGGAGCTCTTGGCCTGGTGTCGCTCGTTGGAGGAGCAAGCGGAGCTGCGCGAGGCAGCCCTTGCATCGATGGAGGTGGCTTCTGGCGACCCGGCTGAGCTTCGGAAGCGCGAGGAAGCGTTGGTGCTGGAGGCCGCCGAACGCGCTCGCGAGCTCGAGCAGCTGGAGACGAGGGAGTGCCTGGTGACGCAGGCAGAAAACGATGTTGCCGCGCGAGAAACGCGCGTCCTGGAGGAGGTTTGCCGTTGGGTGGCGACAACACGCCAAGGCCTCGAGCGTGAGTTTGAGGGGAAGCTGGGGATGATCTGAGTCGAAGCTGAGGGTAGAACCGCCACCTTGAGGGCCCAGCGAGATGAGGCGACGCGACGAGCGGACGCCTCCCGGGTCGCCCTTGAGGCAGCGCAGAAGGAGCTGGCCTCCTCCCA
The DNA here is from genome assembly GCA_032464435.1 of Aegilops umbellulata. NCBI lineage: Eukaryota > Viridiplantae > Streptophyta > Magnoliopsida > Poales > Poaceae > Aegilops > Aegilops umbellulata. The sequence continues at coordinate 123,958,706 of CP136054.1, read as the reverse complement.
GGCCGAGGTGCTCCGCCTACGCCAGCGTGTGGAAGAGGCCATGGCCGTCGAGCGTCAGAATGCCGACGAGATACACCAGTGGCAAGTCCTGGAGCACCAGCACGGCCCCATGCTCACCAAGCTCCGAGATAGGACCAACATTGCCCTGGGCAACATCTGTGAGGCTGCCGTGGGCGAGCCGCACACGATTAACTACGCCGGCAACCTGCAGTTCTTCACCACCGTGGTGACACAGCTGGAGGCACGGTCGGCCAGAGCCGATAGGTTGGTGGAGGAGAGTAGCCGCGCCCTGCTCGGGCGTGCCTTCTCCCGTGTCTTCAGCCATCTTCGAAACATGGATCCCCACTTCGACTTCGACGCAGCCATCGCCCCAGTTCCCCAAGTTGTTCGAGGCGACCTAGCTGAATGGGTGGAGAGCAGCGTAGATGCTCTTGTCATGGCCTTCACTTCGGATGATGACGGCGTGATCGTGGGCGCCGACGAAGGTGGTGTGGTGGAAGACCCCAACGCCGCTGACGGGGGCCCAAACAACGAAGGTGAGTTCAGCGATGCCAGCGACAGCTCGGGAGGCGCCTCCGAGGATGCATTGGGGGATTTGTCAAATTGACCATGTGCTATCCTCGCCTTTTTACCCTGCATAGATAGAACTCAGGTGTTTTGCCCAACGGTTGTGAGAGCATTTTGGGAGGGGGAGCCCCTCATGTATGAACTTGTATCTAATATATCTATAGTGATTAAATCGTACGCGTGTCCAACGGTAGGCTGGTTCGCCCTTGTCCCTTGCTTGCTCCAGAGCTGCCTTCTGGAGGGCGTCGCGCCCCGGGTGCTGGGTAGTTGAAACCTCGGGAAGCGGGGTCGTTACTGACAGGAAACCCCACAGGCGTGGGCAGTCTTTGCAGGCTCCGGGCCTTTTCTCGAATGTGACGTCTTCACAGGTGTTTGCCTTCTTCACAGGCTCCGGGCCTTTTCCTCGAGCGAGACGTCTTCACAGGCGTTTGCCTTCTTCACAGGCTCCGGGTCTTCTCCCGAGGGGGATGGCTTCACAGGCATTCGCCTTCTTCATAGGCTCCGGGCCTTCTCCCGAGAGGGATGGCTTCACAGCCATTCGCCTTCTTCACAGGCTCCGGGCCTTCTCCCGAGAGGGATGGCTTCACAGGCATTCGCCTTCTTCACAGGCTCCGGGCCTTCTCCCGAGAGGGATGGCTTCACAGGCATTCGCCTTCTTCACAGGCTCCGGGCCTTCTCCCGAGAGGGATGGCTTCACATGCATTCGCCTTCTTCACAGGCTCCGGGCCTTCTCCCCAGAGGGATGGCTTCACAGGCATTCGCCTTCTTCACAGGCTCCGGGCCTTCTCCCGAGAGGGATGGCTTCATAGGCATTCGCCTTCTTCACAGGCTCCGGGCCTTCTCCCGAGAGGGATGGCTTCACAGGCATTCGCCTTCTTCACAGGCTCCGGGCCTTCTCCTGAGAAAACGATCCCCGCACGCACCAATGGTCACCTCGCGAGGGAGCGGCAGCGGCTATCTGGGTCGTGCTTAAGCTAGGCCTGGTCCGGCTCGCGAGGGGCTCGCGAGGGGAGGCAGCTGTGATGAGATGGTGACCAGAACGCGGGAAACGATTCAAACAAGACCAAACACCCCTTCCCCGAACGCACGCAAAGCTCAGATTCGAATTCAACTTAAATCCAGCGGGGGGGGAAAGGTTACAACCAAAGGAAGAAGGCAATGAAAGCAAACAAAAAGGCCGCGTCCGGCACCTAATCTAGTCTTCGACGTGCTCTCACCAGCGCGGAGCTAAGTGCTATCCATTGGGCGTGGGAGCGAGCCCCAGGGCCTGAGGTCGGCACCCCTGAGACTCCGGGGTGTGTACAGCCCCACTCATTATTACGTGAGAGTGTCACGGGGCGGCGAGCTTCACAGGCACCGGGCCTTCTTCACAGGAACCGGCCTTGCTTCATATCGCCAGACGAGGGCCCCGCCTTGCGCCACACTCTAGTGCCACCAACGACGACCGGAAACCAGGACGCCGCCGGTGGGGTAGAGCGGTCGCCAGCGGTTCCCCCGACGACCACGGGTCCTCTGCCAGGGGCAGGCCCTCAGGCGCCTCCCCAGAGGAGGGCCTATCTTCTAAGAATGCCTTGCTCCGAACGCCGCGGTGGTGATGTAGGATCTCTGCCCCTTTCCTGCAGCCCCCTGCGTCCTCCTCCCGAGGGGTAGGAGACCGCAGGGGCGGGGCAGCTGCTTGTCGCGGCGACCTGCATCTCCTGTGACCCATGATTAGCGTATGCCTGCTCTTGAGGAATTAATGGTACCCGATAGTAGTTGCCTCCAGTGTGACCGACGGAGCCGTCATGGGGTTCCTGGAGGGGCTCGGCCTCTGGCTTCTCGTCCTCCCAGCTTGGGGCTGAAGAGTGAGCCCTGTTCGCCCCCGTGAGCGTGCCCTTGGTCCATCATGTGGGGCACGTATTCCTCTGGCTCCGCCACCCCGAATGTTGTGCTGTAGTGCTCCATGCGCCATGCAGCGTTGCTTGTCGTGCCCACCGCGAGGTGGTAGCGCGGTTGGCTGCTGGCACCGTTGGCTGCACTGAGCACCTCTCCTTCACGCGCCGGGGCGGCGGTAGCGCCACTGCCAGTCCGGTGCCGGCAGATTCGCCGGTGTTGGGGTAGTCTTGAGGCCCGCGCGGGTGCGCGCGACCCCCTCGTGCGCCGCCCTGAACTTGAGGCGGAAGCTGGACGCAGAAGGGGTGAGCCCCCGAAGCGGTGAAGCCCAGGAGCTCGGCGACCCGCTCCAGCAACACGTCGCAGCCGCCTTCCAGTAGCCTGCACTGCAATAGCTCCCGCGCTACCGTGAGCGCGGCCCTTGAGTTTGCCTATTCTCGGCAGGTGTACGGTGTCGTAGCCGCGGCGTGGTTGGAGGCCCTCGCCGTCGACCGCGCCTGTCGCGCTGTGAGGGTCGCAGAAGCTTGCCCGCATCGCCCGCGGCCCGCAGCGCCCTGCGGACCGTGAGCTGCCTGGAGCGGGAGGCTCCGCGCAGATGGGCCACGCCGCCCATGGGCCTTGGTTGCCCGCCTGGTCGCCGGACATGATGACAACGACGTAACGGGAGACGGAGTGATGGGAAGGCAGATTCCGGCGCACCCCTACCTGGCGCGCCAAATGTCGGATCACGGGTTCTGGCAGACCCTTAAGGTTTGAACTCTGGGGTGCGCGCGGAGATCGTGCCCTCTACCTCTCCGTCTCGTAAGGATCTAGCTACTGCAAGAACAACGCAAGAGACACAGGGTTTATACTAGTTCGGGCCACCATTGTGGTGTAATACCCTACTCTAGTTTGTGGTGGGTGGATTGCCTCTTGGGCTGATGAGGAAGAACAGTACAAGGAATAACGACCTCGCGAGGGTCTGTTCTTGGTTAAGGGATGAACTGCTAGGGGGAGTTAGATCGCCCTTCTCTTTCTCTGGATGCGGGATCCTACCTCAGGTTGTTCCCCCCCCTCTACCCTGGGGGTGGCTGGCCATATTTATAGGCAAAGGCCCTGGGCCTCTTCCCAAATATTGAGCGAGAAGGGCGCCAACAATTGGCCAATTTGAAGGGGAACATCTGGTACACTTATCCTGACTAAAGTTAGTCTTCGCCTGCCAAAGGCTCTGGTGATGACGCCCGCTTGGGCTCCACAGTGACTTCCTCCTTGTCGCGGAGCTGGTCTTGGTCACGTTGCACCGAAATTGGTGCCTTTGTTTGATCCTCTCGCCTGCGCTTTCCCCCTTTGCACCAAAGAGGAAAGGGAGGACACTGCGCGGGCTGGCGCCCGCCTGGCACCCTTGGTCGTCATTGCTTGCGTCATGGGCACCTAGTGAGGTACCCGCCTTGATTTCTCCGCCTCCTCGTGAGCCAGCCTAAGGAGGCCGTGCTGGGGGAAGCGCCGTGTCGCCCGCCTCGCGAGGCTTGGCCCCTCGCGAGGGTCTTGGGTCTTGTGTTGATGAAGATGGGCCACGTTGGGCCCCCACTCGTGCCACGCCGCAGGCCGCAGGCAGGGAAGTCTGGGGACCCCCGTTCCCAGAACGCCGACAGTCACCTTCGGGGCCCGCAGCAACTACCGCACCGAGCTCATCGACTTTGACGTCGCCCACATCCGCCTGTTGTACAACGCCATCCTCGGGTACCCAGCGCTGGCCAAGTTCATGGCCGTAACTCACCACGGCTACAATGTCCTCAAGATGCCAAGGAGTGGCGGCGTCATCACGGTGCCATGTGAAGAGAAGGATGCAGTGTGTTCCCTGGAGCGAGCCTTTCAGGTCGCGTCACTAGAAGACCCAGATCGCGGAAGCAGGAGGCTTCCCGAGACCACCCCCAAGAAGAAGAAGACGTCGTCAGGCTCATCCCCTCAGGACGCAGGCCCCTCAGGTCCCGTGCCTGCCCAGGGGGTCCCTCCTTCCATCGCATAGGAAAGCGCGCCCGGCGCCCTCCTCAGGCAGGGCTCGGGGGCTCTCACCTTGAGGGCCACCGACCTAGCCAGGGTCACGAGGGAGGCGCTTGGGCACCATGTGGAGGCGTGTTTCAAAGCACGTTTCCTTCGAGAAGGAGCCAGGGAAGGAGGTTCAGACTAGCAGGAGTTCGTTAACAAGGTCACTCAAGAGCTACAGAAGTCAAGGATCATGAGAGGTCGCCGTCGTCCACCAGTTGTGGCTCCACATCCAGGCGAGGATGGAGGGCTGCGCGTCTGCGTCGACATACCAGGGCTCAATCAGATCGCCACGACAGAGCGCCTCTGGCCCTCGCAAGTGGGGCGCTGCGGGGGTCCACCCCACAGCTATGTTCGCATGCCTTACGGCTTGCCGAACGTGGCTGCGGCATACCAACGCCTCATTAGGAGCATCATGGAGGCTCAGGAAGATAGGCATTCCGCGGCCCTGGCGGAGATGGAGACAGCTCGCGAGGAGCCACCAGTGCCTCCCGAGGCCCCAGGGCCTGGGGGCTCGTGAGGATCGGCTTCCGCAGCCCACCGAGTCTGCCGCACCAACGCCACTTCGCCGTCGACATCTTCAGGTGACATCTTTCAAGCTTCATTCCCAGCTGGGAGCGCCCTCCCAGGGTCGCATCACTCCCATGCCGCGTGGGTCCGCCCCTGTGGCGTGTATCCCTTTTTTTATTTTTCGGTCGTTAGTTTGCCTTGTTGGGGCGCCCCTCGGGCTACATCATCCCCAAGCCGCTCGGGCTAGGCCCAGCGACGTGTATCTCCCTCGCGTTTATTTCCAACTATGCATTCGCCTATCATGCTTGATCACCTGATGTCTGCCCACTACACCTCTTCTTCCCCATGTCGACCACTTGCACGTTAAAGGGGGGGGGTGCCTGAGCATCGCGACCCAGGGCTCTTACCGGCTCTCCAGCCCTCACCCTCTGGCCTTGTCCACGGCATCGCGACCTGGCATACCAGCGATGGCTAAGACAAGCTCGAGGTCCGGGACCCGAAGATGTAGAGTGCCGGCATCTAACCGAATTTTGCAGGAACACATCTCAAGATACGACCCAGTGCCAGGCGCAACCCGCCTAGAGGTAGGGCCTCGTGAGTCCCGCGCTGGCTCACGGGTGCCCAGATACACCTCACCTAGCCCTACCGTGCCGGCCACGTGTCAGGGCAGGGCTGTACAAGCCCCGCAGGCTCCTCCCGAAGGGGAGCCCCCTCCCACGTACCAGTGGAAGCACCATGCTCCGCGCTGGCTGACGACACTGCCAAGGAGCGGCTATGCCCGTACACATACGGAAGCGCTATGCTCCGCGCTGGTGATAAACAACTGAGGGTGGCCTCCGGGCCGCATTAACCTCAGGGAGCCCAGAGCTCAGTGGCTGGCCTCACCGCAACGCCTCCCCTCGGGAGCGCCGCGCGAGGGGGCTAGGCACGGGGGCTACGACTGGGTCATGCCCAGACGTACGCCGCCCAGCCAGGCCCTTCGGGCCTGGTTTGTCGCGCGCCTCTTCCCGAGCGGAGCCAAGGTATGAAGGCCGTTTGAGCGTCAAGGGGGACCCCTGAGCATCGCGACTCACGGGCCTAACTGGTCCCGTAGCCCCTCACTCCTTAGTTCCGAAAGGCTATGCTGGGTGGGGTACGCGTGGGGCCGGGCTCTGCAGACGTAGAACGGTAGCCCCACTTACGTCTCACCTCGTCACTCCCTGTTTGCGCGTCAAGGGGGACTCCTGAGCATCGTGACTCAGGAGCCTAACTGGCTCCGTAGCCCCTCACTCCTTAGTTCCGAAAGGCTATGCTGGGTGAGGTACGCGCGGAGTCGGGCTCTGCAGACGTAGACCGGAAGATACACCTACATCACGCTCCCCTACTTGTAGTTCGTGCGCCAAGGGGGGTTCCTGAGCATCGCGACTCGGGAGCCTAACTTGTCACGTAGCCCCTCACTCCTTTGGTCCCGTCCTGGTTTCCGGTCGGGGCTAATGCTGGGTGAGGCACGCGCGGGGCCGGGCTCTGCCGGCGTAGAACACAAGCAAGTAGGGAAGAAAAGCCTAAAACTCAAAGAATTTAAAAGCAAATATTACAATCCATACTGCCATCTTAGTACCAAACGCAAGTTTAAATGCCTCCCCGAGGCATGGTGCATGTGCAGGAATTGAAAGAAGAACATGGATGGAAACGGAGTCACTTGTCGGCGGTGGAGCTGCGTGGAGTGGCTTCGCCTCGTGGAGCAGCAGGGCTGGCAGCGCCTTGCCTTGGCCTGGTGCTGAAGGCCCGGAACTTCCCCAGCAGCGCCTCCGTGCACCCCTTCACGGCTTCGACAGTGGCGGCAGCACCCTCGCCGCTCACCGGCTCCAGCAGGCTGTCGAGGTCAGCGCTGGGATCGCGAAGATAGATGTGGGCGAAGACCCGCGTCAGTGCAGCAGAAGACAGGACGCGCGCCTCGGCCTCAGTCTTGGGGCCGAGGCCAAGGGCAACATCTCCAAGGGCCTTAACCAGGAAGGGAAGCAGCTTGGCGGGGCCATCCTCGTCACCGGCCAGCGGGCCCTCCAGGCCGCTCTCATAAAGCGTCTTCAGCGAAGCACGGGCATCCTTCTCCATGTCCGCGAAGGCCACGCGATCCTCGGCAAGGACCCGGGCCTTGGCGTCCAGCTCGGCCTTCGTCACCCCCAGCTCCTTCTTCAGCGCACCTATACGGTCGCGACGCTTCTTGAGCTTGGCCTCCCGGTCCTCGAGCGCCGCCTCGCAAGCCTTCGTCCTCTTTTACAGCTCTTGGTGAAGGCGGGCCTCCTACGCAAGGTGGCCTTGGAAGCCTTGCAGCTCGTCCTCCAACTCCTTGCAACGACCACGGACTCCAACCACCTCTCCCAGGGCCGCGTCTCTGGCGGCCTTCGCCTCGAGGGTGGCCTCCCTCTCTCCGTCACAGGCCGTTGAGGCCTGAACCAACGCCGCTCGAATCGAGGCGTTAGAGCGAATCCACCCCGAGGCCAGCTCCAGGCGCCCGGCCACCAGGCGAGGGTCGGCGCCGAGAAGATCCTGCCGCAGCCGGTCCAGTTCAGCAGCGGCACACTCCAGGATGGAAGAAGAAGACGGAGAAACATCGGCGCGCTCCAAGACAACAGGAGGAGTCGGGGAAGCAGCGGTCGGTGGAATGGGAGGAGAAGGTAGCGGCGGCGAGACCACAGTGTCCTGAGGCTGAGTCTGCTGCGCCTCGACGGCCGTGGCGGCGGCAGCAGGTAGGAGCACCTCGGGAGTCACTTGGGCCATGGGGGCTGGGCTCTCCCCAGCCAGCTCAGCCAAGCCTCGCAAGGATGAGCGGGCAGGAGAAGCCCGTGCCTCACGATCGCCCCCACCTGCAGGCGGAGGCGTTGCCGCGGATGGGGCCTCGGGAGCCCCCTTCGGTTTCTTCGCCGTGGGCGCCATCCTATCCAAGAGGAGCGAACATCAAGCCTCAGCGGTAGAACAAGGAACAAAAGATGAGGGATCAAGCACTTACAGGTCGTCGTAGGAGGGCTCGAGCAGCCTCCGGCCGTACTTGAAGCCTGAGAGCTGGCTGGAGGGGTCAACCTCAGAAGCAGAAGGCGCGTCCGCGGATCGCCCCGGAGCCGGGGCGGACCCGCGGAGGATCAGCCCGGTCCTGTCCTTCTTCGGGATCGGGGGCGAGCTCCCGCTACCCAGCACGTCGCCACCCTCATCATCATCACTCAACGAGAGGCGGAGAGTACGGGGCTTGCGCCGGGGAGGGGGAGCCCTGGACTCTCCGTCAGTTGCCTCAGAGTCGAGGTCCTCCTCCCACTCCTCTTCGCCCCCCTCTCCGCTGGAGTCGCCGGAGGACACGTCCACCAGTCCCTCGGGAGCCACCGCAGGCACGGGCCCGTCCCCGTTGAACACGGGCATGGAATCCACCACCTGCTTCCAGTCGTCGCGTAGGAACAAGGGCGTGGGTGCGCCCTCCAACCTTGCCACCTCGCCCCCAACCATAGATTGGAGAACCGCGGTCAAATCCTCGTCGCCCACAGCCGCGGGGCTCGGATGAGGCCTCCACATCGGGGATGAGTACTGTCGAAGCCGAGCCAGTTGGTGCTCCAGGAACTCCCTCAGCAGCGATGCGCCGGTCAGCTTGGTCGCCGCCGGGCTGGCAGGCTTCAGGTCCGCGTCCATCTTCTCCAGTACCGGCTTCGCGCGGGGTTCCATAAGCTTCGCCCAGGACCAGTCGCCGGAACTCACGGGCTGCTCCGTGGGTAGGATCAACCGAGGGTGGATGCGCCCGGCGTCCACCAAGACCCACTTGCTCCTGAAGCCCTCGATCCTCTTCCCGGGATTCGAGATAGCAATGGCGCTGTCGCACGCAACGAAGCTCGTGCATGCGAAAGGGGAACCACGGGTGACCCAGAGGTAGAAGTAGTGGCGCAGCAACACTGAGGGTTGCACCCCCACATGAGCCTCGCAGTAATAGGCGAAGATCGCCAGAAGAAGGATGGAGTTGGGGTGGAGATGCAGAGCTTGCAAGTCGTAATGGCGGAGGACAGAGAGGAAGAACTCAGAGAAAGGGGGCACCAGACCCGCAGCAATGGAGCTTACGAAGAGAGGGTAGAAGGTGCTTCCTCGGCCCTCAGGGGTGGCGGAGCCGACCTTGAACACTCGCGCCCCGTCGATGCCTCGTGCTGCCGCCATCCGTTGCAGCTGGGCAAGGCTCGCCTCGACACGTTTGGCGAATCCAGGGCGGGCGAAAACCAAGCTTCGGTCGGGGGCTGACGAGGCGCCATGACTTCCTAGGTCACACGGGAGGAGCAGATCTGGGAGTTTGGAGGAAGGAAGGAGAGGCGCAAGAAAGGGGATCTAAGCGGCAACCGGAGAAAGAGAAGAGCAAAGCCGGAGCAGATGCCATGCCTTTAATAACCAGCACAGTTGCGGAGACGCCCACGTCCAATCAACCGCCACGTGGCGCCCAAGGCCACAGGCTGTTAGGGCCCGCGGCGCTTCGCCCTTGCCCTTTCGCCTCTCGGCACGGCCAAGTCCATGCGCGCCTTGGGCCCGGGGGCTACTGTCAGCGTTCTGGGAACGGGGGTCCCCAGACTTGCCTGCCTGCGGCCTGCGGCGTGGCTCAAATGGGGGCCCAGCACGGCCCATCTTCATCAACATAAGACTCAAGACCCTCGCGAGGGGCCAAGCCTCGCGGGGCGGACGACACAGCGCTTCCTCAGGCGCGGCCTCTTCAGGCTGGCTCACGAGAAGGCGGAGAGATCAAGGCAGGGTACCTCGCGAGGTGCCCATGACGCAAGCCATGACGACCAAGGGTGCCAGGCGGGCGCCACACCACGCAGTGTCCTCCCTTTCCTCTTTGGTGCAAAGGGGGCAAGCGCAGGCGAGAGGATCAAGCAAAGGCACCCATTTCGGTGCAACGAGACCAAGACCAGTCCAACAGTGGGAATGAGCTCATCGTGGAGCCCAGAACGGCGTCACCACAGGGCCTTTGGCAAGCGAGGACAAACTTTAGTCAGGATAAGTGTACCAGGTGTTCCCCATTGAATTGGCCAATTGTTGGCACCCTTCCCGCTCAATATTTGGGAAGAGGCCCAAGGCCTTTGCCTATAAATAGGACCAGCCACCCCCAGGGTAGAGGCATCGAGGCATCTAGAGAAGGAGGAGTCTAGCAAGTTAGCATCGGGCAATCAGGCCAGCAGAACCTAGAGTCCGAGCAAGCAGAAGACAAGTAGAGAAAGAGAGAGAAGGGCGGCTGAACTCCTCCTAGCAGTTCATCGTCCTAGCCAAGAACAGGCCCTCGCGAGGCCGTTCACCCTTGTATTGTTCATCATCATCATCAGCCCAAGAGGCAATCCACACACCACACTGGAGTAGGGTATTACACCACATCGGTGGCCCGAACCAGTATAAACTCTGTGTCTCTTGTGTTGTTCTTTCTGTAGTTTAGATCCTTGCGAGACGGAGAGGTAGAGGGCATCATCTCCGCGTGCACCCCAGAGTTCGAACCTTAAGGGTCTGCCGGAACCCGTGATCCGACAACGTTGATGACTTAGATGTGCAACACACAAAGTAACATATATCTTCAATTAATGAAGACTTACCCTCTATGTGTGAATACATTAATGTGGAATTTTACTCCGGAGCGCCACCATAATTGTGTGTCATGTCTAGGTCTAATATTTCTGTAGCGACCAGACTTCAAACAGTCTGACCTCTGTGCTCAGGTGTCATCCCTAGATCAGTAATGCTGACACCACACAGTACTTTGAAGGATTTATAATATAGTAGCAATCACACACTTATTACATCAAAAGTCTCAAAGAGAACTTATTACAATAAATATGGCTTAAGGCCATCTAATAACGATAACAGCGGAAGGCTTGGAATATAAGCGAGTCCATCAACTCCAACGGCATCACTGAGTATAGAACCACGACCAAAAAAGGCACCTTACTCGTCGTCTGAAAAGTCTGCAACATGAAACGTTGCAGCCCGAAAATGGGTCAGCACATGGAATATGCTGGCAATGTAACACATAGAGAGTAATGAATGATTAAGCCTATACTACATGCATATATGGCTGGTGGAAAGCTCTATGGTTACAGTTTTCCGTAAAGCCAGTTTCTCCCTACTGCAAAGGAATAAATTTTATTTAACTATCATGGTGGTTGTTAAACATTGAGAATGGTTGACAGCATCCTCAATCCCAATTAAAGTAATCATCATTAAAACCCAACAATATTAATTTAGTAGTAACATGATGAGATTCACATGATATCCAAGTACTAGATACTCAAAACGTCCATAACCGGGGACACGGCTAACCATGATTAGTTTGTACACTCTGCAGAGGTTTGCGCACTTTTCCCCACAAGATTCGATCGCCTCCGTTGGATTTCTCGCACTACACGGTGTTTGAGAAACGGATGACTGAGACATAGTCTTTCAGAAGCGCTAGCACCTTACGATGTGATAGACCATACCAACCTACATCCCCTACATCTGCTAGTCTACCACTGTAAGAGTTCGCATGACTTAGTCAACTATGCCAGAGCCCATAATGGCTTGTGGCTACACACGGAAGTTTCTAGTATGAATAATCTCATGATCCCTTTGGGCCTGGGTGGCGGTCCATAAAGAAAACAACAGGCAGTCCTGGAATACCCAGGTACCTCAATCCACCCAGATGTGTGTTTAAGTTGCCACCTTAGATAAACCAATAATTAACAAACTCACATCTGTCATGGATATCACTCACCCAATCCATGTCTACTAGCATAGCATGGCATGATAAGCAAACGTAGAAGTAACTCCCAAAGGTTTGATAATAAACAGGTAATAGGTACTACCTCAAATACTTCCCATCCCAGAATTTAATTAGATCCTAATCATGCAATGTTTGAGGATTGATCTAATGCAATAAAACTGGGTAGTAAAAGAGGTATGATCAAATTGTTACTTGCCTTGCTGATGATCCGTGAAACCTAGAGATTCGAAGTAACAGGCGGCGCACTCCGGGTATTCTATCGCAGACAAACAAACAAGCATACAATAAGTACTCATCTAATGCACAGATAAAACTCAAATAAGAGATCTAACTAGAAATTTCAACTTAAGAACTCCGGTTTGCAAAAAGAATCAAATCAAACGAAGCAACGAAAGTCAAACGGTGAAAGAAAACAACTTCGTTCTACTAATCTGGATCTAAGTCAAATTTTACAGAAACAAAAACTTGTTTAAGTTGGTTAAACGGATGGGGGGTTTCGAGACGAAACTCCGGGCACTTGAATCGCCTGATTCCGATAAACGAGCGAAAAGTTATACTAAAACGAAAATCGGATCAGAAATCACGATCAGAAAATAATCGCGGAAAATCCAAGAAAAAGAAAAACGACGAACGGATTAACGAACGAATGTTCGTTATCCAGATCTAAACGACGAATACGTTTGTTAAAACGAACGAACGAGTGAACGCTCGCTATTCGACCTAAACCGAAAAAAACCGATCTAAATAAAAAAACGGAATAAAAAACCAGCGAAACCGACGGAACACCGAACGGTTTTACGAAAAAAACGGTGGCGCGGATTTCGAGGCGAACCTCGGGCGGCGAGCGGCGAGGCAGCGGCGGCGGCTCCGGTGACGGCGTGCGGCGCGGCGGCGGCGACGCGGGCGGCGAGGCGCGGCGGCGGCGGCGGCTGGCGGCGGCGCAGGGCTGGGGCGCAGGTGCGGGGCTGGGGCTAGGGGTTGCCCCTAGGGTGGGCCGGCTTATAAAGGCTAGCCGGGCCGGAGTCCCGGTCAGACACGGCCCGTAGGTCGATTCGATTTTTTTTAAATTATTTACGCGCATAAGAAAAATAAAAAGAAATACTAAACGGACTTCAAAAATCCCGAAATAAATTTTCCACGACTTCTAAAATCAAGCCGGACAAAGTAAACATTTATTTGGGGCCTAAATGTAATTTTGAAAAACGCATATTTTTCCTAAATTCAAATAAAAATATCGAAAACTCCGAAATAAATCTTATTTAATTTTTTTATTAAATCCTCAATATTTCTTTATTTTGGGAAAGTCATTTTATTCCCGCTCTCATATTTTGTAATAGAAAAAATTGATGATAAAATAAATAAAATCAAATGATCCTATTCTCAAAATTTGCGAAATCTCAAATATGAAAAAAAAGAAATCCCCAACTCTCTCCGTGGGTCCTCGAGTTGCTTAGGATTTCTAGGATCAAAACCAAAGGCAAATAAAATATGATATGCAATGATGATCTAATGTATAACATTCCAAATTGAAAATTTGGGATGTTACAAACCTACCCCCCTTAAGATGAATCTCGCCCTCGAGATTCGGGTTGGCTAGAAAATAGGTGAGGGTGGTCCTTGAGCAAATCTTCCTCTCGTTCCCAGGTGGCTTCATCCTCCGTGTGGTGGCTCCACTGAACCTTGCAAAACTTGATAACCTTGTTGCGAGTGACTCGGCTGGCAAACTTGATTATCTTAACTGGTTTCTCCTCATAGGTCAAATTGTTATCCAACTGAATTGATTCCAATGGCACAGTATCTCTCAAGGGTATGTCAGCCATTTCCGCGTGGCACTTCTTCAACTGAGAAACGTGGAACACATCATGAACACCTGACAATCCTTCGGGCAATTCCAACTTGTATGCCAGTTCTCCCATACGCTCCAAAACTCGATATGGTCCTACAAAACGTGGCGCTAACTTTCCCTTAACTCCAAAACGCTTTATTCCTCATAGTGGAGATACTTGAAGATAAATTCTATCTCCGACCTCGTAAACTGTCTCCTTTCGTTTAGAATCTGCGTAGCTCTTCTGCCTGGACTGGGCTACCTTGAGCCTATCGCGAAACAACTTCACCTTCTGTTCAGACTCCTTAATCAAATTAGGTCCAAACAACTGGCGGTCTCCAACCTCGTCCCATGACAACAGTGTCCTGCACCTCCTTCTGTACAAGGCTTCGAAAGGGGCCATTTTCAAACTGGTTTGATAGATGTTGTTGTAAGAGAACTCTGCATACGGAAAATTGTCGTCCCAACTAGATCCATAATCTAGTGCACAAGCTCTCAGCATATCCTCCAAAATCTGATTGACTCTCTCGGTCTGTCCATCTGTCTGTGGATGAAAAGCTGTACTGAACTCTAGCCTGGTACCCAAAGTTTCATGCAACTGCTTCCAGAACTGTGAGGTAACCTGGGTTCCTCTATCCCATACGATATTCCTGGGAACTCCATGTAAACATACAATTCTGGTCATGTATATCTTTGCCAACTTAGCACTGGTGTAAGTGGTCTTTACCGGGATGAAATGAGCTACCTTCATCAACCGATCAACTACAACCCAAATCGAGTCATAGCCGGAAAAAGTCCTGGGTAATCCTGTAATAAAGTCCATGCCTAACTTATCCCCCTTCCATTCGGTAACCGGTAATGGCTGTAACAATCCTGCTGGCTTCTGATGCTCTGCCTTTACTCTCTGACATACATCACAAACTGCTACATACTCCGCAATATCCTTCTTCATTCCGGTCCACCAGAAAGTATCCTTCAAATCCAAATACATCTTGGTATTTCCTGGGTGAATTGAATAGGGTGAATCATGCGCCTCTTGCAGAATTAACCTCCTGATCTCCGGGTCATTGGGGACAAAAACACGGTCTTCAAACCATAGGGTATCGTGCTCATCCTCATGAAATCCTTTAGATTTTTCTTCGCTCATTTTCTCCTTTATAGAAGCAATCTCCTTGTCAGTCTTCTGAGCTTCTCTGATTCTATCCATCAAAGTTGACTGAAAATCCAATGCTGCTACATAACCTCTCAGAACTATTTCCAAACATAGTTCACGAAGATCCTCGGCTAACTCCTTTGGTATTTCTCCCGTCATTAGCGTATTGACATGGCTCTTACGGCTCAATGCGTCAGCTACTACATTAGCCTTTCCGGGATGATAATGCAATCTCATATCATAAACCTTGATGAGCTCCAACCATCTCCTTTGTCTGAGGTTTAACTCCTTCTGCGTGAAAATGTACTTCAAACTCTTGTGATCAGTGTACACTTCACAATGGTTTCCAATGAGGAAATGTCTCCATGTTTTTAATGCATGCACAACGGCTGCTAACTCCAAATCATGTGTGGCATAATGCAATTCGTGAGGCTTCAGTTGCCGTGAAGCATACGAAACAACTCTTACTTCTTGCAGAAGCACCGCTCCAAGTCCTCGACGTGAAGCGTCGCAATACACCTCATAATCCATGGTGTGATCTGGCAGAATCAACACTGGTGAGGTAACCAGACGTTTCTTCAAATCCTGAAAACTAGCCTCACACTCCTCAGTCCATATGAACTTGGTATCCTTCTTCAGCAACTCCGTCAGAGGCTTTGCAATTTTTGAGAAGTTCTCAATAAATCTCCGGTAGTATCCTGTGAGTCCAAGAAAACTCCGGATCTCTCCAACTATTGTTGGGGCTTCCCAATTGGTCACAGCGATAACCTTGGTGGGGTCAACTGCTATTCCTTCTCCGGATATAACGTGTCCGAGTAATCCTACTTCCTTCAACCAAAACTCACATTTGCTGAACTTGGCATATAACTGATGTTCTCTGAGTTTCTCCAGTACCAATCGCAAATGTTCTTTATGCTCCTCTTCATTCTTCGAATAAACCAGAATATCGTCAATGAACACCACGACGAACTTATCCAAAAACTCCATAAACACTTTGTTCATCATGTTCGTGAAATAGGCAGGTGCGTTAGTCAGACCAAATGACATAACGGTATACTCATACAGTCCATATCTTGTGGTGAAAGCTGTCTTAGGTATGTCTTGCTCTCGAATCTTCAACTGTTGGTACCCCGATCGCAAATCGATCTTGGAAAACACTTTGGCTCCTTGCAAACGGTCAAACAAATCATTAATCATCGGTAGTGGGTACTTATTCTTTATTGTTACCTCGTTCAATCCACGATAATCTACAACCATCCTTAACGATCCATCCTTCTTCTCCACTAGAAGTACTGGTGATCCCCAAGGAGAAGAACTTGGGCGAATGTAACCTTTATCCAGTAACCCCTTAATCTGCTTCTTAATCTCCACCAAATCTTTTGCGGGCATCCTGTATGGTCTCTTCGATATTAGCCCTGTGCCTGGTAAATGCTCAATCAAAAACTCAATATCTCTATCCGGTGGCATGCCGGGCAACTCTTCCGGAAATACGTCAGGGAAATCCTTTGCCACTGGTACTTCCTCCTGCACAACTCCTGTCAAGGAATTTGCTTCAATCCTTTTCGGCACATGTCGCGATACATACTTGATCCTTCTTCCTTCTGGCGTTGTAAGCAAAATTGTCTTACTAGCACATTCAATCTTCCCTTCATACTTTGACAACCAATCCATGCTTAATATCACATCCAGTCCTTGAGATTCCAATACCATTACGTCTGAGGGAAACACATAGTTACCAATCCTTAATGGTAACCGATCACACCATCGACTAGCCATATACTTTGCTCCAGGCGAGGTTACTAACATGGGTGACCTAAGGGCTTGGGTTGGCAGGTTATACTTATCCACAAATCCCCTTGAATATGAATGCGATGCACCAGTATAAAAAAGAACGAGTGCAGTAAATGACTTAACCAAAAACTTACCGATTACTGCATCAGGCTGAGCTTCAACCTCCTCCACGCTAACGTGGTTCACCTGTCCCCTGTTGAAAGGGTTCGGCTTCTTTCCAGAGCTTCCATTGCCATTCTGGCCTTCAGGACATTCATTGGCATAATGTCCGGTCTTTGAACACTTGAAACAAGTGACTTGGCTCAGGTCTCTCTTGGCTAGGGTTGATGGGGTGGTACGGTTCCGGCCGTTGCTTCCTCCATTCCCATTACCATTCTTGGAGCCATTATGGTTGTGCGAGTTACCTCCTCCATGGGTATGCTGAAAATGAACTCCTGGTTTAGGGGTAAGACGGGGCTTCTGCTGAGCTCCAGAATTATACTTCCCCTGTCCATACTTCCTCTTGCGGTTTTCAATCTGCTGTTGCTTCCCTTCAATCATAAGAGCACGATCTACCAACTCCTCGTAGTTGTTGAAACTTGCTACCATCAACTGCATACTCAGCTCGTCATTCAGTCCTTCCAGAAACTTCTCCTGCTTAGCTGCATCTGTAGCAACGTCATCTGGGGCATAATGTGCTAGCTTACTAAAGTTATCCACATACTGGCCAACTGTCCGTCCTCCTTGGCGCAAGTTGCGAAACTCACGCTTCCTCATGGCCATAGCTCCTGCTGAAACATGGGTGAGGGAGTCCTGGATTAGGGGGTGTTCGGATAGCCGGACTATACCTTCAGCCGGACTCCAGGACCGTGAAGATACAAGATTGAAGACTTCGTCCCGTGTCCGGAAGGATCTTTCCTTGGCGTGGAAGGCAAGCTAGGCGTGCGGATATTCCAGATCTCCTACCATTGTAACCGACTCTGTGTAACCCTAACCCAATACGATGTCTATATAAACCAGAGGGTTGTAGTCCGTAGGCCAACCATCATCATACACAATCATACCATAGGCTAGATTTTAGGGTTTAGCCTCTTTGATCTCGTGGTAGATCTACTCTTGTACTACCCATATCATCAATATTAATCTAGCAGGAGTAGGGTTTTACCTCCATCGAGAGGGCCCAAACCTGGGTACAATAAAGTGTCCCTTGTCTCCTGTTACCATCCGACCTTGACGCACAGTTCGGGACCCCCTACCTGAGATCCGCCGGTTTTGACACCGACATTGGTGCTTTCATTGAGAGTTCCTCTGTGCCGTCGCGATCAGGAAGGATGCCTCTTCCCGTGTTTAAAGATGGCGCCATTACAAAAGGAGCCTTGGCTGTCGGCCAAACTCTCCGGCTAGGTGGTTTTCTCGCAACCGCCTGTTCGGCTGTTGCGCCGACGGTGACCAACCGGGTCATCGAAAGAAACCTCCACGTGGGCTCAGAACTCGCCGAGCAATTGGATCCGATGGAGCTCTCTTCTGTAAACGAGCTCCTGGATCGCATCCCGCACTGGGTGTCACTACAAATTACGACCAGGTTGGGCTTAAACCCGATCTAAGAGAAATTACCTCTCCCCAAGTCACCCACCACGTTGCTGTGGTGGAGACACAATGCGGTGACCCTTCATCTATCTTAAGGACTAGCTATGTCCGAATTCCCGAACCCTCCATGCCGGATATCCGCGGAGGGGAGGACACAATCCAAGACCTGAGCTTAAAATCAGGCAAATCGGATAACATCCAAGACTTCGGATCTCAGAATTCGGAAGTTCTTCGGCCTCCGAACAGCAAACTGGGCAAGGTCTCAGATTCAACGACACCCGCCCGCCCGATCTTAAGCGATCTTTCCCAAATCAGGCAATTGCCCGAAGAAACAGTACATCATTACTGGGCCAGATTCCTCCTGGTTATGAACACGATAAAGGACTGCCGCGAGGGAGACGCAATCTCCATCTTTTGCAGTAACTGCACGGACAAGGGAATACTCAACGCCGTAAGTCGTCGTAATATTACACGCTTTGCTGACTTGGCGTCCGTAGTACAAAAGTACTGCGCGATGGAAAGTGCTTGGAAAACCGAAATAAAATTTTGGGATAATCCGGCCTTGAATAGCAATCCCGTCCGAATTAAGAGGGCGCACCACAGTAGGGCACCCGGACTAAATACCAAAAAATCAAAACCCTTTAGAGGGCATGGAACCGTACTGGAAAAGTGGCTAGATGGACCCTGCAAGATTCACAGTGCAGAGGGCGCCACCCCAACTCACAGCCTCAAGGCATGTTGGATACTCCGGCAGGTGGCCAAAATCGGCGAGGACCTCCTAATTCCGGAGGTCAAAGGAAACCAGCCCGAGAATTTCGGTTCCGTTCTCATAGTCTTTGAGATTTTCGCATCAAATAACATGCGAAAAAGAACACTCGCAGCCTCACTGAAGTCTATCAAGTAGCGACAATAAACCCATGGAGTAATACTGCTATCACCTTCAATGCGAGTGACGAACCTAAATTTCGAACAGCCAGAGCACCAGCCGCATTGGTCCTCAGTCCCATAGTGGACGGCTGTCACCTCGCAAAGGTACTCATGGACGGAGGCAGCGGATTGAACCTCATTTACGAGGAATCCCTCCAAAAGATGGAAATAGACTGGAACCGCATTGAGCGAAGCAGCACAACCTTTAGAGGAATAATCCCCAGTTAGGAAGCGCGCTGCACCGGAAAGATCACACTAGATGTGGTATTCTGCACGCCGGATAATTACAGGTCCGAACAGATCATGTTCCAGGTGGCCCCGTTCAAAAGCGGATATCACGCTATACTAGGACGGGAGGCTTTCACAGTTTTCCAAGCTATACCCCATTACGGGTACATGAAGCTTAAGATGCCTGGGCCAAACGGAATTATCACTCTTGCTAGTGATCCGGACATAGCACTCCGCGCCGAGAACAAGACAGCCGCATTGGCCCTCGAGGCACTATCCGAAACCTTAGCGGCCGAAGAACTGACTGCGCTGCGATCCACGGTCAATAGGGATGATGTGATACTCGATAAGAGATCCAAATCCACATCCTTCAAACCAGCGGACGAAATAGTCAAATTCCAGGTCCACCCAACGGACCCCAATAAAACAGCCTCCATCGGGGCAAGACTGAACCCTGATGTAGGCGCCGCACTGCGAGAGTTCCTATGAGAGAACTGGGATATTTTCGCTTGGCACCCTTCAAACATGCCAGGAATCCCACGCAAGTTGGCCGAACACAGCCTAAATATCCAGAAAGGATTCGAACCTGTCAAACAAGCCCTTCGGCGTTTCTCCGAACCAAAGAGACAGGCTATGGGAGAGGAGCTAGCCAAGTTATTGGAGGCCGGATTCATTAGGGACATAAAACACCCGGACTGGCTAGCAAACCTGGTGATGGTACCAAAGAAGGACAAATCTTGGCGCCTGTGTGTCGATTTCAAAGACCTTAATAAGGCTTGCCCAAAGGATCCTTTCCCCCTCCCTCGAATAGATCAAATCATCGATGCCACTGCAGGACACGATTCGCTGTGTTTCCTCGACGCATACTCCGGTTACCATCAAATCAAGATGGCAGAATCAGACCAAGCCGCAACAGCATTCATCACACCATACGACCCATTCTGCTTCAACACAATGCCCTTTGGGCTAAAAAACGCCGGCGCAACATATCAACGCATGATTCAAACATGCATGGCAAACCAGATCGGCAAAACAGTGGAGGCGTATGTAGATGATGTGGTCGTTAAAACAAGACATGTCGAATCTCTAGTAGACGACTTGAGGCTTACATTCGACAACCTCCGAAAATACTACATTAAGCTCAATCCGGAAAAATGCGTTTTCGGCATTCCAGCCGGAAAGCTCCTGGGCTTCATTATATCCGATAGAGGAATTGAAGCAAATCCAGCTAAAATCCGAGCTTTGTCACAATTGGATGTCCCAAAAGACCTCAAACAAATATAGAAACTCACCGGATGCGTGGCGGCTTTATGCCGCTTTATCTCCCGCCTGGGAGAAAAGGCATTGCCCCTTTACCGCCTCCTCAGGCGCACCGAACACTTCGAGTGGACAGACGCTGCCATGGCCGGACTCGAGGAAATAAAGGCCATCTTGGCAACAAACCCAGTCCTGGCCGCGCTGAACACTGGCGAACCCATGCTATTGTACATTGCCGCAACTCATCAAGTTGTTAGCGCAGTACTCGTCGTCGAGCGGGCAACGGACGGACACAAACTCCCCCTTCAAAGGCCGGTTTACTACGTGTCCACTGTCCTCACACCATGCATATCACGGTACCCGCATTACCAAAAGATTGCATACGCGGTGTTTATGGCATCCCGGAAGCTACGACACTACTTTCAAGAGTGTTCTGTAACAGTAGCCTTGGAAGTACCACTCAACGATATTATCAACAACCGCGATGCAACGGGCCGGATAGCAAAATGGGCCATAGAGCTCCTCCCGTTCGACATAACCTACAAACCACGGCGAGCCATTAAATCGCAAGTCCTAGCCGACTTCGTCGCCGAATGGACAGAGGCCGAACTCCCTAAAGAGTACGGCACATATTCAAACTGGATCATGCATTTCGACGGCTCCAAAATGTTGGCCGTACTGGGGGCTGGCGTCGTTTTGACGTCCCCTACAGGAGACACAGTCCAATATGTACTCCAAATTATGTACACGGACTCCAACAATGCAGCCGAATACTAGGCCGTTCTACATGGTCTCCGGATGGCAGTATCCATGGGAATTCAACGCCTGGAAGTACGAGGGGACTCAAACCTCGCGATATCCCAAATAAATGGTGACTTCGACGCCAAAGACCCAAAAATGGCAGCTTATCGCAATGCCGTCCTAAAAATGTCAGTTCGGTTCGAGGGACTGGAGTTTCACCATATAGCCCGAGAAAATAATCAGGCAGCGGACGTCCTGGCATGCATCGGAGCAAAACGAGATGCAGTCCCCCCCAACATCTTCTTAGAAAGATTATTCAAGCCATCTGTTGCATGGGAGGGGGAACCCTCGAATAACAGTCCGGACACAACCGCACAACCCGACGCCGAACAATCCGACATAATCGGAGGCCCTGCCACCGAAATCACACCTTCAGCCCACGTAATAATGGCGGTCATCGCCCCGTGGACAGAACCATTCCTAGCCTACCTTACTAGGCAGGAACTCCCAGAGGACCAAAACGAGGCACGCTGCATAGTGAGGCGATCTAAATCCTATAAAGTCCACAACGGAGAGCTATATAAGAAAAGCACTACAAGAGTCCTTCAAATATGTATCTCCGAAGAGGAAGGGCGAAGTCTGTTGGCTGAAATTCATGCCAGACTTGGTGGCCACCACGCCGCAGCTCAGTCCCTTGTAAGCAAGGCTTTCCGTACGGGCTTTTATTGGCCGACGGCCCGAGCAGACGCTCATGACTTAGTGAGACGATGCGTCGGTTGCCAGCTCTTTGCAAACCAAAGCCATATGCCGCCCAACACCCTCCGAACTATCCCCATCACTTGGCCTTTTGCGGTCTGGGGGCTTGACATGGTGGGACCCCTTAAAGGTGGAACCCACGAGAAAAAAAATACTTATTGGTCATGGTGGATAAATTCACCAAATGGATAGAAGCCAAGCCTGTTAAGACTGCCGAATCTGGACCTGTGACAGACTTCATATCCGGGGTCGTAAATCGTTACGGCGTCCCTCACAGCATCATCACCGATAACGGCACAAACTTCACCTCCGACGAAGTAAAGTTGTGGTGCAAAAACATGGGCATTAAGCTCGACTATGCTTCTGTCTATCACCCAAAAACTAACGGTCAGGTCGAACGTGCAAATGGTCTCATCATGAGTGGCATTAAACCCAGACTAGTGCGGTCCTCAAGGAATCTAATACGCACTAGGTGGAGGAGCTCGACTCCGTACTCTGGGGGCTGCGAACCACGCCGAATCGTACCACCGGATTCACACCATTCTTTATGGTGTACGGCGCAGAGGCAGTTCTGCCCTGCGACATAGTTCATGACTCACCTCGAGTGCGCATGTACGAAGAAATAGAAGCCGAGCTTGATCGGCAGGACAACCTGGATGCCTTAGAGGAGGAGCGCGACGTGGCTAAAGCTCGTTCCGCATTTTATCAACAGCAGGCTCGAAGATATCAAAGCAGAGAAGTACGGGCCAAAGATTACAACGTTGGCGAACTAGTTCTACGCCTACCGGATAAGAAAAAGGACAAACTCAAGACCAAATGGGAAGGTCCCTTCATAATTTACCAAGTCCTGACTGGTGGAGCGTACCGCCTGCGAGATGGGTCGGATAACCGACTCGAGCCGAACCCATGGAACGTCGCACGTCTCCGAAGATTCTATGCCAAGCGCCGGACTCTGGGTTTGTCTCCTTCCTCTGTCCATTTTTATATATTTTTTTCTTTTTTTATTTGTCTCCTCCCACTCTTTCCTTTTATAGCCCTTAAAGGCTCATCATGTGACGCGCTACCCGCGCTCCTTAAACCTGGGGGCTTCTTTAACAGAAGCTTGTTTATATGGGTTTCACGCCCAACGCATGCGTCAGACTTCCGCATGCACCTTTTCTTCACCATTATATGCATCGATATGACTTAAGTTTTGGCCAAGCTGGGTTGCCTGGCTCCTGTGCTTACCCCTACGTTCCCGATTGTTCGGCTAGGCGGTAAGGGGAGCACCTCTGCGATTGCTACTGCCGGATAAGCCGGATGTGTACCTCAGACTGGGTGAAGCCGAAAGCTAGCGCTCTTAAGGGAATATTCGGTCGGTGAACTAAAGATGAACCTTTTTTACTTATACATGCCCCCAGATGTTTTCCTGCATTTGCAGTCCGGACGTGCACTTCAGGGCACGCCACCCCAGTGAAAGGAACCCTTAACAGAATTATTCTCTCTGGAAGATGTTTCTTACTAACCATGTAATATAACATAACTAGTTGGGCACTTGTCTAATAAAGCACTAATGACCCCTACGCCTGGTCTGCATGCATACCTCGGTTCTTATATAACCGTTATGGTATTCGTACACACTCCAGATCGTCAGGTCCTGAGGTCGAAGCGAAAAGGTCGGCAACGACAAACGATCTACAATCCGGCTAGAAGGCATTGCACATGTCAATTATAAATTACATAGTTATCCTGACTGATTGTATTCCTCCTCTATACCATCTAACAGGCTATCTAATTTATAGTCCTGCTGGGAATACTTTGCGGCCAATTCTACCTGGCCATACACTAAGCTCACAGGGATCTCCTTCCCGTCAGGCCCCACCGGTCCGACCTCGGCCATGTGATTGGGGTGAGACTTCGTAAAGCAGGTCTTCACCATGGCCCACGCCTCCCTAGCGCCCTGCCGGCAGGCTGATATCTTCCACAACCGGAAGCGCCACCGAGCTCCCTTCAACTTCTCCGCAAGTTCTCCAAGGCCCTCAGGTATGGAGTGGGCAGGCCACAAGGCTTGGGCAATACCTCGCATCGCCTGCCGAACTCGTTCGTGCAGTTGCGAGAGTTCGGGAAGAAGATCGCCGGTTGAACCGGGCATCTCCTCTGCAGGACAACCTGTCAGCATACCTACAGACATAACTCTGTTAGTCGTCTTCCTCGCCGAACTCCTTTTTCAAGAGTTCGCTTAAGCACTTACTAAAAATGCCGCGTCGAAGTCGCTGATTCTCCTTATTGGAGTCCGACAGCTGGCCATGAACATCTTTTAGTTCAACATCCAGCCTGGTGTTGGCATCCTAGAGATCATTCTTCTCCCGCCTCACCTTTGTTAGCACGCTTTCACCAGCCTTTAACCGGCGTAGAAGCTGTTGCCTGTCCGGATCTAGTCCGGCGCCATCTGCAATACCATTTGTCAGATTGGCACTTAAATCCGCACAATACTAAATATTCTGGTGTATTGTTTACCTGCCGGGGTCTCTTTAGACCCCCCTGCTGCCGTTAATGCGGCCTCTAGTTGGGCCCTGCACCTTTCCAGCTCCTGGGACAGCGCGGTGTTCTTCTCGGTAAGAAACTGCATGTTATATGATTCTCGAATCAATTATTTCCACTGCTTCAAGTCTCGGGGGCTACTGGCATATCTATATTTACAAAAAATTTCTTACCCGTATGTCTTTTACATACTGCTCCGTGGCTCTGGCTAAACCATTTTGAGCGGCACGGAGGTACGCGTCTCCCGAATTGAAGGCATCTAAAGCCTCCTGGGAGAAACAAGCGTCGCGAAGGACTGTCCGGCGACGCCTGTGGTTCATGGCACTCTCCACCTCGGAATGGGTGGCAGACAGCCTGTCCGCATCCTTTGATGGAGGAGCGTCTGGTGCGTGCCTTGCGCGGGCCTCCACTTCCGGGCCGGGCGTTGGAGTCTGGCGGGTGGAGGCGCGATTGGCAACCTCTTCGGATATAGTCCGGCGAGGTCTCTTCGTCCTGAAGATAGCACGAATGTTAATATACCCTGGAGGAGTAAAACACCAGGGAAAAAGAGAGGGTACGCCATACCTTTGCTCTAGCACCTCAGTCCGGACTACGTTCCTTTTTGCCCCACGGGGCCCAGCGGCCCCCCGCCGGCTAGCTGCAGCAGGGTCGGCTTCCCGCCTCGGGAATCTCCCCTACAAAGCACGGTTGCTGTCAGAACAACCAAACCCGTGAAAACGGAACCCCTCTTAAGGGGGAAAGCTCCGGTATTTGTCACCTGGGAGGCCGGGATTAACCCTGGGTAATCAGCTATAATAGCTACCAAGGTATCGTCCTTGCTTAGCTGATAAAACACTCTGTCAATAAACTCCACGGCTAAGTCCGGATCCTCTTCGGAGTCCGGATCAAGGGACCGTTCTGGGTCCTCTGGCTGTGGAGGACGGCTGTTTATGTTTTTTACCTCCTGACGCAGGTCCTGCGTTGAAGTCGTTAGACTGCCTATTTAATCATGGGAATGTAAAATGAACAGGGAAGCACGACTGTCCGCTTACCCAATTCAGAGGACTATACATGGAAAATCCACCCTACGGGTCGACGCGGAGGAATTCCTCTTCTTCTTCCTTGTACAAAGAGGATAAGATCTTCATTAGAGCGGCAGGCGAGTCCGGCCCTTTACGGCCATGACGGGTGGCGTCATCTCCCCCGTTGAAATCCCACATGGGGTGGCTTCTGTATTGGAGCGGCTGCACCCCCCGCATAATGCATATGGCCATGACTTTAATCATGGTTAGTCCAGAATGAGCCAGTAGCTTAATCCGGCCCATTAAGTAAAGGACGTCTCTGTCATTCTCTCTCTGAGAGCTCCGAGGGCGCCAGCTCAGGCGTCTCTTCAGGGGAGCATTGTCGAACTCAGGGAGACCGGCCCTGATGGGGTCCGGCAGGGGGACGTCGTCTATGTAAAACCATTCTGAAGGCCAGTCCTCGGATGCCTTCTTCGGGGTTCCGGACGGGTATCCGGTCCCGGCGATGCGCCATACTTCGGCTCCGCCCACTTGATATATGGACCCCTCTTGGGAACGGGGCACCAGGCAGAATATCTTCTTCCACAGCGCGAAATGAGCCTCGACGCCTAAAAATAGCTCGCAAAGAGAACGCGATGTGTAACACGGAGCTGGGCGTAAGGTGGTGCAGCTGGAGGCCATAGAACTCCAGAAGCCCGCAGAGAAAGGGATGAATTGGAAATCCCAGTCCCCTTATTAGATAAGGGACCAGGCACACCCGCTCCCCTTTAGAGGGACTAGGTGAGTTCTCCGCTTGTTTTCCGCCTTGATAAGTGGCGAGTCCGGCTCGGACCGAGACCATATAGGCTTGAGGGAGAAATCCCTTGGCTTGGAGCGACACTAATTCGCTATGCGGGATGGGACAACTCTCCCAGTCTCCAGGGATAGGACTGGAAGGGCAAGAGGAGGAGCTACGGCGGCTGTCCATGTTGGAATGGATCTTTGCTGGAGACGCTCTGATGATTTCTCGCAGAAGGGGAAGGTGTGGTTTGGATCTGAATCCTCTTTCTATTAGATAGGCAGCTCGTTTATACGGCTAGGGGCTTGGATGTAAAACTGCCCCGGCTTTTCGCATTCGTTTGACACGTGCAAGGCGGCTATTATTGGGCGTGAAAGCGAAGGAGCGCTGCATTATAAAAATCGGACGTTATACCCGCAGGTACACAAAGTTTGAAGGAGAACCCACCTTGCAATGCCGAAGACAATCTGCGCGCCGGACTCATCGTCATTGAAGCCTGGTTCGGGGGCTACTAAGGGAGTCCTGGATTAGGGGGTGTTCGGATAGCCGGACTATACCTTCAGCCGGACTCCAAGACCGTGAAGATACAAGATTGAAGACTTCGTCCCGTGTCCGGAAGGATCTTTCCTTGGCGTGGAAGGCAAGCTAGGCGCGCAGATATTCCAGATCTCCTACCATTGTAACCGACTCTGTGTAACCCTAGCCCAATCCGGTGTCTATATAAACCGGAGGGTTGTAGTCCGTAGGCCAACCATCATCATACACAATCATACCATAGGCTAGCTTTTAGGGTTTAGCCTCCTTGATCTCATGGTAGATCTACTCTTGTACTACCCATATCATCAATATTAATCTAGCAGGAGTAGGGTTTTACCTCCATCGAGACGGCCCGAACCTGGGTAAAATATAGTGTCCCTTGTCTCCTGTTACCATCCGACCTTGACGCACAGTTCGGGACCCCCTACCCGAGATCCGCCGGTTTTGACACCGACAATGGGAGGTACGGAAAGCTTGCTGAAACTGATCCCATGTGACAGTGTTTACAGGGAAAGTGGTTGTGAAATTCTCCCACCATGCTGCTGCGGGTCCTTCAAGCTGATGAGCGGCAAACTTCACTTTTTCCCCATCTATGCATCCTGCAGTGGTCAACTCCCTTCCTATCTTGCGGAGCCAATCATCTGCTACTATCGGCTCGGTGCTACTGGAGAACACCGGCAGATTCAGCCTAAGAAAACGGGTTAAGTGATCAACAGGTGGTGGCGGCGGTAGGTGGTTGTTGTTCTTGTTGTTGTTGTTGTTGTTGTTGTTGTTGTTGTTGTTGTTGTTGTTGTTGTTGTTGTTGTTGTTGTTGTTGTTGTTGTTGTTGTTGTTGTTGTTGTTCTGGTTCTGGACTAACAACTGCATCAAGGCATTCTGCTGCTGGATCAACTGAGTGAGCTCCGGTGGGAAAGCAAATCCATTGTCACGTCTCGGAGGCATCTGAGGGTTTAGAAAAGATGAGAATTAAGAATAGAATGAGGTCTAAGAGAAATCACTACCCAAATGCACATGATACAAATGCACACAAAATCACTTCATTCAATCAAACAAGGGCATACAATCGGTCTAGAACTATCGCAAAAGTGCATGGGCTACATTATGTACATGGTGGAACACTACTACTGTTTATGGTAGTCTACTTGAAAAAACTGCTCCGATGAAGACTCCATGATATCTGCTCCAGCTTCGTCTTCAAAATCATCATCACTAGGATCGGAATCAGTGTCGTCGATGATGATGTAGTTATCTGGACAGGTGCAATCTTCATCTTCTCCTCCGGGTGCTGAGTTCCCCATGAGTTCTTCAATCTTCTCCTTAAGATCGCCGTTTTGTCTCACTAGGGCTACTATCTCATCCATGTAGTCCTTGCGTGTGGCCTTCAGTTCTCCTTCTAGCTCAATAATCTTGGCTTTTGCTTTCTTCAACTCCATCATGTCTGCACACATCTGATTCTCCTGGCGTCGAATGTGCTGGTTTAACTCCTGGATGAAAGCTGCAATGGATCTATCCTTCTTGGTGCTAACTATCTCCCATTGTTCATCTCGGCGTCGGCAAATCTGGTAAATAGTATCCTTAAGGTCTTCTTGATAAACTTCTCCAATGCGTCCCATGGTAATGTGAGCTGCCATGCTCTTTCCCAGACTCCAGGTTGGTGCATTAAAAACACACTCTATGGGCTCCGTGACTAGCACGAACGTCCTTCCTGGAACTTGAGCTTGAATCTTCCAACTCTCCTCTTCGGGTAAAGTGGCGTTGCAGGTCCCGGTGAAGCTTGGTATTCCAATGTTCAGGTACTTGGTGACTTCCTTCAGGTGTCGTCCAAAAGGTGTATCTTCATCCGGATGGGTGAACTGTATCCTCGCTTCCGTCATCCTAAAAGAGTAGAAAAGATGAGGAGTCAGAAATGAGAAGAGAGTAGTGATCTAGGGCTTTTGCTTAGTGGTCGTGTCCTACAGTCAGCGTGTGCTCTGATACCATCTCTGTAGCGACCAGACTTCAAACAGTCTGACCTCTGTGCTCAGGTGTCATCCCTGAATCAGCAATGCTGACACCACACAGTACTTTGAAGGATTTATAATAGAGTAGCAATCACACACTTATTACATCGAAAGTCTCAAAGAGAACTTATTACAATAAATATGGCTTAAGGCCATCTAATAACGATAACAGCAGAAGGCTTGGAAGATAAGCGAGTCCATCAACTCCAACGACATCACTGAGTATAGAACCACGACCTAAAAAGGCACCTTACTCGTCGTCTAAAAAGTCTGCAACATGAAACGTTGCAGCCCGAAAACGGGCCAGCACATGGAATATGCTAGCAATGTAACACATAGAGAGTAATGAATGATTAATCTATACTACATGCATATATGGCTGGTGGAAAGCTCTATGGCTACAGTTTTGCGTAAAGCCAGTTTTTTCCTACTGCAAAGGAATAAATTTTATTTAACTATCATGGTGGTTGTTAAACATTGAGAATGGTTGACAGCATCCTCAATCCCAATTAAAGTAATCATCATTAAAACCCAACAATATTAATTTAGTAGTAACATGATGAGATTCACATGATATCCAAGTACTAGATACTCAAAACGTCCATAACCAGGGATACGGCTAACCATGATTAGTTTGTACACTCTGCAGAGGTTTGCACACTTTTCTCCACAAGACTCGATCGCCTCCGTTGGATTTCTCGCACTACACGGTGTTTGAGAAACGGATGACCGAGACATAGTCTTTCAGAAGCGCTAGCACCTTACGATGTGATAGACGGTACCAACCTACATCCCCTACATCTGCTAGTCTAACACTATAAGAGTTCGCACGACTTAGTCAACTATGCCAGAGCCCATATTGGCTTGTGGCTGCACACGGAAGTTTCTAGTATGAATAATCTCATGATCCCTTTGGGCCTGGGTGGCGGTCCATAAAGAAAACAACAGGCAATCCTGGAATACCCAGGTACCTCAATCCACCCGGATGTGTGTTTAAGTTGCCACCTTAGATAAACCATTAATTAACAAACTCACATATGTCATGGATATCACTCACCCAATCCACGTCTACTAGCATAGCATGGCATGATAAGCAAACATAGAAGTAACTCCCAAAGGTTTGATAATAAACAGGTAATAGGTACTACCTCAACTACTTCCCATCCCAGAATTTAATTAGATCCTAATCATGCAATGTTTGAGGATTGATCTAATGCAATAAAACTGGGTAGTAAAAGCGGTATGATCAAAGTGTTACTTGCCTTGCTGATGATCCGCGAAACCTAGAGATTCGAAGTAATAGGCGGCGCACTCCGGGTATTCTATCCCAGACAAATAAACAAGCATACAGTATGTACTCATCTAATGCACAGATAAAACTCAAATAAGAGATCTAACCAGAAAGTTCAACTTAAGAACTCCGGTTTGCAAACAGAATCAAATCAAACGAAGCAACGAAAGTCAAACGGCGAAAGAAAACAACTTCGTTCTACTAATCTGGATCTAAGTCAAATTTTACAAAAAAAAACTTGTTTAAGTTGGTTAAACGGATAGGGGGTTTCGAGACAAAACTCTAGGCACTTGAATCGCCTGATTCCGATAAACGAGCGAAAAGTTATACTAAAACGAAAATCGGATCAGAAATCGCGATCAGAAAATAATCGCGGAAAATCTGAGAAAAAGAAAAACGACGAACGGATTGACGAACGAATGTTCGTTATCCAGATCTAAACGACGAATACGTTCGTTAAAACGAACGAACGACCGAATGCTTGCTATTTGACCTAAACAAAAAAAAACAGATCTAAATAAAAAAACGGAATGAAAATAACCGGCAAAACCGACGGAAAACCTAACGGTTTTACGAAAAAAATGGTGGCGCAGATTTCGAGGCGAACCTCGGGCGGCGGGCGGCGAGGCAGCGGCTCTGGCGACGGCGCGGCGGGTGGCGGCGGCGGCGTGCGGCGCGGGCAGCGAGGCGCGGCGGCGGCGGCGGCGGGCGGCGGTGCGGGGCTGGGGCGTGGGTGCGGGGCTCGGGCTAGGGTTTGCCCCCGGTGTGGGCCGTCTTATAAAGGCTAGCCGGGACGGAGTCCCGATCAGACACGGCCCTCGGGTCGGTACGATTTTTTTTAAATTATTTACGCGCAGAGGAAAAATAAAAAGAAATACTAAACGGACTCCAAGAATCCCGAAATAAATTTTCCCCGACTTCTAAAATCAAGCCGGACAAAGTAAACATTTATTTGGGGCCTAAATGCAATTTTGAAAAATGCATATTTTTCCTAAATTCAAATAAAAATATCGGAAAACTCCGAAATAAATCTTATTTGATTTTTTTATTAAATCCTCAATATTTCTTTATTTTGGGAAAGTCATTTTATTCCCGCTCTCATATTTTGTAATAGAAATAATTTATGATAAAATAAATAAAATCAAATGATCCTATTCTCAAAATTTGAGAAATCTCAAATATGAAAATAACGAAATCCCCAACTCTCTCCGTGGGTCCTTGACTTGCTTAGGATTTCTAGGATCAAAACCAAAGGCAAATAAAATATGTTATGTAATGATGATCTAACGTATAACATTCCAAATTGAAAATTTGGGATGTTACAATTTCCTATACGGTGGGTAATGCCACCACCACACTTTCTTGAAGATTTTCATTTGACGTCATGTGTGCATTATCTTCATATTTGGTTTGTCTTCAACATTGGTTTGACTTCAAAGTTTATCTTCGCAATGTTGATTTGGTCTTCACTGATATATTTATGTGTTTTGCCCTCTACAGCATTCACTTATAGCTATGTCTTCAAATTTGTTGTTTTCTGAACTAAGTGAATCTGATCGGACCCTAACCCCTTATGTGCTTATCCCTCAAATTATCTCTATCTCATCATATGCATTCTGTTGACACGTGTCGAATGTATTCACTGTGTCCTTGTCAGCTGAAGATACAGAGACACACATTTAAAAATGTTTTTAATGCTCTTATCTCTTTTGCCTGAATACCGGAGAAGCCGGAACGACCACCCGACAAACCTGGCGTGCATGGGATCATGGATCAACCCTCGATAAGTTGCATGCTTGCCATGTGTCCACCAGTTGTGAACCGCTAGGGGCACCTGCTAATTGTGCTGCGCCGCCCCTTCTCCTTATAAATACTTCACCTCATGCGGTCATTATCTCTTCACCTACCTCGTTGTCTCACACAAACCCTAGCGCCACAGCTAGCCTCATTCGACGCCGAAGACGAAGCGCTTTGCTGCCGCAACCTCTCCGACACCGTCTTCACGCCGGTCACAGACATCGTCCTCTCCTCCGCCGCCGTAGGTGTCTTCCGCCGCCAAGTTAGGGCGCGGGAGATTGGACTGCTCGGCCTCCTTCCACCTCATCTGGCAGTTCATCGTGTGGTAAATAAAACTTGCTTTTTACCGCTTATTTGATCAGTTGAAACTTTCCACTACTTCCAAAAGTGGTTTCTACACTTCCAAATCTATATATTTCTATTCTGCATCTCATATCACGCAAGTACGTTCACTTATGCATTACAACTAGTTAGATTCCTCACTTATACCTATTCACGGATTCGTACAAATCTGGAACCAACTCACTTCAATAAGTGAATTTCTTCGCACTATGAGGTCAATGTCCTCAAACTGATTTATCTTCAAAATCATCTGAGAATGCAAATGACCTTTTCCCCTTCCCTCGCATCTCTAATGATGTCACGGGTACATGTCTGTGGGAGAATCCCTTGGTTCTCATAGTCTGCATTCATTTTGTAGAGTTCTTACAACATCACAATAAATCTCTAGAAGGCAGTTCTTGTTTGACCAGCAGACTGAAGCCAAACACTGACTTGAAGCCTTTCAGTTTGAGTCCAATGGCAACAAGTAAATCTATAAAGAAGGGTGGCAGGCAGCACCGAGACAACGCTGCTTTGGACCTGCCACCAGATATATATGAACAATACAAGTTTGACCCAAAGGAAACATATGGAGAACGCAAGACTCGAGTCCAATGGATTCAAAGATTTGAGGATTGGGTTCAGTACCATTTCATCACACTAGAATATGCGAAGAAGAATGCAGTAAGGCCACCATGGGCCGATATTGTGTACAAGAAACTACACCCCAGGACGAAGGCTGAAGCCATTCCATAGGGCTTCTATCCCTGCATGGTCAGAGGACCATAGCCTGAGAATGCCGACGCCACTAGTCTCCGATGGTATCGTGATGATGATTTATTTGAGCAGAATCTTTAGTTTGCAATATCTTCAGTTGTGCAGAACAAGAAGGAACTGGGAGTTGGCTTCAATCCTGGCCCAACAGCTCCAAGGCTGGATGGCTGTTGTGAAGCCAATCAGAATGTCATTGGCCCCTTCAACAGCTTCGATGGGATTCTCTCCCACATTGTTTCCCAAAGGGCCACTGTCACAGAGGGTGCTAGTGAAGAGGAACATGCTGAAGTTCCTGAGTCTCCGAAGCCAAAGAAGAAGTCAAAGGCTTCAAAGCCCTCTGCTGCTCCAAAAGCTTCAAGAGTGAAGCCATTGCAATCTGCACCTCCTGAATCCAGTGTGCAGTCTGAAGATCAAACCCGCATCCCCAAGAACACCAAGAAGCCCAAGAAGATTTCTGGGCATGACCTTACTCCTGCTAGTATTCTGCACAATGAGGAAAATGTTATAGATCTGTCAAGCGATGAAGATCTTGCTGATCATGCTCTGGAGATGCTCATTAAGAGCAAGCAGGAGGCCGGAATCTTCAAAGATTTGCCTCTATTTGATGCTGATATTCTCAACAACTTCATCGAGGAATGGTTTGAGGGTCCTACTCTCACAGCTGCCCATTGACATTAGTGTCACATTTCAAGGAGCCATAGCCAAGGAGCTTGGTATTGCTCAGAAAATTGTTGAGCTGAAGAACAAAATTGACTATGAGAAGGCCTAGTTCAAGAATCATATGGCCAAGCTCAGTGCTGTTGATGTTCAAAATTTCAAGCAGATGATGAGTGACCTCAAGGCTCAATTCAAGAAGAAGCATGAGGAAGCCAAAGGCTCTCGTGAGTGCATGAAATATTATGCTAAGAAATGCGTTCAGGCTCACAATGAATCCGTGAAGAGAAAGGCACTTGGGTGTCCAGGCATCGACCCCAAGCTGGCTGCTAAGAAGAAGAAGAAGACTGTTGAAGCTGAACCCGAAGCCCCAAGGAAGGAAAGACCAAGCATTATCTTCCCTGCCAGTATGACTGGCTCGAAACCAAAGGTCCCCTCAGCAGCTTCAGAGCAAAAGAGGACAAAGTAGGCTGAGGCTGAAGCCAAGAAGAGGAAGAACCAAGATACCTCTGATGTTGCTCCCTCCCAGAAGAAGCTGAAGACAAAGTCTTCACACAAAGCCCGTGCCACTCCCCAAGAGCCATTGAACATTGAACCCATTTGTGTTGCACTACCTGCCTCCTCCAATCACAAGCATCGTCTCGTTGTGCATGAGCCTGCTCCCATAGAGGCTCCTAAGTCTGAAGAGATTACAGCTGCCGACTCCACCGCAGCTGAAGACATTGGTCATAATGACCATGTTCAAGATGATGAAGTCCTTCCTCAGCTCGAGCCCAACCCGGTATCATCACCTGCTCCTGCGAGCAGTGAACTGATAATCATTGGTGGTCCCACGACGCCAATCACTCATGATGAATTCTGGGATGAGCAACACCCCAACTCCCCTCTACATGAAGTGATCCCCCACACTCCACCAGCTCATGTCACCACTCCAGTGCTTGAGACCCCACAAGAAACACCCGAGGACATGGACAAGACCACTCCTTCACCGAAGGCGTAGCCCTCTTTCCGAAGGCTTCGCAGAGGCCCTAGGCCCCAGGTATCCATGTCAAGCATTCCTCAAGAGGATGTGCACAACACCAGCTTAGTGGCACGTCAAGTGTTTCCTGAAGCCATCCCCTCAGTGACTGCTCAAGAAACTGAAGCCAAAGAGGCTGAAGACATTCCGACTGCATCAGCTGATGAAGAAAGAGAAGAAGAACGTGAAGTTATTCCCCCAACCAGTGATCATGTTCTACAAGAAGAAGAAGTGCTTGTGCCAGATCCCCTGTACATGTGTCACACCCTGCATTTTGTAGCATGCCATTTGCATTAATAAAGCATGAAAATTTGGACCAACAAAAACTTTTGCATTATTTGGCTTTTATTTTGAAGTTGGTTTTCTCTGAGTGGTTTTTCAAGTGCTCTTTATAGTCAACTACCCCACCTTCTATACTTCATCT
The DNA here is from genome assembly GCA_032464435.1 of Aegilops umbellulata. NCBI lineage: Eukaryota > Viridiplantae > Streptophyta > Magnoliopsida > Poales > Poaceae > Aegilops > Aegilops umbellulata. The sequence continues at coordinate 123,923,634 of CP136054.1, read as the reverse complement.
CCTTGTCCCAAACTTCTGCCCAATGATCATGCCATGTGTATAGAGCAATACAGTATTTTCTTACAAAAATAATTTGGCCAAAAAGTATTTTCAAAAATTTAATTTTCCAAAAACCCCTAGATTGAGGTTTGCACTGCAAATACTTAATTAAGGGCAGTAAAAATATTTCCAAAGACACATTTGAATCCTATTAGATATAGGATACCCAGAAACCACAAAAATATAATTTTGAAAGTTATTTTCCTATTTTATTTAAAGGATTTTTCTTAAGGCCAGAAATGGTCTTAAATAGGTTAAAATTATTTAAAAGCTTTAAAAATATTTGAGAAAAATTAGGGAGACTCAATGGACATATATTTTCCATATAAATGAGTTCCAACACATGGTTATGATCAAAATATTGGACAAAACTTCCCAAAACTATTTCTGCCCATTTCAAGGATTTGAAATATTTCTACAGGAAATATTTTCATAAAAATCCAAGAAAAATCCAGCAAGTCACAAATGCATATTGAGATCACCTTGCAAAGCCTCATGCAAATTAAAGTCATTTTGGGTAACCAAAATTCCCCAAAGCCCTCTCTAACCAGAACCATATTTGAACAAGTTTGTACTACCAACTTTCTCTCCTTGACCCCAACTTTTGTAAGCATGTCCACATGACCAAATGAGGCCACTACACCAACTGGTGCATCAAGGAGAAGTGATTTGCTCAACTAGATCTACACAAATCCATTTCTACTAATTTCTAGGGTTTACAAAAGTTGCATTGGCAACTTTACCCAAATAAACTCCAAATTGGTGGAAGGACCTAATTATATGTGACATTTGACCCTGTGGAGTATCATGGCAATTGGAAATCATTTGCTTGCCAAAACCCTTATCAAACACCATCTGCCACTTTTCAAAAATCCCCCTTTTGACCACTAAAACTATTCTCCTTGAGCTAAGCTTTTTACCATAGCTCCTCCTAGACCCCTTTCACCTCCAGTAACAATGGCAAGTCCACAGCTCCATTATTGGATGGGTAAAACCCCACTTTCTTTCTCTGGACAGCCACTTTCTCTCTTCCCCTCACCCTCTCTCCTCCCCTACTGGCTCTCCAGGGCATCCAAAGTCCCTCCCCTCTTCTTTACTCCCTCCTAGGGCTGCCAGACATCAGTGCCCGCGCCCACAAGGCATATAATATGCCATGGCATGCCAAATGCACGCTCCAGAGCGCGCTACAGTGCGCTCCCGCACTGTAGCCGCCCTCTGCCCGATGCCCCCGACCACCTCGAGCCTCCCCCGCGCGCCTGCCGATGTGCCTCGGCGTCCGCGACACGCCACGATGCTGTCCCCCTCCTATCTCCTCCTCCCTGCACCTCCGCGCTAGCAGACACCGGCCGCCCGAGCGCGCCAATGGCGCGGCTCACACGCGCGCTGCCCTGACGCTTCCCCGCTCCTTCTCTCCCTCCCTCTGGGCATAGACCACCCCTACAAACGCCCCAGACACGGCGCCCTCTTCCCCCAAGCCCTGCAGCGACGAGCATGAGCTCGCCGGCGCACAGGTCTACGGACCTCGCCGTTCATCTATTTATAGGCCTCCATGAGCTCTCCTCTCCTCACCACTCGCCCTCTCACTCCCCTAGTCGCTCCCCTGCACCCCCAGTTCCTCCCCAGAGCCGCCCGAGCTCGAGATCGAACTCGAGCTCCGCCGCCTCGGGTCGCCGTCGATCTCAGGGTACGGGCTCCCTCCGCCCCTCCTCTCTCTCGATCTGGACCCTCCACACCTCCCTGATCATTTTCCCTCCGTTTCCCCTCTCTTTTGCAGCCGGAAACGGCCGGAGCCGTCGACACCCGAAGCCTCTCCGCCGCGAGACCTCATCGCCGGCGAGCCAGGCAATTCCGATGACGTCCACCACCTCCACCCGAACGGCGACTCGACGCTGAGTCCAGCCGTACCATCGCCCGACCTCGCCGTGGCTTACGTCGTCGCCGGTGAGCTCGCCGCCCCCTCTGGCCCAGGGTTGACGACGACGGCCGTGGGGCCTGTCTGTCCGCCCCTCGCCCGTCAGGTTTGAACCTGGCGCGCGCGCGTGCACCGGTGCGCTGGGCCGCCTCTCTGGCTGGGCCTGCTGCCCTGCGGCTGTTCTGGCCCAGCAGGCACAGGACCCTTTTCTTTTTCTTTTCTGTCACTTTTTCCAAAAAATTCCACAGGACAAAATATATGTCCAAATAAATTAATTCCAATTTCTAAATTCCCAAAATATTGCAACCTATTTAATGGTGCAACTTTCATTCAAATCCAACCAACTTTTATGTACTGTTCAAAATTTAAATTCAAATTTGAGCAGTTTAATCTCTGTTTGGAAATCCATATCCCCTCTGATATAACTCCAAATCCAAAACTAGGAATTTTCCCCTTCTTAGTTTTCAACCTAGTATTTTACAAAAATGAGTTGACATTTTTCTGAGCACTTTGGTTTTTCTGTTTTATTATTGCCTTATTTTCTCGTTATTATTTTGCGACGATAGACTGTGTTGCTGACGAAGGAGTTGGACCAGAAGACTTTGAAGACCCAGAAGACTTTGTTGAGCCAGGCAAGCAGCCCTTTGACCATGTCTATGAAACCCATTTTTATGCATGTCATATAGCACTTTATTAGTGTTGCTTCGAAATCATGATGTGATGGTAACCACTTTGGTGGGTTGCCTTCGTTACTTCCTCGTTGGTACCTGCATTATGCATGACCCTGCCTTCTTATGAGGGTTATGCCGGTGGGAGTAGATAGGATGCCAAAGTAGTTGCTACGCAAAGAGGGCGGGTATATGCATGGTGATGGAGTCGAAGTATTTTCAAAAACTTTTCGAAAACCCCGTCGGGTGCCACTTATGCCCGAGGGTGACAACGAGATGGGTAACCACTTGATGACGAAGTGGTGTACCAAGGCAAGTGTGTGTGTTGTTTTCGAAAACGGATTAGATTTAAGATTTTTCGACTGTCCCAACCTTACATGCGCAACCACTCTACCCTTATATGGGAAAGGGCATTACTGATTACCTAGGTCGATACTAGCTTGGAGCCCGCATTACTAGTGACGGGGGAGAGTTGGTGCTCTCTCGGGACGGGGTCGTGCCAGGTACGGCGGCCATGACTGTTTTCACAGGGCACCGGATACACCGTTGTGTCCCCTCTCGGATGTTACGATCTCGAGTGAGTCTCGCATGATGTTCATTGTGAGGATACGGAACAACGAGTGGACTCCATGTTAGTGTCGTCTAGGGAAAGATAGTGATCGGGTGCTTGTGGTTGACACGGAAGTTCCCCGGATCTTGTGGGTAAAGTGTGCAACCTCTGCAGAGTGTAAAACTATTCGAATAGCCGTGTCCACGGTCAAGGACAGTTGGGCAGTGCTGCTTAAACTACGTACACATGTTTACAAGCCAGTGTGTGTGTATTGGATAAGTGGGAAGAACTATTTGGGCCAAGTCAAGGACTTGACATGATTGAGTTGGGTTGGTGCCCACTCTATTTATGATGATATCTGTAACCTGTCCTCATGGTTACTTGAATTTTCCTGATGCATGTCTTACAAGTTGTTGAATATGTCATTGCACTAAAAACTAGCTTTCCGCAAAAACTTACCTATATCATGCATTATTGTACCTTGAACCAACATGGGTTGCTTGCGAGTACATTCAAAGTACTCATTGGCTTGCCACTGGTTATTTAATTGGCCAGGCGTGGAAGGACAGGAGTTCGAAGAAGAATTCTTTGGAGACGAACATGTGAACTAGGACGTTTCCCAGTCAGAATGCCTGTAGGGTTAAGGTAGATGGCATGGGTCCTACTTATTGACGAAGATTTCCGCTGCTTGTGTTTTATTGATGTTCAGCCCTTAAGGCTTTATCTATGTAAGACTTGACCATAATGGTCATAATTTGTGTCAGACGGTATGTATGGATGTAAGACTCTTGTTATTCAGCTTCGGTGTGTTCAGTGAGCATTGATCTCTGGGATCACTGTACACGTGCATTCGGTGATCACGACTTATGAGTCGGGGTCCCCACAACATGAAGCCAATGAAGTTGAGGCCAATGCAGCTGCCACCACCATCACTACCGAAGCCAATGACGTTGTCATGGCTGAAGATAATGTGGAGCCTGATGTCATTGCTTCCACAGAAGAAAATGCACAACCAACCACCTCAGATGTAGTCGTTCCTCCCCCTGTACCTCACACTATGGAACGTGCTTACAACCGTGGTGAGCTTGTTACTATTAGGTGGCCCATCTTGATACCACTCACTGCTCTTGGTCCTCAGTATGACTATCACGTGGAGTAAAGGCCTCAAACGCAGAAGCCGAAGCCCAGGCTGCCAAGGCTTCCCAGTGCCATCACTACTCAAGGCTCCTTTAGTGTGCTCAACTTCAGAGAGCACAACACCTTCTTCGACTCTGCCAAGAATGCATACAAGAAGCCAAAGATCTCCTCAGATAGGTTCTGGAGCTATCAGCAACGCAGCTACTACTCATGCATAGTATACAATTGTAAGTGCATCTAGTGCCACCCCTAATTGGTTTTGGAGTATTGACGACAAACTTGGTTGAGGGACTAATGTGTTTGTGAGAATTACAGGATAACACAGGTAGTAGTCCCTTATTGATTCGGTTTCCTACTAGAGATGACACCTAAAAATGTGTGAAGACACAGAAGACAGTTCGTGAAGACATTCACGATGAAGATTATGACATGTGAAGACATTCACTTGAATACTATGGAGTGCGAAGACATAGTTGTTTTGTAGTTTCCTTTTCTACTTTGTTCAGTCATAGGAACCACTGTACTGTTAAGTGGGGTCCAAGTGAACAAATTCAGAGTGAATGATGTGATGCTCAACTAAAATCCTATGTCTTCGAGCAAAGACAATGAGAGCAAATCTTATCTAGAGCTGGATGAGTCAGCTTCGCTTGTAGCCCAAGTAAAGCTGCCGCGTGTGTATGAAATCCAACCGTTGGACACGTGTTGGTTCCTTAGTGACCCAGGGTCATTTCGGACATATCAAGTCGGGTTGCCTCCTGGCTATAAATAGCCCACTCCCTACACCATAAATTGGTGGCTTCTCAGAGTTAGTGCACGACTTTTGTCGTTTGAGAGCAACCCACCTCCGAAGCATTTGAGAGAGAGATCCTCACGAGGACAAAGCCCAAAACACCCAGAGCTAAAGAGTGTAAGGCATCACTGAATTCCTTCTGTCCGCGTGACCCGAAGACTTGTTACACTTGAGGACTGTGAATCCTCCAGCCGGTCAGGCATCGTGTTCTGAGCATCCAAGAGTCATTGTGGATAGCCGGTGAACGAAGTCTGTGAAGGTTTGGAAGTCTACCTTGAATACTTACCAGAGTCATTGGGCGAGGACTAGGTGTCCTTAGCTCAAGGGGAATAAGGTGAAGACATTGTCTTCTGATTTAAATCTCACCCTCCCTAACCAGACGTACAGTTGTCATAGCAATTGGAACTAGTCTACCAAATCCTTGTCTTCACCAAGCAACTAGTTCTATCCCCCACTTCCCTTTACTTTACAGTTTGTCTTCGTGAAGTCATTGCTTGCTTGTCTGATCTGTTTGACTTCACTGAGTGAAGACTATTTATTGTTTGGCTTCATACTGTCTTCCATCCTGATCCATACTACCTAGCTGCTGATAGTCTTTGTGCTTTCACTACATTGCTTACTTGACTATGGCTTGTCTAGTGTAGTCTATCTTCCACTGCATATCAATAGGTTCATTTCTACTGTTCGTCTTCAGAGACCTCGTGTTTGAAGACTTTCATAAAAATCGCCTATCCTCCCCCTCCCTCTAGTCGATAACTAGCACTTCCAATTGGTATTAGAGCAAGGTACTTCCTTGTTCTGTGTGATTCGGTTTAACCACCTGGAGTTTTAGCTATGTCAACTGCATGGATTATCAAGGTCTCTGTTGTGTGCTCGGTCTTCGATGGCACTGATTACCCCTACTAGAAGAATGAGATGTGCATGCATCTTGAAGCCATTGATGTCGACCTCTGGTATGTCGTCAAGAATGGCGTTCCTAAGGTTGGTGAAGGTGTCACTGCTGCTTATGTCAAGAGGTACATTCAACTGGATTCGAGTGCCAAGAACATCATATGTGGTCATTTGACCAAAGGATAGTACGGCCGTGTGAGTGCACTGGAAACTGCAAAGTTGGTATGGGACCGGCTCTCCAGGGTCAATGAAGGTGTCTCAACTCAGAGAGATTCAAGGATTGATGTTCTTCGCAACCTCTTCAACCGCTTCAATAGAAACGACAATGAGAATGTCCAGCTCACATTTGATCGCCTCACTGATATCACAAGTGAGCTTCGTGCACTTGGCGCCACTAAGATCACCAAGCACGAAATCGTCATGAAGCTCCTGAGATCACTTGATAGCTCATTCGACACCCTGTAAGTGCATCTAGTGCCCCTTAGTGATTTTGGTGTATTGAAGACTTATAGGTTAAGTATCTAATGTGTTTATGAGTGTACATAGGTCTATAAGTCTATGAGGAGTTTGATATTTACAAAGAAAGTCGACCCCTAAAAATGAAGTTCTTCAAGTGAAGACTTTGATATTCTGAAGACTTTCCGAAGACTTTGAAAGTGAAGAAATTGGTGTGACCTGGAAGACTTGGTATTCATTCGAGGAATATGAAGCGTGAAGACTTTTGTTTTCGTAGTTTCATTTTCTCTTTCTTGAGTCATAGGAAACACCGTACTGTTAAAGGGGGTCGAGGAAATACTAAGGAGAAAATTTCCATGTGATGCTCATCTCAAATCCTACACCTACCAATCCCTTCGAGTGAAGCCATTGGAAATCTCATACAGTTCAGTCAATTTCTTCAGTGACAGAGACGCAGTTCTTCTGGTAACTGAGGACTTTGCTCTGACTGAGGAGTTAGGAATTTGCCAGTGCAAATTGCCTACACAGTGAGGAACATAATAGCCCTGAGGAATTTGTACCTCAAATTTCCGACCGTTGCTGTGCTACACGCCAGCTGTCCCAAAATATCTTATCCATCCAACGGTCATATCATTGAAGGGCATTTATGTCTTATCATGTCGGGCTGCTCCCTACGCTATAAATAGCCACCCCCTACAACCACTAGCTGGTTGGCTGCTCCGTGAGAACTTGACACTTGTCATTTGAGAGCAACCCATCCTCCAAGGACTTTGAGCGAAAATCATCAAGTGAGGAAAACCCAAAAATCCAAACCCAAACACCTACAAACCCAAAGTGATTGAGCATCACTGAAGAGATTGATCCTGCGTGGATCCGACGCTTGTTACCTTTGAAGACTGTGCTTCTTCCAGACGGTTAGGCATCAAGGTCTAGAGCATCCAAGAGGAATTGTGGATCGACGAGTGACCGAGTTTGTGAATGTTTGGAAGTCACCTGAAGACTTACCACGAGTGATTGGGCGAGGACTGTGTGTCCTTAGCTCAAGGAGAATACGGTGAGGACTGTGTGTCCGGGACTAGGTGTCCTCGAGTTTAAATACTCAGCCACTCCAACCAGATGTACAACTGAGACAGCAGTTGGAACTGGTCTACCAAATCATTGTCTTCACCAAGCCAACTGGTTCTATTTCCTCAACACTTTCATTTCCTCATTACTGTGTTGCATGTTTGTTCATATCTGTGTTTGAAGACTTTGACTGAAGATTTTCTCAATTTCCTGAGTTCAGTTTCTTCAGTCTGTTTGTCTTCATCCTGTGTTATCCTGTGTTTACGCTTTCTGTACTCTGTGTTTGTCTTCATTTCATCATGATGACTATACTTGGATTCTGTTATGTTTTCATCTGAGTACTTATTTCGCTGCTAGTAGTTCTTCGCTAAGGAATTTCCTCACCAGCAAATTCTTCAGTGAAGAATTTCATAAAAATCGCCTATTCACCCCCCTCTAGTCGATATAACGCACTTTCAATTGGTATCAGAGCAAGGCACTCCCTTGTTCTGTGTGATTTTGGTTTAACCGCCTGGAGTTTTAGTTATGTCGACCGCAGATATGAAGAAAGTGACATGCCCCATCTTTGACGGTCACGAGTATCCCAAATGGAAGGCCATGATGAAAAAGCGTCTCATGGCGATGAACAGCGAGCTATGCACCATCACTGAGATTGGTCTGACCGATCTGTGCAAGATGGCAGAAGATGATGACATTCGCAAGTTCACCCATCTCAACCTCACAGCGAAGGCCGTCATCTGCTCTAGTCTGTCTCAAAATCAGTTCAGGAACGTCATGCATCTCAATTAGGCGAAGCTTATCTGGGACCGTATCTCTGATGTTTATGAAGGCCATCGAACCTGTCATGATCCTTGGTTTGAGGACTTCAAGAAATTTCCCAAGTCAATGACATCTGAACCAGAATCATCCTCCTCTTCACCATGTCTCATGGAAGATGGTGAACAGGTAACTGAATGCTATCTGTCTGAATCCAGTGATGATGAATATGGTGATGAATTTGGACCCAGTTATGTCAAACTTGCCTCACTTGCTGCTAAACAACAAAGATCTTTGGAATGGGCTAACAGCATGCTTAGTAAGAGCAATGATATGTTGGGTGAAGAAATGGATCAGTCACAACCTCTGGCTGAAAGTCTTCAGAGACTTCATTCTAAGTATGACTCCCTTCAAGATCAGCATAACTCTCTCTTGTCCGATCTTGAGAAGATAAGAGTGAGTTATGAAGATCTTCAGAAGGAGCGCGATTCATTGCTTGCTCAACAAATCAGCGCTGCTCAGGAAGAATTTATTCCTCCATGTTTAAAATGCATTGAACGAGAATCTGCTAATTCTTCACCTGAATGTTCAAATGCTTCTAATGTTACAAATTCTTCGCCTGTCTCTGCTATCACTAATTCCTCATCTGAGGACATTGCTAGTATCACTGACGATGCAGGGCTGAAGGAATTGCACATGACAGGCATGTACAAAAGCCTCAAAGGGCATCAGACTCTTTGTGATGTGCTTAAAAAGCAGATCCTCAACAGGAACTCTAGGAAGGAGGGTATTGCCTTTGAGAGGAAACTCAATGCTGATGGTACATATTGGAAGCCTAAGCAGTACCCCAAAACCTCATGGGTTGCTGCAAAGGGACCTCCAGTTGATCCATCTAGTTTATCTGGCTATACATGTGAATCTTCTCATTCTTCTGATGAGTCATTTGACTCCAACTATAAGCTGTTCAAAAATCAGAATGGTGAAGTATTTGCTAGATATGTTGGCACTAACTGCAGGAACGGTTCCCCTATGAAGAAATCTAGGTTCCCAAAAGGTATCTTGAAAGTCTTCAGGTGAATGTCCTCATGACACCACCTGTGAAGAAAAGGAACCCCATATCAAATTCTTCATATGGACCAAATTCTTCATATGGATCCAAGTCCTCATACGGACCAAATTCCTCAAGGGGATCAAATTCGTCACATGGATCAAAGTCCTCATATGAACATCATCGTGCTAACAACTCTGTTTCGCAGGGAAGAGCCAAGGGCTATGAATATGAGCATTATTCTTCAAATTATTATGTTCATAAGTCCTTGAAGAATTTCTCTGCTTATTCATATGCTTACCCTAATCCCTCTTATGTGAAACGTAATGGTTTGGCCGCTATGCCACCATTCTCATATGGAGCTCGTAGAGTGATGAACTCTTTGCCACCCCTTCAGATGTGGGTGGTGAATAAAAAGAACTAATCTCTTATGCAGGGTCAGGTCTCGAGACATATTGTAACGTCTGAAGAATTTGCTGGGGACCTGACAAAATGCCTGAAAGGACGCAGGCTAACCATGATGAAATGAACTTTCATTTCACACGTGCTCCATCTGTTTTATCTGTCTTACTACTTGATGAAATTGATCTGATGAATTGTGGTATCATATTCTTCACTGCTAAAGTATATGAGGTTCGTAAGTTGCACTAATTCATCTGCAGGATGATCAACCCAAAGCCACTAAATGGGTACTTGATAGTGGATGCACAAATCACATGACTGGTGACAGGAATTTGTTGATGGATGCTGCCTTATCGTCATCACATCTGAAGCATATCATCTTCGCTGATAAAAGCAAAAGTCAGGTATTGGGTCTAGGTAAAGTTGCTATCACAAAGGATCGACACATGGACAAAGTCATGCTTGTTGAGTCCTTAGGATACAACCTTATGTCTGTCTCAATGCTTTGTGATCTTGATATGGTTGTTGTCTTTGGCAAGTATCGTTGTGTTGTGATTATGGAAGCTGACAAACCCAAAGTCTTCGAAGGCTTTAGGAGAGGAGACTTGTATATTGTTGATTTCTCTGCAGATTCACAACCAGCCGTGTGCCTACTTGCAAAAGCTTCAGAAGGATGGCTATGGCATCGACGACTTGGTCATGCAGGCATGAGGAATTTTCACACGCTTGCGAAGAAGAAGCATGTCATTGGCATTGAGAATGTCAAATTCCTCAAGGATCACTTATGCGGTGCCTGTGAAGCTGGAAAGATGACCAAGGCCAAGCATCCAGCAAAGACCATCATGACCACCACTCGTCCATTCGAATTGCTTCACATGGATCTCTTCGGTCCTAATCACTATTCCTCTGTTTCAAATGAAGCATCTCAATATGGCTTTGTTATTGTTGATGATTACTCTCGTTACACATGGGTACACCTTGTCTCTTACAAAACTGAAGTGCAGGAAGTCTTCAAACGATTTTCCTCGAGGGCTTCAACCAACTTTAGTGTGAAGATCAAGCACATCAGAAGTGACAATGGTACTGAGTTCAAGAATTCGGGTCTCGATGACTATCTTGATGAACTTGGTATTACTCATGAGTTATCTGCTCTTTATACTCCTCAATAGAATGGCGTCGTAGAGCGCAAGAACAGGACTCTTGCTGAGATGGCTCGCACTATGCTTGACGAATACAAAACCCCTCGTCGTTTCTGGGTTGATGCAATTGATACTGCGTGCCATATCATCAACAGAGTATATCTTCACAAATTCTTCAAGAAGACTGCCTATGAACTCCTCACTGACAAGAAACCCAATGTGAGTTATTTCAAAGTCTTCGGTGCTAAATGCTGGATTAGAGATCCTCATCACAACTCTAAATTTGCACCAAATGCACAGGAAGGTTTTATGCTTGGTTATGGAAAGGACTCGCACACCTACAGAGTCTTCAACAATGTTCTTCACAAGATTGTTGAAACTGTAGATGTGCGGTTCGATGAAACTAATGGCTCGCAAAGAGAGGACCTACCTTCTGTGTTAGATGAACCAGCACCTGAGGATTCTATCAAGCACAAGGCTACTGAAGATGTCATTCCTACTGAAGAATCTGGTGAAGAATTCATTCCAGAACGTGAAGAACGTCGAGCTGATGAACCTGAAGAAAATGCTAAGGAAATTGATGCTGAAGAAAATGCTGATCAAATTCCTCAACGACAACCAGCTCATCCTCGCGTTGCAAAAGAAGTGCAAGTGGAGAAGATCATCGATGACATTAGAGCACCAGGTCCTCTCACACGCTCAAAAGCTTCACATCTATCTAACTTTTGTGGGCACTTTGCTTTTGTCTCTATCACAGAGCCCGCTAAGGTAGATGAAGCATTTCTGGAGAATGAGTGGATTCAGGCCATGCAAGAAGGATTACATCAGTTCAAGCTCAACAATGTCTGGGAACTAGTCAATCGTCCTGATCCTCGCAAGCATAACATCATTGGCACAAAGTGGATCTACCGCAACAAGCAAGATGAAAATGGTGTTGTGGTGAGGAATAAGGCACGACTAGTAGCTCAAGGCTACATACAGGTTAAAGGAATTGATTTCGATGAAACTTTTGCACCTGTTGCTAAACTTTTGCACCTGTTGCTAGACATGAGGCTATTCGCATATTACGGGCGTGTGATGAATTTGCCTATATGATGAGTGAACAATATGAAATGTCTATGATGGGAGAGTTGAAATTCTTCTTAGGTCTTCAAATTCGTCAACAGCGCAATGGCATATTCATATCTCAGGAGAAATACCTCAAGGATGTCCTGAAGAAATTCGGCTTGCAAGATTGCAAAGGCATCAAAATTCCTATGCCCACAAATGGTCATCTATGCACTGATGAAAATGGTATTGACTTCGATCATAAGGTATACCGCTCCATGATTGGCTCTTTATTGTACTTATGTGCATCTAGGCCAGATATAATGCTTAGTGTTTGCATTGTGTGCCCGATTTCAAGCTGCACCGAAGGAATCGCACCATAAGGCTGTGAAGCATATTCTTCGATATCTAGCTCACACACCAATACTAGGATTATGGTATCCCAAGGGCTCGGATTTTGATCTCATTGGATACTCTGACTCTGACTATGCTGGTGATCGTGTGGACTGCAAGTCAACATCTGGTACTTGTCATTTCCTCGGACGATCCTTGGTCTGTTGGTCCTCGAAGAAACAGAACTGCGTATCACTGTCTACTGCTGAAGCTGAGTACATTGCTGCTGGTTCTTGCTGTGATCAACTGCTATGGATGAAGCAAACACTCAAGGACTATGGCGTCAACATGAAGAATGTGCCTCTCCTCTGTGACAATGAGAGTGCCATCAAGATTGCTCACAACCCAGTTCAGCACTCGAAGACAAAGCACATTCAGATTCGTCATCATTTTCTTCGTGATCATGTGTTGAAGGGCGACATTTCTATTGAACATGTGAAGACTGAAGAACAGCTAGCTGATATCTTCACTAAGCCCTTGGACGAGGAGAGATTTAGCAAGTTGCGGTGTGAGCTAAATATCTTAGAGTCTTCGGATGTACTTTGAAATAGGCACTCATCCTAACACTTATGCAAAATTGATGACTTAGATGTGCAACACATGAAGAAATGTTTTTCTTCAATCAATGAAGAATAACACTCTAAGTGTGAAGAAATTAATGGAAAATTTGATTCTCAGAACCCTACGACAATTGTACGCGGTGTCTGAAATCATCATTCTTATACGGTGGGTCACGCCACCACAAAAGTTCAAAATCTTAAATTTGAGTTATTCCTCAGTTTTGAAATTCCTCAATTGTTCAAATTCTTCAACTTTCGAAATCTTCACTTGTGCCGTCGCTTTTTCTTCATTGGCTATATATATATATATATATATATATATATATATATATATATATATATATATATATATATATATATATATATATATATATATATATATATGTGAGTTTATGTCCTCTACATCATTCACTTATAGCTGTTTTTTCAAGTTGATTTTTCTGCTAAGTGAATGTGATCGGACCCTTCCCCTCTATGCTATACTCAATCCAATCTGTTCACAAATTCTTCATGTGCGTTCTATTTGAAACTCGTTCAAATTCTTCACCGTGTCCTTATCAGCTGAAGAAATTGCGAACGGAACGTTAAAACTAATCTTATCCAAATTTTTGGTTTTGCCGCTCAAACCGTTCCGCATCCCACGATGCAATTTTTTACTCTCCCACGATCTTACACGATCTCCACTACACAGTACGTGGGTGACACATGTCGTGAGAAGGAGAACGGGCATGGGCACGTTCGTCCCAAATCTTCGGGCGAGCAGTTTTTCACCGTGGCTATAAATACCCTTGTCCCCTTCCTCACTTCTTTTACTCCGCTCAACCTCGTCGCCGTCGTACTCGCGCCGACCGCGGAAATCTTCACCTCCGCCGCCACCGTAGACATCTTCCTCCGCCAAGTTAGGGCATGGAAGATCTGCATCGAGGAACTTCACTGTTTCAACTCACAGTTCATCGTGTTCTTCGTTCAGGGTAATTAAAAGTTACTTTTACTACCCTCTTTGATTCGAAATTTTTCTACAAAATCTTCAAAGTTGTTTTATTCTTCAAATCCTCACACAAAAAACACCTCACATGTCATCTGTTCTTGACTCATTTCCCTAAGCATCATTTTCTTCAAGATTCCTCAATTGTGTGGATCTTCGATCTATACAACTCTGGAACCTAAGATATAGCGCGCTTAGTGAAATTCTTCAAGACGCATCTGGTCAAATTCCTCAAACTGGTTCTTTTTGAAAAACCCTCTGAGAACGCATATGACCTCTCCAAATTCCTCGCAACTATACTCTGTTCACAGGTACACATGTCCGCTGCTGAATCATTAGGTTCTCATCAACTTAACTCATTTGCAGCGTTCCTCGAAGAAAAGTTCCATACTTCTTTAGAGAATTCGATTGTTCAAATTCCTCAACTGAAGAAAATGGCTGACGGTAAAAGGCCTCAGAAAGGAGGAAAGAAGCCTGAGGTCATGTCTGCCTTTGAAATCCCTGAGGATTTATATAAAGATTACTGCACGCCTGATGAAGCCAAGTTTGGCAAAGAAGATAAAAATCAGCGCAAGGTGCGCATTTAGAGGATTGAACGGAGATGGGCACGTGAATGGAGGGAGTACAGATACGTCACTCCAAAGTACATGAAGAAATTTGCACTGAACCCTCCATGCCCAAGAGCCCCATTGGCACCTGGCCAAGAGGCTGATCCCACTAGCATCAAACGCAGTGAGGATTTTCCTGAAGAATGGGCCAAGCGCCAAGCCAAATTGGCAAGACAAGCCAGAGAAGCAGTGAGGAAATTCAATGAAGACTCTGCTGCTGCTGCTACCACTGAGGCCTCTGTCAAGCCGAGGAAATCAATGCTTAAGAAGCCCGCTCGAAAGCCAAGTGCTTCCACAGCAATGCCCTCACGGCCAAGTTCCTCTGTTGTGCCCTCACGGCCAAAAACTTCAAAGTCTTCAAAGCAAATTCCTCAAGCTACCCCTGCTCCTCCGAAATCCTCAGCACCTCCGACCATGTCCTCAGTTGATCCGACAAAGTCCTCAGCACCTGCACATCCTGCCACATGCCAAAGGACTGTAGGCATCTCTATTGCCTCTGGTGTCTCAGCTAGTTCCTCAGCTGCACCAAGTTCCTCAGTTGAACCCTCTCTGCTGAAGAAAAAGGCTACTGCTGGACGCGGTACTCGCCCAAGTCCTAAGAAGAAGCAGGTAGTCTTCAGTGTACCGTCTGATGATGATGAAGCTGATGAAGAAGAACTTGCTAAAATCATCAGGGACCGCCAAGAAAGGGCCGCTAGAGCCAAAGGCACACATGTGCCACTACTGTTGGATCCAAGGGTGATCCTCGATTACATCAATCTCTGGCATAAGGATCCCAACACAACTATGCCTGACTTCAAGCTGACACCTGGCCAAAGTCACGTCTTGATTGCTTTCATTCAAGAAGAAAAATGGAAGTATGATAGGGCCAGGCAGATCAAGAAATCGCAGTACAGGAAAAAGAAACTGCTGAGGAAAAATGTTCTCACGATGAAACCTGAAGAACTCATCAAGATGCAGGCTGACATCAAAACCCTCAGCGATGAATTTGATGCATATTATGCTGACTGGAAAGGAGCAATAGTCAGGTTTGTGAAACTGACTGAAAAATTCACAAATTTTGCAGCCCCATCGCAACAAGAAATTCCTCAAGCTGAACCTTCAGCACAGCCCACTGAAGAACATGCCAGCATCGCTGATGACTTTCAGGCTGCTGAAGAAAATGCTAGTTCCAGGGCTGATGACTCCATTCCAGCCACTGAAGAAATTGCCAGGGCATCCACTAGTGGTGCGCCTGAAGAAACTGAAAAAATCAGGGCAACTGCATCAGTTGTGCCTGAGGAAATTCAACCAGATTCCTCAGCTCCACCTGGGCCTACACCATCTCCAATCCTTCCATCTGCATCAGATGTGAAGAAGACCAAGGCTGCAGAACAAGCTGTAGTGAAGAAAAGGAAAGCATCAAATGCTTCAGAATCTTCAGCTCCCAAGAAGATGAAGCCGATGACCAGCTCGTTTGCAAATCCCATTGATGATGTTCCCATCTCAACCATGCCATCAAAGGACCTTGTTCCTTTTGGTGAATAATATGAGATCCCAAGCGGATCTGATGAAGAAACTCAATCTGCTGCTTCGTCAGAGCAGATTGATGAAGAAATTGAAGTGGATGGATTCCCTTCAACCCCAGTCAGTTTACTACTGAAGAGGCTGGTGTTGAAGAATTAGAGGATGAAGATGTGGACATTGGAAGCACAACTCTAGTGATGAATGACGACTTTTGGGAAAGTCAGCATCCCAATTCTCCACTCCTCACCCCACTGCAGCAAATCCCTCACTCTCCTGCACCAACAGTACTATTGGGCTCTGAAGAAACTCATCCCACTACATCTGTGCATGAAGACATTCCAGCCACTAGTGCTGAAGAAACTACTGCTGCTACTGAAAAGGTGATTGCACCTGAGGAAGAACCTGAAATTCCTCAGCCTGAAGAACCTGAGATCGTGATTCCTGAGGTAGTGATAAAACTCACTGACACTCCTCTGCCCAAGCCAAAGGATCCGTTCTCAAGGAAACAAAAGTTCAAGGATGAAGACTTCTTTGGCGAGCACGTGTTCTTCACAGAGTATAATCCATATGACTCTGCTCGCATAAGGAAGAGGCGTTTCTGGACAGCTAGTTAAGCAAATTTCTATTCCTCAGTGCTATTCAACAAAGACAAAGTCTTTGACCATGCTCATATTCCTCACGTGGATATGGAGTCCATGCCATGCTTCACACCAGTCCTCAGTGTTCTCTATGATGCTGGACTGCTCAACTTCTGCACTGACATCTGCGATTGGAATGAAGAACTCATTCTTCAGTTCTATGCAACGCTGCACATCACCGGCAACTCTGAAGATGTGATTTCATAGGTTCTGGACTGGATGACTGAGAACACACATTATAAGGCCCCATCATCTGAATTGCTTCGTACCCTTCCTCTAAGTCCTCCCCTTGAAGATGCACGTTCTGTTTACAACGAACCTGAGCTTTCAAATCACTATATGCAAGTGCTGATGAAGCCTTTGAAGCCAGGGCAGGCTCCTCGAACCAAATTCCTTGTCAAGGAATTGTTGTATGTGCCTCGGACTGTCTATCGCATTCTGTCGAAGACAATGAGTCCCATCAAAGGCCACGACTCAACTGATGAAGAAGTCGTTGGCATCATGAAGAATATGCTTTTCAACATCATTCATGGCGTTCCCGTCAACTTCCATGATTTCTTCATGAGGACTCTGGCCAACATTGCTATGTCACCATTTGAGCTGAAGCCTTATGCACCTTGGATTATGAGATTCATCAGGACAAGGTCTTCACTCAATTACAAAGCTGAAACTCTCAACCACTGCAGCTACTTGCCCCCTATTGAAGTCCTCAAAAGGACATTTTACTCAGCTGAAGAAAAGGGCAAGGCTACTGCTGTGATAGATGAAGGCATTCGTCCATTGGATGGTCAATTTCGCAAGGCTGCTTCTTATTCCACCAATGATGACTTTGCCACACATGACTCTGCCGCCAACACTGCCAAGCCAAATCCTCAAGCCACAGCACCCAGGGTGATGACTGATCGTGAGTTACTCCTCAGTCTTCATCAAAAGGTTGATCGCAATCACAAATGGGTCAAGCGTCAGTTTGGTTCAATTCTTCAAAACATGACTGCAACACATAATGCAGTGAAGAAAAACCACTACTACCTGCATGAAACCCTCAACCACACCTGGTCTGTTCTGTCTCAAGTTTACAGCGCTCATGATTTGAAGCAAATGGGTCTCAAAGAAGAGTTTGACTGGTCTGCACCGCCTCCGAAGAAATACAAGAAGGTCAAGGTTCCTTCTTTGGTGGCCAGTTCATTTTCTTCATCGCGTGAGACTGATGAAAATGAAGACTTGGATGACACTGCGGCAGGCCCTACTTCAACGACCGACCCCAACAACGCTGGCGCTCCTTCATCAACTTGAATATCTTCAGGGCCGTTAGTCCTTAGTTTCGATCCTTTTGGTCATTTGATAACAAAGGGGGAGAAATCTGAGTTAGTCTTCAAGCGGGTCTATTTATATATCATTTTTTTTCTAAGTCACAACTCTCGTTCTTCTGAAACTTTATTCGATTGAGTTGTAAACTTAAACCCGATGGTGCTCTGATACTTTTGTTGCACTATGCTCTGATACTCTTGATGCGCTATTCTGCATGCTTATTCCTCATTAATATTATCGCACGCATGCTGAATTTTATCAGGCACCATATTTCATCATGCATTTCAAATTCTTCATATTATATATCAAATGCGTGTATGAATTACAAGATATAGGGGGAGATCTCCATGATTCAACTCTTCAAGTGTGCATTGTTTCAAAAGCAAATTCCTCACTATGCACATCTTCAGGGGGAGTTCTTCTATATCTTGCAATCAAATTCCTCAATATCAGTATTTACACTTCATATATTTATCCCCGTTGAAAACTTAACCTATATTGTCATCAATCACCAAAAAGGGGGAGATTGTAAGTGCATCTAGTGCCCCTTAGTGATTTTGGTGTATTGAAGACTTATAGGTTAAGTATCTAATGTGTTTATGAGTGTACACAGGTCTATAAGTCTATGAGGAGTTTGATATTTACAAAGAAAGTCGACCCCAAAAAATGAAGTTATTCAAGTGAAGACTTTGATATTCTGAAGACTTTCTGAAGACTTTGAAAGTGAAGAAATTGGTGTGACCTTGAAAACTTGGTATTCATTCGAGGAATATGAAGCGTGAAGACTTTTGTTTTCGTAGTTTCATTTTCTCTTTGTTGAGTCATAGGAAACACCGTACTGTTAAAGGGGGTCGAGGAAATACTAAGGAGAAAATTTCCATGTGATGCTCATCTCAAATCCTACACCTACCAATCCCTTCGAGTGAAGCCATTGGAAATCTCATACAGTTCAGTCAATTTCTTCAGTGACAGAGACGCAGTTCTTCTGGTCACTGAGGACTTTGCTCTGACTGAGGAGTTAGGAATTCGCCAGTGCGAATTGCCTACACAGTGAGGAACATGATAGCCCTGAGGAATTTGTACCTCAAATTTCCGACTGTTGCTGTGCTACACGCCAGTTGTCCCAAAATATCTTATCCATCCAACGGTCATATCATTGAAGGGCATTTATGTCTTATCATGTCGGGCTGCTCCCTAGGCTATAAATAGCCACCCCCTACAACCACTAGCTGTGGCTGCTCCGCGAGAACTTGACACTTGTCATTTGAGAGCAACCCATCCTCCGAGGACTTTGAGCGAAAATCATCAAGTGAGGAAAATCCAAAAACCCAAACCCAAACACCTACAAACCCAAAGTGATTGAGCGTCACTGAAGAGATTGATCCTGTGTGGATCCGACGCTTGTTACCTTTGAAGACTGTGCTTCTTCCAGACGGTTAGGCATCAAGGTCTAGAGCATCCAAGAGGAATTGTGGATCGCCGAGTGACCGAGTTGGTGAAGGTTTGGAAGTCACCTGAAGACTTACCACGAGTGATTGGGCGAGGACTGTGTGTCCTTAGCTCAAGGAGAATATGGTGAGGACTGTGTGTCCGGGACTAGGTGTCCTCGAGTTTAAATACTCAGCCGCTCCAACCAGATGTACAACTGAGACAGCAGTTGGAACTGGTCTACCAAATCATTGTCTTCACCAAGCCAACTGGTTCTATTTCCTCAACACTTTCATTTCCTCATTACTGTGTGCATGTTTGTTCATATCTGTGTTTGAAGACTTTGACTGAAGACTTTCTCAATTTCCTCAGTTCAATTTTTTCAGTCTGTTTGTCTTCATCCTGTGCTATCCTGTGTTTACGCTTTCTGTACTCTGTGTTTGTCTTCATTTCATCATGATGACTATGCTTGGATTCTGTTATGTTTTCATCTCAGTACTTATTCCGCTGCTAGTAGTTCTTCGCTAAGGAATTTCCTCACCGGCAAATTCCTCAGTGAAGAATTTCATAAAAATCGCCTATTCACCCCCCCTCTAGTCGATATAACGCACTTTCACACCCTGGCCCTAATGATACAAGAACATCCTGCCTTCGAAGATCTCGATCCGTCTAACATACTTGAGAGGCTCAACACATATGAGTTCCAGTTATCTAAGAAGAGAGACATCTATGGCCCCAACTATGGCCGAACCCGTGCTTTGAAGGCAAAGGTTGTTTCCTCATCTGAAGAAGAATCTGACTGCAATTCTAGGGATCCTGAAGACATTAGAAAGGAGCTTGCTATGATCATGAAGAAGTTTCAGAAGTTCTCCAAGAAGAATCACTTTGGAAAGTCTTCAAGATCCAGCTCAAGAAATGATGAAGCTTCCACTCGTGACCACAAGAATAGAACATGCCACAAATGCAAGAAGCCTGGTCACTACATC
Source organism: Aegilops umbellulata (assembly GCA_032464435.1). Lineage (NCBI taxonomy): Eukaryota > Viridiplantae > Streptophyta > Magnoliopsida > Poales > Poaceae > Aegilops > Aegilops umbellulata. Next base: position 123,903,322 of record CP136054.1, on the reverse strand, counting down.
TCTGAGTGTCCTCAATGGGACAAGGAATCAAAGAAGAGGAAGAAGAGCAAGCAATATGATTCTGACGACAAGAAGAAGAAGAAATCCTCAAAGTCTTCTTCAAAGTCTTCATCAAAGTCTTCATCTTACAAGAAGAGCTCGTCCAACAAGGCCCGTGCATTTGTGGGCAAGGAGATGGATTCAGAGGAGGAGTCTGCTTCTTAGGAGGCGGAGGTGGAGTCTGAGGAGGAGTCTGATTCAGGCATGGCAAGCCTGGCTCTAGCTTCGGCTTACGTTGCCAAGTCCATCTTCAACACCGAAGACAATGGTCACATCACTGATGTTGAAGCCGATGATGAAGATGACTCTGCTCCGGCCTACTGCTTCATGGCACATGGTGCCAAGGGTACGGCTCCGAAGGCTACCGAGTGGCTATGGACAGTGGATGCACTAACCACATAACTGGTGATCAAAGTCTTCTTATGGATTCAACCCTACGTCCATCTGACAAAAGTGACATCACATTTGCTGATACTGGTAAAAGCAAGGTATTGGTACTAGGTAGAGTTGCAATCAAAAAGGATTAGCACATGGATAAAGTGATGCTTGTTGAATCCTTAGTTTCAACTTAATGTTTGTCTCAATGCTTTTTGATCTGAACATGATTGTGATATTTGGAAAATATCGTTGCCTTGTGCTTATGGAATCTGACAAATCTCTAGTCTTCGAAGGGTATTGAAAAGACGATCTATATATGGTGGATTTCTCCGCAGGACCACAGCTGGTCGTATGTCTTCTGGCAAAAGCTTCAGAGTGCTAGATCTGGCATTGGAGGCTAGGGCATGCGGGCATGAGGAACTTGCACACTCTCGCGAAGAATAAGCATGTCATAGGCATCAAGGGCGTCAAGTTCAAGATGGATCATCTGTGTGGTGCCTGTGAAGCCGGAAAGATGACTAGGGCCAAGCATCCCTCGCAGACAATCATGACAACAACACGTCCCTTCGAGCTGCTTCACAAGGACTTATTTGGCCCTACTCATTACTCTACCCTTACTACCACGGCATGCCTCTATGGTTTCGTCATTGTTGATGATTACTCAAGATATACATGGGTGCTGATACGTCTCCAACGTATCTATAATTTTTGATTGCTCCATGCTATATTATCTACTATTTTAGACAATATTGGGCTTTATTATCCACTTTTATATTATTTTTTGGGACTAACCTATTAACCAGAGGCCCAGCCCAGAATTATTGTTTTTAGCCTATTTTAGTGTTTCGAAGAAAAGGAATATCAAATGGAGACGAAATGGAATGAAATCAACTGGAGAAGTTATTTTTGGAAGGAAAGCTACCGGAAAAGCTTGGAGTGCACGTCAGGAAAGGAGGGAGGTGGCCACGAGGGTGGGGGCGCCCCCCTTAGGGCGTGCCCCCTGCCTCATGGCCCCCCCGAAGCTCCACCGACGTACTCCTTTCACCCATATATACCCACGTACCCTAAAACTTCCGAAGACGAGAATAGATTGGGAGTTCCGCCGCCGCAAGCCTCTGTAGCCACCAAAAACCAATCGGGACCCTGTTCCGGCACCCTGCCGTAGGGGGGAACCCACACCGGTGGCCATCTTCATTATCCTGGCACTCTCCATGAGGAGGGAGTAGTTCACCCTCGGGGCTGAGGGTATGTATCAGTAGCTATGTGTTTGATCTCTCTCTCTCTCTCTCTCGTGTTCTTGATTTGGCATGATCTTGATGTATCGCGAGCTTTGCTATTATAGTTGGATCTTATGTTTCTTCTCCCCCTCTACTCTCTTGTAATGGATTGAGTTTCCCCTTTGAAGTTATCTTATCGGATTGAGTCTTTAATGACTTGACAACACTTGATGTATGTCTTGTCGTGCGTATCTGTGGTGACAATGGGATATCACGTGATTCACTTGATGTATGTTTTGGTGATGAACTTGCGGGTTCCGCCCATGAACCTATGCATAGGGGTTGGCACACGTTTTCGCCGTGATTCTCCAGTAGAAACTTTAGGGCACTCTTTGAGGTTCTATGTGTTGGTTGAATAGATGAATCTGAGATTGTGTGATGCATATCGTATAATCATACGCACGGATACTTGAGGTGATATTGGAGTATCTAGGTGACATTAGGGTTTGGTTGATTTGTGTCTTAAGGTGTTATTCTAGTACGAACTCTAGGGCTGTTTGTGACACTTATAGGAATAGCCCAATGGATTGATTAGAAAGAATAACTTTGAGGTGGTTTCGTACCCTACCATAATCTCTCGTCATTTGTTCTTCGCTATTAGTGACTTTGGAGTGACTCTTTGTTGCATGTTTAGGGATAGTTATGTGAACCAATTATGTTATTATTGTTGAGAGAACTTGCACTAGTGAAAGTATGAGCTCTAGGCCTTGTTTCCTAGCATTGCAATACCGTTTACGCTCACTTTTATCATTAGTTACATTGCTGTTTTTATATTTTTAGATTACAAAAACCTATATCTACCATCAATATTGCACTTGTATCACCATCTCTTCGCCGAACTAGTGCACCTATACAATTTACCATTGTATTAGGTGTGTTGGGGACACAAGAGACTCTTTGTTATTTGGTTGCAGGGTTGCTTGAGAGAGACCATCTTTATCCTACGCCTCCCACGGATTGATAAACCTTAGGTCATCCACTTGAGGGAAATTTGCTACTGTCCTACAAACCTCTGCACTTGGAGGCCCAACAACGTCTTCAAGAAGAAGGTTGTGTAGTAGACATCAAGAAGTTTCTGGCGCTGTTTCCGGGGAGGTTAGTGCTATATCTTTAGATCTTGCAATCGAATCTTTTTGTTTCTTGCTTTAGCACTAGTTTAGTCTATAAAAGAAAACTACAAAAAAGTGGAATTGAGTTTGGCTCATACGCTTCATCTTTCTAATATCTTTCGTGAGTATGATGGGAAGGGAAATTGTGCCAAAGTGTTAGAAGAAGAATGCATTAGAATGTTTGGCACTAAATCTTTGAATGATGAGCATGATTGCAGTGTTGTTAGTATGAACTCCTTGAATATCCATAGTACTAATGATGATTGCACTAGTTATGATGAAAATGCCTCCTATAAACATGTCAATTTTTGTGGAGTGCATTGGGTTTGCATGTACACACCAAATAGGGAAGATAGATATTGCAAGAGGCATAAGTACTTAGAAACTAAATTGTTGCAAGAAAGGCTAGATGTTTGTGCTGAAGATTTAAATTACCTTGGCCGTACTTGTGGACTTTGCAATGAAAGTGGTCATTTAGCTATCCGATGAAAATTGTTTCACGATCTAATTGTGTCCAAATATTATGATGACGTGATTTCCCTTGCACATTATAATGAACTTAGTTTGCTTATGGGCTATGAAGAAATGAAACGTATAACCAACTATCTCCCAGATTTTGCCCGTTATAAACTTCTTGGTTTTGATCTAGAGGAAATTTATATGTATTGTGCGGTGAATTGCATTGAAAATCTTTATATTGCCAATTACATAAAGAAAAGAAAACAAATAGAAGATGAAGAGAATTCTAACGAAAGGGAAGAGACTTCCCAATATTCACCTATTATTTCTTATGATGAATCAGGTAACGAGGAGGAGCCTTCTATTCAACCAATCTCATTAATAAGGAGCTCCAAAAAGGGGATTGAACCCACACATGATGTGGTGAAGAAGAAGAAAAAAAGAAAAAGGAAGAGATGTAAAAAGGTATATCTCCCAAATAAAGTTTCTCCTATTATTGTTGCGCCTCATGAAAATGAATCAAAAATAATTGAGGAAGATGATACACTTGATGATGATCTTGTTATGCCTATTGCTTGTTGTGGTGATTATGATTGGGAAGATAATGATACTTCTTATGATCTTGAAAATATTTTTGGCACTTGCTTGGAAGAATATGATAATTGCTATACTATTGGTGCCATCCATACTATTAATGATGAGAGTGATTATGCTTATGATATGAAAAGGCCCAAGCTTGGGGAAGCTGTGTTTAATGAGGATGACATATTTGAGAATATATTTGCTGCAATTAATATTTGTCCCAAGCTTGGGGATTCTATGTTTAATAATGGTGATATTTTAGCCTCTCAAGTTTTGATATGCAAAGTTGTTATGATGATAGCATGCCTTCTACCTATGATGGTTATATTGATGAAAGTGGGTTTGGAAGAGTGTCAACTTTAGGAAGTAGTGATCCCACTATTTTGGAGGATGTTGAATCTTATAATATTTATGAAAGTGGATTTGGAGAGGTCATGGCTTTATTTAGTGATGTATCCACTATTTCGGAAGAGGTTTCAATTGATTATGATGAGAACAAAGTTGCTACTTATGATGATTATTGTGATGAAACTTATGCTATAAAAAGTAATGAGGATTATATTTATAAAACTTGTCATGATTGTGATTACCCTTTTTCTGAACATTACTCTTTTAATGTGGAAACAATTTATAGTATTTAAGTCTCTTATGATACTCCCACTATCCCGAATGAGAAGAATTTTGCTTATGTGGAGAGTAATAAAATTTCTATGCTTGTAGATCATGAAAAGAATGCTTTAGGTGCTGGTTATATTGTTGAATTCATTCATGATGCTACTGAAAATTATTATGAGAGAGGATCATATGCTGCTACATATTGCAATAATATCAAGTTTCCTCTCTGTGTGCTTAAAGTTTTAAAGTTATGCTTGTTTTACCTTCCTCTGCTAGTTGATTATTGTTCCCATAAGTTGTTTGCTCATAAAATCCCTATGCATAGGAAGAGGGTTAGACTTAAATGTGCTAGTCATATTCTTTATGATGCTCTCTTTATGTTTCAATTCTTATCTTTTATGTGAGCATCATTGAAATCATCATGCCTAGCTAGGGGCGTTAAACGATAGCGCTTGTTGGGAGGCAACCCAATTTTATTTTAGTTTCTTCCTTTTTGGTTCTGTTTAGGAATAAATAATCCATTTAGCCTCTGGTTATATGTGGTTTTGTGTTTTAATTAGAGTTCGTGCCAAGTAGAACCTTTGGGAAGACTTGGGTGAAGTCTTTATGATCATGCTGTAAAAAACAGAAACTTTAGCGCTCACAAGATTAGCTTCAACTTTTTACCAGGAGTGCTATTTAGTTGATTATTTTTGCCGATGATTACTAGAAAAATTCATCAGGTCCACCAATTTATTTTAGAATTTTTGGAGTTCCAGAAGTTTGCATTAGTTACATATTACTACAGACTGTTCTGTTTTTGACAGATTCTGTTTTCATTGTGTTGCTTGCTTATTTTGATGAATCTATGGCTAGTAAAATAGTTTATAAACCATAGAGAAGTTGTAATACAGTAGGTTTAACACCAATATAAATAAATAATGATTTAATTACAATACCTTGAAGTGGTGTTTTGTTTTCTTTCGCTAACGGAGCTTACGAGTTTTCTGTTAAGTTTTGTGTTGTGAAGTTTTCAAGTTTTGGGTAAAGATTCGATGGACTATGGAATAAGGATTGGAAAGAGCCTAAGATTGGGGATGCCCAAGGCACCCCAAGGTAATATTAAAGGATAACCAAGAGCCTCAGCTTGGGGATGCCCTGAAAGGCATCCCTCTTTCGTCTTCGTTCATCGGTAACTTTACTTAGAGCTATATTTTTATTCACCACATGATATGTGTTTTGCTTGGAGCGTCATTTTATTTTCTTACGTTTTGCTTGCTGTTTGAATAAAGTATAAAGATCTTAAATTCTTAAAATGAGAGAGTCTTCACATGGTTGCATAATTATTCGACTACTCGGTGATCTTCACTTATATCTTTCGGAGTAGTTTTGTTATTGCTCTAGTACTTCGCTTATATCTTTTAGAGCATGGTGGTAGTTTTATTTTGAAGAAATAGATGAAATCTCATGATTCACTTTGCTAATTTGCTTAATTTGAGAGTCTTAAATATCATGGTAATTTGCTTAATAATCTTAATATGCTTGGTATTCAAGATTTGTAAAACTTTCTTTTGAGTGCGTTGGATACTAAGAAAAGTTTGATGCTTGATAATTGTTTTGAGATATGGAGGTAATAATATAAAAGTCGTGCTAGTTGAGTAGTTGTGAATTTGAGAAATACTTGTGTTAAATTTTGCAAGTCCCGTAGCATGCACGTATGGTAAAGGTTATGTAACAAAATTGAAGCATGAGGTGTTATTTGATTGTCCTCCTTATGAGTGGCGGTCGGGGACGAGCGATGGTCTTTTCCTACCAATCTATCCCCCTAGGAGCATGCGCGTAGTGCTTTGGTTTTTTATGGCTTATAGATTTTTGCAATAAGTATATGAGTTCTTTATGACTAATGTTGAGTCCATGGATTATACGCAGTCTCACCCTTCCATCATTGCTAGCCTCTTCGGTGTCGTGCATTGCCCTTTCTCACATTGAGAGTTGGTGCAAACTTCGCCGGTGCATCCATACCCCCGTGATATGATACGCTCTTTCACACATAAACCTCCTTATATCTTCCTCAAAACAGCCACCATACCTACCTATTATGGCATTTCCATAGCCATTCCGAGATATATTGCCATGCAACTTTTCACCATTCAGTTCATCATCACACATTCATCATTGTCATATTTCCTAGCATGATCATGTAGTTGGCATAGTATTTGTGGCAAAGCCACCTTCATAATTCTTTCATACATGTCACTCTTGATTCATTGCATATCCCGGTACCCGCCAGAGGCATTCATATAGAGTCATACTTTGTTCTAGTATCAAGTTGTAATCATTGAGTTGTAAATAAATAGAAGTGTGATGATCATCATTTAATAGAGCGTTGTCCCAAAAAAAGAGAGAAAGGCCAAAAGAAAAAAAAGAAGGCCCAGAAAAAAGAAAAAAAGAAAATAAAAAGGGGCAATGCTACTATCCTTTTTTTCCACACTTGTGCTTCAAAGTAGCACCATAATCTTCATGATAGAGAGTCTCTTGTTTTGTCACTTTCATATACTAGTGGGAACTTTTCATTATAGAACTTGGCTTGTATATTCCAACGATGGGCTTCCTCAAATGCCCTAGGTCTTTGTGAGCAAGAAAGTTGGATGCACACCCACTTAGTTTGTTTTGTTGAGCTTTCATACATTTATAGCTCTAGTGCATCCCTTGCATGGCAATCCCTACTCCTTGCATTAACATCAATCGATGGGCATTGCCATAGCTCATGGATTAGCCTCGTTGATGTGAGACCTTCCATTTTTTTGTCTTCTCCACATAACCCCCATCATCATATTCTATTCCACCCATAGTGCTATATCGATGGCTCGCGCTCATGTATTGCGTGAAAGTTTATAAAGTTTGAGATTACTAAAGTATGAAACAATTGCTTGGCTTGTCATCGGGGTTGTGAATGATGAGAGCATTCTTGTGTGTCAAAAATGGAGCATGACTAAACTATATGATTTTGTAGGGATGAACTTTCTTTGGCCATGTTATTTTGAGAGGACATAATTGCTTAGTTAGTATGCTTGAAGTATTATTATTTTTATGTCAATATGAACTTTTGTCTTGAATCTTTCGGATCTGAATATTCATAGCACAATTAAGAAGAGTTACATTGAAATTATGCCAAGTAGCATTCCACGTAAAAAATTATCCTTTTTATCATTTACCTACTCGAGGACGAGCAGGAATTAAGCTTGGGGATGGTTGATACGTCTCGAACGTATCTATAATTTTTGATTGTTCCATGCTATATTATCTACTGTTTTAGACAATATTGGGCTTTATTATCCACTTTTATATTATTTTTTGGGAGTAACCTATTAACCGGAGGCCCAGCCCAGAATTGTTGTTTTTAGCCTATTTCAGTGTTTCGAAGAAAAGGCATATCAAACGAAGTCGAAATGGAATGAAATCAACTGGAGAAGTTATTTTTGGAACAAAAGCTACCGGAAAAGCTTGGAGTGCACGTCAGGAAAGGAGGCAGGTGGCCACGAGGGTGGGGGGCGCCCCCCCTAGGGCGGTCCCCCCTACCTTGTGGGCCCCCCGAAGCTCCACCGACGTACTCCTTTCACCCATATATACCCACGTCCCCTAAAACTTCCGAAGACGAGAATAGATCGGGAGTTCTGTCGGATTTCGGGTTCCGGCAGACCCTTAAGGCTCGAACTCAGGGGTGCGCGCGGAGATTATGCCCTCTACCTCTCCGTCTCACAAAGATCTAAACTACTAAAAGAACAACACAAGAGACACAGAGTTTATACTGGTTCGGGCCACCGATGCGGTGTAATACCCTACTCTAGTGTGGTGTGGTGGATTGCCTCTTGGGCTGGTGATGATGAACAATACAGGGAAGAACAACCTTGCGAGGGTCTGTTCTTCCCTGTATTGTTCATCATCACCAGCCCAAGAGGCAATCCACCACACCACACTTGAGTAGGGTATTACACCGCATCGGTGGCCCGAACCAGTATCAACTATGTGTCTCTTGTGTTGTTCGTTTGGTAGTTTAGATCTTTGCGAGACGGAGAGGTAGAGGGCATAATCTCCGCGCGCACCCCAGAGTTCGAACCTTAAGGGTCTGCCGGAACCCGAAATCCGACATTTGGCGCGCCAGGTAGGGGTGCGCCGGAATTTGTCTTCCACCGCTCCGCTCTCTGCCGACCGTCGCGTCCATGTCTGACGCTCGTCGGGCCCGCGCCGAGCGCTGGGCCGCCATTGCTTCCCGCGTCACCCAGACGGCTCCCGTCGGTGGGCGTCCTCGTCGTTCCCCGTCGCCTACCGTCAACGCCGCCACCGGCCCGGCGGGGAACGAGCAGCAAGCATCGTCTCAGCACCCGTCCGTGCGGCAAGACGGCCGCACCGCTACTCTATCACTCACACCAGCTGGCTCTTCGTCCCGCGCGCTCCGCGCACCGTTGGAGGCTCGAGCTGCGCTCATCACAGCAAACGAGCACCTGCGCTACCGTCCCGTCGACGACGTCTATGAAGAGTGGCTGGACTGCGTCACCGAGCTCGTCCACACCGCAGGGGGCTCTCCTGCGACGTCCGCTCCGCTGCGCCGCACCCAGCCCCGCGCGGGACATGAAGCTCTGGGGGCGTACCAGCCGCCCCCTCTCCAAGAAGACGCCGTGGCTCCAAGGCGCGTGACCCTTGGGCGGAACCCGCTTCGTCAGGCACCAGCCCAGCAAGAACGAAGCTGCCAAGAAGTCCCTCGACCACAAGAGGCTGCCCGGGCGCTCCCTGCTCCGGCTCGCCGTGACCCCGCTCCGGCTCCGGCACGTCAAGACCCCGCGCTGCTTCCAGCAGCAGCGCATGGGGACCCGCAAGGCCAAGCTCTCCCTCAACCAAAGCCTCCCGTGGCCACCGCAGGCTGCCGCGCCTACACCACCGAGCTGCGCAGTGTCGCGTGGCCCGGCAAGTTAAAGCCAGGCATGCCTCCTCGCTACGACGGCACGACCGACCCTGCAGAGTTCCTCCAACTCTATGAGCTGGGAATCGAAGCTACCAATGGGGACGAGAAGGTCATGGCGAACTAGTTCCCCATGGCGCTCAAGGAAGGAGGTCGCACCTGGCTCCTGAACCTGGCCCCAGGCACGATCTCTTCCTGGGACCAGATGCGCACCCACTTCATCGCCAATTTCCAAGGTACTCATGACCGGCCGCCTGCCGTGAGCGACATGCGCCGCATCAAGCAACAACCCGGAGAGACCCTGCAAAAGTACATCCAGCGCTTCAATAGTGCGCGCCTCAAGATCCCCAAGGTGTCCGAGGAAGCCATCATCTCGGCCTTCTTCGATGGCGTGCGTGACGTCAAGATGAAGGAGGAGCTGGCGATGCATGAAGACCTGTGCACCTCCTTGGAACTGTTCAACTTGGCGACCAAGTGCGCCAGGGCTGAGGAGGGGCACCTCTCCCTCCTCGAGCTGCCTGCCGCAGACCCAGAAGAGAAGAAACTCAAGGCCAAGGACGTGAAGCGCAAGGGGGCTGCCGTGCTTGCGGCAGAACTGGACACCAAGCGGGGCAAGGATCTGCCTGAATCCTCCAGGGGCAGCCGGTACTGTGTGTACCACGACCTCCACACCCACAACACCAACGAATGCCAAGAACTCCGTGTCGTGCGAGAAGGAAGGATCGGCCGTCACCCTGACCGTGCTGACCGGGGCTATGGCCGAGGAGGAGGAAGAAACCCAGGACGCTGGGAAGACCGCGGCCCATGCCAAGGGTGGCGCGATCAACCTCGCGAGGACCACTGTCGAGACCAACCTCGTGAGGGGGATTGGCGGGATCAGCCTCGTGAGGATCGCCTGCAGGGCAACGCAGGCCTCTCTCCACTGCCTCCTCAGCCAAGAAGGAACGAGGACCGCCACCAGGACGAGGGGGCTGGGGGCTTCCAGGAGCCGCGCGCAATCGCCTGCATCCTGGGCGGAGCTCAAGCCCCAGCCTCCCAACGCATCTTCAAGCAGTTTGCCCGCGAAGTGAATGTAGTCCTCCCCAAGCTCGAAGCCACGTGCCCGCTCAGGTGGTCAACGTGCGCCATCACGTTCAGCTCAGCAGATCAGCTCAAGTGAGCGACCACAACCGGAGTCCTCCCGATGCTTTGCTCCCCAGTCATCAGCAACGTACTGGTCACCAGGACCCTCATCGATGGTGGAGCAGGGCTCAACGTCCTGTCCGTGGCAACGTTCAACAATCTCCAGGTGCCCTACGACCAACTTCAGCTAACCAAGCCTTTCTCCGGAGTCACCGACGGTTCCACGATCCCGATCGGGCAGGTCCGCCTCCCTGTCACCTTCGGGGCCCACAGCAACTACCGCACCGAGCTCATCGACTTCGACGTCGCTCGCATCCGACTGCCGTACAACGCCATCCTCGGGTACCCAGCGCTGGCCAAGTTCATGGCCGTGACTCATCATGGCTACAACGTCTTCAAGATGCTAGGAAGTGGCGGAGTCATCACAGTGCCATGTGAAGAGAAGGATGCAGTGTGTTCCCTGGAGCGAGCCTTTCAGGCCGCGTCGCTAGAAGACCCAGATCGTGGAAGCAGGAGGCTTCCCGAGATCACCCCCAAGAAGAAGAAGACATTGTCAGGCTCAGACCCTCAGGAGGCAGGCCCCTCAGGGCCCGCGTCTCCCCAAGGGGACCCTCCTTCCATCACATAGGAAGGCGCTCCCGGCACCCTCCCCAGGCAGGGCTCGGGGGCTCTCACCTGGAGGGCCACCGACCTGGCTAGGGTCATGAGGGAGGCGCTTGGGCACCACGTGGAGGCGTGCCTCGAAGCATGTTCCCCTCAAGAAGGAGCAAGGCAAGGGAGGTCAGACCAGCAGAAGTTCGTTAACAAGGCCGTTCAAGAACTACAGGAGTCAAGAATAATCAGAGGTTGCCGCCGTCTACCGGCTGTGGCTCCCCATCCAGGAGAGGATGGTGGGCTGCGCGTCTCCATCGACGTACTAGGGCTCAATCGGGTCGCCACGATGGATTGCCTCTGGCCCTCGCAAGTGGGGCGTTGCGGAGGCCCACCCCACAGCTATGTTCGCATGCCTTATGAGGGGCATCATGGAGACTCTGGAAGACAGGCGTTCCGCAGTCCTGGCGGAGATGGAGATGATTCGCGATGAGCCACCAGCGCCTCTGGAGCCTCCTTAGGCCCCTGGGCCTGGGGGCTCGCGAGGATCGGCTTCCGCAGCCCACCGAGTCTGCTGCACCAACACCACTTCATCCTCGACATCTTCAGGTGACGTCCTTCAAGCTTCATTTCCAGCTGGAAACGCCCTCCCAGGGCTGCTTCATTCACAGGCCGCGTGGGTCCGTCCCTGCGGCATGTATCCCTTTTTATCTTTCGGTCATTAGCTTGCTTTGTTGGGGGCGCCCCTCGGGCTGCATCGTCCCCAAGCCGCTCGGGCCAAGCCCGGTGGCGTGTATCTCCCTTGCGTTTATTTCCAGCTATGCTTTCGCCTATCATGCTTGATTACTTGATGCCTGTCCACGGCACCTCTTCTTCTCCATGTCGACCACTTGCACGTTAAAGGGGGGGGGGTACCTGAGCATCGCCACTCAGGGCTCTTACTGGCTCTCCAGTCCTCACCCTCTGGCCATGTCCACGGCATCGCGACCTGGCATACCAGCGACAGCTGAGACAAGCTCGAGGGCCGGGACCCGAGGACGTAGAGTGCCGGCATCTAACCCAATTGGCAGGAACACATCTGAAGATACGGCCCAATGCCAGGCGCAACCCGCCTAGAGGTAGGGCCCCGTGAGTCCCGCGCTGACTCATGGGCGCCCAGGTACACCTCACCTGCGCCAACGCGGAGGACCTGAGGGGCCTCAAGACAAGGACATTCACAAGCTGGAGGCCTGCGCCAGAGGTTGGTACGATGAGCTCCAGTCCGTGTTGTGGTCCATCCGCACTACCGCGACCAAGCCAACCGGGGAGACCCCGTTCTTCCTGGTCTACGGAGCCGAAGCAGTCCTCCCTCAAGAGGTCAGACATCGCTCCGCGCGGGTCCTAGCGTTCGATGAGGCGCAGCAGAACGCCATGCAGGGGATGGACCTCGTGCTGGGGGAGGAACACCGCCGAGAAGCCGCGCTGCAAGCGGCGAGGTACCAGCAGGCGCTGCGACGATATCACTGCCGAAGCATCCGCCCCAGGACCCTCGAGGTAGGAGATCTCGTGCTCAGACGGGTTCTCTCCAGGGAAGGGCTACACAAGCTCTCTCCCATGTGGGAGGGCCCGTTCAAGGTTGTTCATGTTTCCAGGCCAGGCTCCGTGCGCTTGGAGACTCAGGAAGGGGAGCCGATCCAGAATGCGTGGAACATCCAACACCTACGGAGGTTCTACCCCTAAAAGGCCCGGAGCCTGTGAAGAAGGCAAACGCCTGTGAAGATCACCCCTTTTTGGAAAAGGCCCTGAGCCTGTGAAGAAGGAAAACGCCTGTGAAGATCACCCCTTTTTGGAAAAGGCCCTGAGCCTGTGAAGAAGGCAAACGCCTGTGAAGATCACCCCTTTTTGGAAAAGGCCCTGAGCCTGTGAAGAAGGCAAACGCCTGTGAAGATCACCCCTTTTTGGAAAAGGCCCTGAGCCTGTGAAGAAGGCAAACGCCTGTGAAGATCACCCCTTTTTGGAAAAGGCCCTAAGCCTGTGAAGAAGGCAAACGCCTGTGAAGATTAACCCTTTTTGGAAAAAGGCCCAGAGCCTGTGAAGAAGGCAAGTGCCTGCGAAGCTCATTACCCCAGGAAGAAAGGCCCGGAGCCTGTGAAGAAGGCCAACGCCTGTGAAGCTCGCCGCCCGTGACACTCTCACGTAATAATGAGTGGGGCTGTACACGCCCCGGAGTCTCAGGAGCACCGGCCTTAGGCCCTGGGGCTCCCTCCCATGCCCAGTGGCAGCACTTAGCTCCGCGCTGGTGAGAAGACGTCGTAGACTAGATTAGGTGCCGGACACGGCTTTTTCATTTGCTTTCCGCCGTTGGTTCACTTTGTTTGCAGTTGAAGTTTTATTGAAATTATTGCCGTCATTGGTTTATATTTCATTGATTTTGACTCCCCCGTTTTGATTCCTCTTGCAAAAAATCTCGCGAGGGGGAGGGGGCAGCCAAACGCCCTCGCGAGGGTTCCTGTTCTAATCGTTCTAAGGTTTCGCGACCCGGGTCCATTACGGGAGCACCCCTCCAGTCTGTGCCCCTCGGGCACCGCAACACACACGCAGGGCCTGGGTTGGTCGCCCTCCACGGCTGGGGCCGGGAACTATTTACGTGCAGACACACAACTGAAAAGCGCAAAAGGTAAATCAAGGTAGTTGTTAACAGCAATAACCTCCAACACACCCCCACGGGGCTCCATGCAGTTGTTCTCTTTTACGCAGGAAACGAAAGGAGAAGAAAGGACGAGGCCGGCGCGGCTCGCCTCGCTCCGGCCAGCCGAGGCGACCTGGGATGCCTCCAGGGCTCAGGCGGACTCCCTCTCGCGCTCCACTGGGGCGCGGCGACAGGGGGACGAATCGCCGCCCCCCAAGCAAGTGCGACGGCGCGGGGGCTGGCTGCGGCCACTGCTGGAGGAGTCGCCTGAAGAAGAATTGGTGACGCTCGGGGAGCATCGAGCGCCGCCATCCGCGCGGGCACTGTCTCCTCCATCATCGTCGGGGCGGGGCCCCTGGCTGCGGTCGTCACCCTCGGGGCAGCATCCAGCGCCTCTTGGGCTGGTGATGATGAACAATACAGGGAAGAACAACCTCGCGAGGGTCTGTTCTTGGCTAGCGGGATGAACTACTAGGAGGAGTTCAACCAGTGACTGATGGATGAGTTCTCGATGCCTCTACCCTGGGGGTGGCTAGTCCTATTTATAGGCAAAGGCCCTGGGCCTCTTCCCAAATATTGAGCGGGAAGGGCGCCAACAATTGGTCAATTCGAAGGGGAACATCTGGTACACTTATCCTGACTAATGTTGGTCCTCGCCTGCCAAAGGCCCCATGGTGACGCCGTTCTGGGCTCCACGATGACCTCCTTCCCACTGTTGGACTGGTCTTGGTCTCGTTGCACCGAAACGGGTGCCTTTGCTTGATCCTCTCGCCTGCGCTTGCCCCCTTTGCACTAAAGAGGAAAGGGAGGACACTGCGTGGGCTGGCGCCCGCCTGGCGCCCTTGGTCGTCCTTGCTTGCGTCATGGGCACCTCGCGAGGTACCCCTCCTTGATCTCTTCGCCTCCTCGTGACCCAGCCTGTCGAGGCCGTGCCTGAGGAAGCGTTGTGTCGTCCGCCCCGCGAGGCTTGGCCCCTCGCGAGGGTCACGGGTCTTGTGTTGATGAAGATGGGCCGTGCTGGGCCCTCTTTGAGCCACGCCGCAGGCCGCGGGCAAGCAAGTTTGGGGACCCCCGTTCCCAGAATGCCGACAAGTTCCGCCACCGCAAGCCTCTATAGCCACCAAAATCCAATCGGGACCCTGTTCCGGCACCCTGCCGGAGGGGCAACCCTCACTGGTGGCTATCTTCATCATCCCGGCGCTCTCCATGAGGAGGGAGTAGTTCACCCTCGGGGCTGAGGGTATGTATCAGTAGCTATGTGTTTGATCTCTCTCTCTCTCTCTCTCTCTCTCTCTCTCTCTCTCTCTCTCTCTCTCTCTCTCTCGTGTTCTTGATTTGGCACGATCTTGATGTATCGCGAGCTTTGCTATTATAGTTGGATCTTATGTTTCTTCTCCCCCTCTACTCTCTTGTAATGGATTGAGTTTCCCCTTTGAAGTTATCTTATCGCATTGAGTCTTTAATCACTTGAGAACACTTGATGTATGTCTTGCCGTGCGTATTTGTGGTGACAATGGGATATCACGTGATTCACTTGATGTATGTTTTGGTGATCAACTTGCGGGTTCCGCCCATGAACCTATGCATAGGGGTTGGCACACGTTTTCGTCGTGATTCTCCGGTAGAAACTTTGGGGCACTCTTTGAGGTTCTATGTGTTGGTTGAATAGATGAATCTGAGATTGTGTGATGCATATCGTATAATCATACCCACGGATACTTCAGGTGACATTGTAGTATCTAGGTGACATTATGTTTTTGGTTGATTTGTGTATTAAGGTGTTATTCTAGTACGAACTCTAGGGCTGTTTGTGACACTTATAGGAATAGCCCAATGGATTGATTGGAAAGAATAACTTTGAGGTGGTTTCGTACCCTACCATAATCTCTTCGTTTGTTCTCCGCTATTAGTGACTTTGGAGTGACTCTTTGTTGCATGTTGAGGGATAGTTATGTGATCCAATTATGTAATTATTGTTGAGAGAACTTGCACTAGTGAAAGTATGAACTCTACACCTTGTTTCCTAGCATTGCAATACCATTTATGCTCACTTTTATCATTAGTTACCTTGCTGTTTTTATATTTTCAGATTACAAAAACCTATATCTACCATCCATATTGCACTTGTACCACCATCTCTTCGCCGAACTAGTGCACCTATACAATTTGCCATTGTATTGGGTGTATTGGGGACATAAGAGACTCTTTGTTATTTGGTTGCAGGGTTGCTTGAGAGAGACCATCTTCATCCTACGCCTCCCAAGGATTGATAAACCTTAGGTCATCCACTTGAGGGAAAATTGCTACAGTCCTACAAACCTCTGCACTTGGAGGCCCAACAACGTCTACAAGAAGAAGGTTGTGTTGTAGACATCAGGTGCACATAATCCTCTACAAGACTGAAGTGCAGGATGTCTTCAGACGATTCGCCAATCGTTCCATGACCAACTATGGCATCAAGATCAAGCACACCAGAAGTCACAACGGCATAGAATTCAAGAACATTGGCCTCAACACTTATCTTGATACATTGGGCATCACACATGAGTTCTCTGCTCCATACACACCTCAGCAAAATGGCATCGTGGAGCACAAGAACAGAACCCTCATTGAGATGGCATGAATGATGCTTGATGAGTACAAGACTCCAAGGAATTTCTGGCATGAAGCCATTGATACTGCATGACACATCATCAACCGTGTTTATCTTCACAAGTTCCTAAAGAATACAACATATGAGCTCCTGACTGGTAAGAAGCCAAATGTCAGCTATTTCAGAGTCTTTGGTGCTAGGTGCTCAATCAAGGATCCGCATCACACTTCAAAATTTGCACCAAAAGCACATGAAGGTTTTGTGCTTGGCTATGAAAAGGATTCACACTCTTACAGAGTCTTCAACCTCTTTCACTACAAAGTGGTTGAAATTTTGGATGTGCGGTTTGATGAGACTAACGGCTCGCAAAGAGAGAACCTGCCAAATGTGCTAGATGAAGCTACACCAAGTGAATCTATCAAGCTTATGGGTACTGGAGAAATCATACCTTCACAGGAATGGGCTGAAGACAAAATCATCATTTCTGCACCTAATCAACATGAAGACACTCCTCAGCTTGAACCCAATGCTGAAGATGAAGACAATGATCAGCAATTCGTCCAGTTCATCTTCGCGTTGCAAATTAACTCCAGACTAAGAAGATAATTGATAGCATGAATGCACCTAGTCCACTCACTCGTTGAAGAGCAACACAGCTAGCAAATTTCTGTGGGCACTTTGCATTTGTCTCTATATCTAAACCCAAGAAATTGATGAAGCCTTCATGGAACTTGAATGGATTCAAGCTATGCAAGAAGAGCTTCAATAGTTTGAGCTTAACAATGTACTGGAGCTGGTAAAGCGTCCAGATCCTCGCAAGCACAATATCATCAGCACCAAATGGATCTATTGCAACAAACAAGATGAGCATGGTAAAGTTGTCAGAAAAAAAGGCTCATCTCGTTGCTCAAGATTACACACAAGTTGAAGGAATTGACTTTGATGAAACCTTTGCTCCTGTGGCTAGGCTTTAAGCCATTCGCATACTTCTAGCCTATGCCAACCACAACAACATTCTTCTATACCAAATGGATGTAAAAGTGCCTTCCTCAATGGCAAAACTCAAGAAGAAGTGTATGTTGCACAACCACCTGGCTTTGAAGACATAAAGTGTCCTGATATGGTATACAATCTCAACAAGGCACTCTATGGCGTTAAACAAGCCCTTCACGCTTGGTATGACACACTCAGAGACTTCCTGAAGAGCAAAGGCTTCAAACCTGGTTCCCTAGATCCCACTCTCTTCACAAGACATATGATGGTGAACTATTTGTATGCCATATCTATGTGGATGACATTATCTTCGGCTGCACTAACAAGAGATACAGTGATGAGTTTGGGCATATGATGCAAGATCAATATCAGATGTCCATGATGGGTGAGCTGAAATTCTTCGTTCGTCTTCAAATCCATCAGCAGAGAAATGGCATCTTCATATCACAAGAAAAATACCTCAAAGATTGCCTGAAGAAGTTTGGAATGCAAGACTGCAAAGAGTACACAACGCCAATGCCAACCAAAGGTCAATTGGGCCCCGACAATAATGGTAAAGAGGTCGATCAAAAGGTTGAAGGAAATATGCCCTAGAGGCAATAATAAAGTTGTTATTTATATTTCCTTATATCATGATAAATTTTTATTATTCATGCTAGAATTGTATTAACCGGAAACATAGTACATGTGTGAATATATAGACAAACAGAGTGTCCCTAGTATGCCTCTACTAGACTAGCTCGTTAATCAAAGATGGTTAAGTTTGCTGACCATAGACATGTGTTGTCATTTGATGAACGGGATCACATCATTAGAAAATGATGTGATGGACAAGAACCATCCCTTAGCTTAGCACAAATGATCGTTTAGTTTTATTGCTAATGCTTTCATCTTGACTTATACATGTTCCTCCGACCATGACATTATGCAGCTCCCGAATACCGGAGGAACACCTTGTGTGCTATCAAACGTCACAACGTAACTGGGTGATTATAAAGATGCTCTACAGGTGTTTCTGATGGTGTTTGTTGAGTTGGCATAGATCAAGATTAGGATTTTTCACTCCGTGTATCGAAGAGGTATCTTTGGGCCCTCTCGGTAATGCTCATCACTATAAGCCTTGCAAGAAATGTGACTAATGAGTTAGTTGCAGGACGATGCATTACGGAACGAGTAAAGATACTTGCCAGTAACAAGATTGAACTAGGTATGATGATATCGACAATAGAATCTCGGGCAAATAACATACTGATGACAAAGGGAACTACGTTGTCGGATTTTGGGTTCCGGCAAAACCCTTGAGGTTTGAACACTGGGGTGCGCACGAAGATCTCTCCTCCCCCTAGCACTCGCCCTCACCATGATCTCAAGGCTCAATGTGTCGAACTCGCAGAACAAAGGGACACAAGGTTTATACTGGTTCGGGCCACCGATGTGGTGTAATACCCTACTCCAGTGTGGTGTGGTGGATTGCCTCTTGGGCTGAGGATGAACAGTTACAAGGGAAGATCAGCCTCCTGAGGAGAGGTGCTCTTGTGCTTGGTGAGCTTGTGTGGATGAGGATGATCTGAATGGCCAAAGATCCGTCGCCGCCTACTGTGGTGGCTAGTCCTATTTATAGAGGCCCTGGTCCTCTCCCCAAATGTTAGGCGGGAAGGGATCCCACTGTCGGTGTCAAAACTGGTGGATCTCGGGTAGGGGGTCCCGAACTGTGCGTCTAAGGTCAATGGTAATAGGAGACGGGGGACACAATGTTTACCCAGGTTCGGGCCCTCTCTATGGAGGTAATACCCTACTTTTTGCTTGATTGATCTTGATGAATATGAGTATTACAAGAGTTTATCTACCACGAGATCGTAATGGATAAAACCCTAGAAGTCTAGCATGTATGACTATGATTATGAGTCTTTGGTCCTATGGACCTAGCCCTCCGATTTATATAGACACCGGAGGGATCTAGGGTTACACAAAGTCTATTACAGAGAAAGAAATCTTCATATTCGGTCGCCAAGCTTGCCTTCCACGCCAAGGATAGTCCCATCCGGACACGAGTAGAGTCTTCGGTCTTCATATCTTCACAGCCCATCAGTCCGGCCCATGGCTAACAGGCCGAACGTCCGAGGACCCTTAGTCCAGGTCTCCCTCAGTAGCCCCCAAACCAGGCTTCAATGACAAGGTGTCCGGCGCGCAGATTGTCTATGTTATTGCAATGCGGGTTCCTCCTCCGATGACTTCAAAGAGATGTATTCGTCCTTCCATTTAATGTCATACACCTCGGCTTTTGTGTATCAACGACTTCAGCCTCCACGTGTCGAGCGAATGCGAGAGCTCAGGGTATTTTTGCACATAACACCCCAGCCATGTAAGAAAGAGCGTCTATTAAAGAGATTGGATCTCAGATCCATTCAGCACCACACGGAAATAATCCTCAGAGCTTCGCTAGGAAAGACCATTTCAGCATGGCTAGCGCTCCCAGCTCCTCCTCCTGTCCCTGCGGCCCAGAAAATGCGAGTAGGAGAGATGCTCCGTGTCCCACGGTCAGGTGGTGAAGCTGCAAACACAGGGATTCCTTCCCCCTACGGATCTGGTCCCTGTTCGGGCAGGATTGACCTCCTTCAATGGCGAGACCCAGGCGGAGAATTTCCCCAATCCATCTGGGGGGAATGAGTGTTCTTCGTTCCCTACTTGCTAAGAGGCGTCGGATTTCCAATTCATCCATTCCTCCGAGGGCTTCTAGAGTATTATGGCCTCCAACTGCACAACTTCACTCCTGCCTCCATCCTGCATATTGCGGGTTACGTCGCCCTTTGCGATTTATTCCTGGGTTGTGAGGCCCATTTTGAATTGTGGAGGAAGCTATTCTGCCTCGTCCCGCGTAACCACGAGGGATCAATATTTGAGGTGGGCAGAGCCGAAATATGGCGCATCGCCAAGACCGGATACCTGTCCGGCACACCAAAGAAGGCATCCGAAGAGTGGCCTTTCGAATGGTTCTATATTGATGACGTCACACTTCCTGACCCAGTTCGGAAGGGTCTTCCCAAGTTCTCAAGCGTTCCATTGAAGAAACGCCACAGCTGGCGCCCTCGGAGGCTCGAGGAGGAAGATAGTGCGGAAGTTCGTCAACTCATGAGCAAGATAAAGAAGCTCGCCCAGTCTGGATTATCAATAGTTGAAGTAATGGCGACTTCCATAGTACGGGGGGTTCAGCCACTCCAATACCAAGGGCTTCCCATGTGGCACTACAATGGGGAGGATGACGCTTCTCGCTACGGCCGGAAGGGTCCGGACACCCCCGCCGCTCTGGCCAAAATATTGGCCGAACTGTTCAAAGGGGAGGAAGAGGAATTACTTCGTATTAAGTGCAGAGATGGATTTTCCATGTATAATCCTCCTAGCTGGGTAAGTCCCAACCCCTCTGCTCTACCCACTCTGCTCCCTGAACCACTTTCAATGAATATTAATCCGTCCATTTATAACAACACTGGTGAAATATCTCCGAGAGGCTTTACAGCCCCGCCCCACAGCCAGAGGGCCACAATCGGGACCTTGACCCTGGTTTCAAAGAGGACCCGGATATATTCATGGTGCTCGAGGACGGGGTGTTTTACCAGGCGAGCTATGACGGCATGGAAGTGGCCATCACTGCCGATTATCCCGGTCTTCTCCCTGTTTCACATGTAAGTAATCAGGAGACATCTCCCCCAAAATGGCTCCCTTGTTCTGCCTCACCCACCGCACTGTCTCGTGCTCACAAGGGGAGGCGTTTGGCGCGCCATGCTGCCCAAGAGGCAACTCCAAAGAGAGCGGCCTCTACGCCGGGCAAACCTTCGAACAGGAAGGCCAATGAAGACACAACGGAACCTTCATCGAAGAGGTATTGATTTGTAAATACGCCCTTAGGCAGTCACATCCAACTAAGACTTTTTGTTTGTCTTGTATTAGAAAAAGAGTTCGCCGGACTATGTCCGGGGGTCCGGTCGGCCGTACTCCCAACAGCCGAGCTCCAAATCCTGCCGCAAAGGTAGGGGTTGATACGAGAGCGGGGCCAGATTGTCCTTCGGCATAGGATTAGGATGATGTATCCGTCACGAACTCGGAAGTGGAGAGCGCCATGGGTCATTGGTGCCGGAGGGCCGTTCTTCGTGACCCTAGTTTTACCAAAGAGGCATTCAGTGCCTTCAGCTCATCTGATGCATACATCCGAGCTGCTCGAGATGGGCTTAACAGAGCCACAGAGAAGCATTTAAAAAATGTGCAGATAAGTATTCATCGTCCGAAAATCATATGCCAGTAGTCCCCGAGACTTGAAGCAGTTGGTACAACTGATTTAAGGATCGTTGTATAACCAGGCTCTTACGGAGAAGAACAACCTATTATCCCAAGAGCTAGAAAAATGTCGGACACAACTAACTGTTGTTACTGCCGAACTGGAGAAATCCTAGATGGCGTCCTCTGGTAATATTCCCCTCCATCGAGAAATAATAATTATATACCAGTTATGCTAACATTGTTGCTTATCTCATGACAGGATTGTCAGATCAACTTGAGGAGAAGCTGAAAACTGCACAGGCGGGAGAGAAAGAGGCCAAAAGACTACACGCCGCAGGCGAGCGTGTGCTGACCCGAGTCAGGGAGGAGAAAAAAAGCTCCAGGATTCCAACACCCAGCTGGGCGAAGAGCTAAAAGATGTGCGGGCCCAGCTGGCTGACTCCGTAAAGGAAAATAAAAGGCTGCGAGGCGGCATATTTAGTATGTGGCTGAACTTACCTTATAGTAATTCAGAGATGAAATGATCTGACAGAGTTATGTTTGTAGGTATGCTGACGGGCCGTCCCAAAGAGGAGGTGTCCGGATCATCAGGAGATCTACTACAAGGGCTGTCCCAAATGCATGAGCAAGCTCGACAGGCAATGCGGAGTATTGCCAAGGCCGTGTGGCCCTCCGCCTCCCCTCCAGGAAGTATGGAGGATCTTGTAGAGCTATTCAAGGGAGCGCGCGGCATTTCCGATTATGGAAAATATCGGCCTACCAGGAAGGTGCACGAGAGGCCTGGGACATGGTGAAAACACGGTATACCAAGCTTGATCCGAATTGTATGGCCCGGGTCGGATCTCTAGGTTCAGATGGAAAGGAAGTTCATGTTAATTTGGTATATGACCAAGTAGAAGTAGCACCCAAGTATTCCCAACAGGATTGTAAATTAGACAGCCTGTTGGACGGTATAGAGGAGGAAATTTTTGAGTCGAAGTGACTATGTACTTTCCTTGACATATGTAATTCTAGCTGAATTGTAAAATGATTGTCATGGCAGACCTTTTCGCTTCAGCCTCTGGACCCGAAGGTGTGGAGTGTTTCTGAATACCTGAGCGGCAAAATAAACCGGGGTATGCATGGAAACCAGGCGTAGGGGTCATAGTTGCTTGAACAGACAAGTTGTATCCGACTAGTTATGTTATATTACATTTATAATTGTAAGAAACATCTTCTAGAGAGAATAGTTCCATTAAGGGTTCCTTTCCCTGGGTGTGCATGTGTTAATGTGCATGTCCGAACTGTGATTGAAAAAATTGCAGTGTATGTAACTTCTGGGGGTTCACAATGGAGTGAATGAAAGAAACATCTTTAGTTCACTCACCGAATATTCCCTTAAGAATGCTAGCTTTCGGCTTCACCCAGTCTAAGGTACACATCCGGATGACCCGGCAGTAACAATCGCAGAGGTGCTCCCTTTATGCCCTAGCCGAACTAACAGGAACGTAGGGCATAAGCACAGGAGCCAGGCAACCCAGCTTGGCCAAAACTTAAGTCATATTGATGCATATAATGGCGAAGAAAAGGTACATATGGGAAAAACCGCATATGTGATGAGCTTGATGCTCGAAAAATAATAATAGCAAACTTCTGTCCAAGAAGCCCCCAGGTATAGTGGACGTACATATTTGAAGATGTATACGTCAGGGGTGCAAGATCTAGCCGCCCGAAATCTCTAAGGCTAAAGAGAAAAACGAAAAGAGAGAAAAAATAATGGAAACAACAGGGGGAAGGACACGAACAAAGAGTTCGGCGCTAGGCATAGAATCTTCGGAGTCTGGCCGCGTTCCTGGGGTTCGGCTCTTGGCGATTGTCTGATGCATCGCGCAAGCGGTACGCTCCTCCGGTGAGAACTTCGTCAATGATGAAGGGACCATCCCATTTGGGCTTGAGTTTGTCCTTTTTCTTCTCCGGCAAGCGTAGAACAAGTTCTCCAACGTTGTAAGTCTTGGCCCGTACTTCTCTGCTTTGATATCTGCGGGCCTGCTGTTGATAAAATGCGGAACTGGCTTCTGCAACATCGCGCTCCTCCTCCAGGGCATCTAAGTTGTCCTGCTGATTCAGCTCGACCACTCTCTCCTCATACATGCGCACTCAAGGTGAGTCATGAATAATATCATAGGGTAACACAACCTTTGCTCCGTACACCATGAAGAAATGTGTATATCCAGTAGTGCGGTTGGGCGTGGTCCGCAGCCCCCAGAGTACGGAGTCGAGCTCCTCGACCCAGTGCTTGTCTGATTCTCTCAAAGACCGCACTAGTTTGGCTTCAATGCCACTCATAATAATACCATTGGCCCTTTCGACCTGTCCATTTGTTTGCGGGTGATAGACAGAGGCGTAATCGAGCTTAATGCCCAGATTAGCGCACCAGGTTTTCACCTCATCGGCTGTGAAATTGGAGCCGTTGTCGGTGATGATGCTATGTGGAACACCGTAGTGGTGCACAACACTGGATATGAATTCTATCACTGGCCCGGCTTCGGCCGTTTTGACTGGTTTGGCCTTGATCCACTTGGTGAATTTATCCACCATGACCAGCAGATAATTTTTCTTATGGCTTCAACCATATCGAGTCCCCAGACCGCAAAAGGCCAAGTGATGGGGATTGTTTGTAGGGCGGTGGGGGCATATGGCTTTGGTTGGGCAAGAGTTGGCATCCGACGCAATGTTGGACAAGGTCCTGTGCATCTGCTCGGGCCGTCGGCCAATAAAAACCTGTATAGGAAGGCCTTGCTAACAAGGGCCCGAGCTGCGGCGTGGTGCCCGCCAAGACTGGCATGAATTTCAGCCAGGAGCTGCCGCCCCTCTTCCTCAGAGATACATCTTTGAAGGACTCCGGCAGCGCTTTTCTTGTAGAGCTCTCCGTCATGAACCTTGTAGGCCTTCGAACGCTGGACAATGCGGCGGGCCTCATTCTGATCCTTAGGGGGTTCTTTCCTATTAAAGTAGGCCAAGAAGGGTTAGGTCCATGGGGCAATGACTGCCATAATGAGATGGGCCGACGGTATTATTTCGGTGGCTGAGCCCCCGATGATATTGGTGTGTTCAGAATCTGGGGTTGTGTTCGGATCCGGACTGGTGTTGCCGCTCTCCCCTTGCCACACCATGGATGGCTTAGAAAGCCTTTCCAGAAAGATGTTAGGTGGGATGGGGTCGCGCTTGGTGCCGATGCGAGCAAGGACGTCTGCCGCTTGATTGCTTTCTCGGGCCACGTGATGAAACTCGAGCCCCTCGAACCGAGCCGAAATTTCTAGGACGGCATTACGATAAGCCGCCATCTTCGGATATTTCGCATCGAAGTCTCCATTTATTTGAGATATTGCAAGGTTTGAGTCCTGAAAGTGCAACTATCCCTGGGTGGTTTTCGTAATTCCTAACAACATATAGCTCATTGAGCTAATGCTATTTCAAGATAAACATTTCAGGAAAGCTCAATGCTTGGCATGGCATGGATGAGCAAAGTGGACCCCTCAAAATACTAAGGACAAAGGATTGGCTCAAGATCAAAGCTCAGGACTCTACATTTTTCATTTGAAGTGATCCAAGATCACATGGAGTCCATAGGAAAAGCCAATACTATCAAGAGGGGGTGAGGTGTTGCTTAATGAGTTTCTGGCTCAAAGTGCTTAGTGATATGCTCCAAAAACCCTCAACTACTTTTTCACATCCACATATTTCCCAAACCAAAAGTCAAACTCGGCCCCACCAAATTTTTCTACCCGGCGCCACAGAGTCCAGTTGACATAGCCACTGCCAGAAACCCTTGTCTTTTCGGTCTCACCGATAGGGATATAGGTTTCACCGAGATGGGATTGTAATATCTCTGTTTCCCTTTGTAACGTTTCGGTCAAACCGAGATGAGCGATCGGTCCCACCGTGATTGAAATGCAAACTCTCTGTTTCCCTTTCGTAACGTTTCCGTCTAACCAAGATGAGCAAATCGGTCCCACCGGGTTTGCCTAACCAACTCTCTGTTTGTCTATTACCAAAATTGGTCTCACCGAGTTTGTATAACCAGTCTCACTAAGATTACGTTATGCCCTAACCCTAACGAAATAGGTCTCACTGAGTTGACGTGCGGTCCCACCGAAAACCCTAACGGTCACATTATGAACTAAATCTGTCTAACCGAGTTTAACGTTTCGGTCCCACCGAGTTTGGTAAATTGTGTGGAACAGTTAGATTTTGTGTGGAGGCTATATATACCCCTCCACCAACTCTTCATTCGTGTAGAGAGCCATCAGAACATGCCTACACTTCCAACATACATTTTCCGAGAGAGAACTACCTACACTTGTGTTGAGGTCAAGATATTCCATTCCAACCACATAAATCTTGATCTCTAGCCTTCCCCAAGTTGCTTTCCACTCAAATCATCTTTCCACCAAATCCAATCCTATGAGAGAGACTTGAGTGTTGGGGAGACTGTCATTTGAAGCACAAGAGCAAGGAGTTCATCATCAACACACCATTTGTTACTTCTTGGAGAGTGGTGTCTCCTAGATTGGCTAGGTGTCACTTGGGAGCCTCCGTCAAGATTGTGGATTTGAACCAAGGAGTTTGTAAGGGCAAGGAGATCGCCTACTTCGTGAAGATCTACCCTAGTGAGGCAAGTCATTCGTGGGCGACGGCCATGGTGGGATAGACAAGGTTGCTTCTTCGTGGACCCTTCGTGGGTGGAGCCCTCTGTGGACTAGCGCAACCGTTACCCTTCGTGGGTTCAAGTCTCCATCAACGTGGATGTACGATAGCACCACCTATTGGAACCACGGATAAAAAATCTCTGTGTCAACATTGCGTTTGCTCCCTCAATCTCCTCCCTTTACCTTCATATGCAATTGTTTTACATTCCGCTGCTATATTCTTAGAATTGCATGTGTAGGTTGATTGCTTGACTTGTGCAAAGTTGCTAAAATCTGCCAAGAACTAAAATTGGGAAAAAGCTAGATTTTTACTTGGTCAAGTAGTCTAATCACCCCCCCTCTAGACATACTTTCGATCCTATAAGTGGTATCAGAGTTTTGGTATCCATTTGCTTTGATTTCCATAGCTTTTGGTGGTCATAGCCTTGGTTTCTCAACCTAGGAGAGTATGGCGTCTAGCGAGGGAAATTACCACCGTAGAGGTCCTTACTTTGATGGTACAACTTTTGCTAGTTGGAAGCATAAGATGAAAATGTATATTATTGGACATAACCCCGCCGTTTGGGCTATTGTGTGTATTGGCTTGCAAGGTGAATTCTTCGATGGGAGAGAACCAAACCGTGAAGCTACCGCGGAAGAGTTGAATATGCTACAATACAATGCTCAAGCTTGTGATATTCTCTTCAATGGATTATGCCCCGAAGAATTCAACAAAATCAGCCGTCTTGAGAATGCAAAGGAAATTTGGGGTACTTAATTGATATGCACGAAGGTACTGATTCCGTCAAGGAATCCAAATTGGATGTGCTCCAAAGTCAGCTTGAAAAGTTCAAAATGAAGGATGGTGAAGGCGTCGCTGAAATGTACTCTAGGCTTGCTCTCATCACAAATGAGATTGCCGGCTTAGGAAGTGAAGAGATGACCGATAAATTCATCATCAAGAAGATCCTAAGAGCCTTGGATGGAAAATATGATACCGTGTGCACATTGATCCAAATGATGCCCAATTACAAAGATCTCAAGCCAACCGAAGTTATTGGAAGAATTGTTGCTCATGAGATGTCACTCAAGGATAAGGAAGAGCTTCACAACAAGTTAACTGGTGCTTACGAAGCCTCGTGTGATGCTCCCACATCATCAAGTGAGAAGCAAACCTTCAATGAAGAATTGAGCCTAATGGTGAAGAACTCCAACAAGTTCTACAAGAGTAGAAGCAAGGAAATAGGTTCCAAGTCAAGGTCCTACAATGACAAAAGATCTTCTAGTCGTGAGCGTAATTGCTACAATTGTGGAAGACCCAGACACTATTCCAATGAGTGTACTGCTCCCTACAAAAGAAGAGAAGATTCTCCCAAAAGAAGGAGTAGAAGAGAAGAATCACCATCAAGAGAAAGAACGAGTTGAGATGATCGTTATGAACGAAGACCCTCTTGGAGAAGGAAGGATTCGGAAAGGAAGGATAAGTCATCAAGCAGCTACACAAAAAGAAGACATCAAGCTCATGTTGGTGAATGGGTATCCGGCTCCGACTCCAACAATCACTCCGAAAGAAGTTATCACTCCGGCTCCGTATATACTCAAGATGAAGGTGTTGCCGGACTAGCACTTGTGACAACCAACTCCAAAGACATATTTGAATCACCAAATGAAGGAATGGGAGATGCTTCATGGCTAAAGGTCCAAAGCTTATTGAAGGGAATTATAGAGAAAGGTGTTTACAAGAGCCTTGCCGGGAGTAAGCAATTTGAGGAAATTGTACGCAAGCAAGGAAGACAACGGAAGAATCAAGGTGTTGGTTTTGAACGAAAGTTCAATGCCAATGGAGTTGAGTGGGAAGAAGATCAATACCCCAAGACGAAGTTTGTTCCTCAACAAGAGAAGTATGATCCTACTTATTTCCAAGGAACACAAGCTCAAGATGATCTTCCACCACAAAACCACAAGCTAAAAGGCAAGGACAAGCTTCAAGAAGAGATTGATGCATTTGAAGAAGCTCCTAAGGCCTTGGTCAAGTGGGTTCCCAAGACTACATCAAGTTCAACTTCATCAAGTACGACTACAACTCCAAGGATTCCCATCAAGATGGTGTGGATCCCAAAGAAGAAGAACTAGAGAGTTCTTGAGGGTGACTCCACCAACATACTTCACTCTTGTCATTTTGGCAATGACAAGTGCAAACAACTTCCACATCTTGCACTAGTCCAAGGAGTCACAAACCCTCTTGTTGGTAAGACAAGGGACAAGGTAAACTAATGCTTTCATGGACAACATCTTGTGTATACATCACTCTATGTCTATGGATATCCTTGCTAGTTCCTTGTGGGACTAACCCGTGTAGGTATTGAAAGTGCAACTCATTCCAATGGATCGCTCCGAATGATCTACATCAACTTTGAGCATCCACATCTTCAACACCTACATGAAGTCATCATCGACAAAACCCAAGGTTAGTTCATCCCTCTTAGGGGGGATATCACATCTAAGGGGAGCTTTATGCTAAAATTGAGCTAAAGCAACTCTAATGGTGTGAGCACAACAATGCTTTATGTAAAAGTGGTAACCCCACTTGTGCTTAGACGATGAATATGACCTATGATCAAATGTTCTCATTTGACTCCTAAGTCAATATACTCATATATAGATGACCTATGATCAAATGTTCTCATTTTTAGATGCTAGAGTGTTTGTGCATGCTTTGTCACATATTTCATTTGCCATTTTAATGGTGTGAGCATGTTGAATGCATATTTTTCTCATTCGAGGACATCCCTTTGTTGCTTTGATTGTTTGGCTTTTCTATTTTACCAAATGGATGGACAAGAATGCCTAAGAACTACCTCTAGCTATATATGCTCTTCTCGTCTCAAACTCTATTCATGCTACATCACAAAGTTTGATCAAGTCAGATGCGAACCACTCTGTGTGAGGAGCACTCAGAGTCCCCGATTCGTCATAGACTTAAACTTCCAAAACCTCTTTGTGCATCTCGGTCTGACCGATTCATCCTTTTCGGTCCTACTGAGATCACTAAGTTGATCTAGGTTTTCAATCTTGGTGCATCCGATTAGAACCTTTCGGTCACACCGAGTTGCAGTAACTGCCTGCAGTTTTGCATCTCGATGCCACCGAGTTGTTCCACTCGGTCACACCGATAGGGTCAGGTTATATATACCGACGGGTCAAATTTTGGAAAATTTTCCAAAACCCTTCACCCGCGTGTAACCTGCTCTGCCTCTTCGGGTCTTCGGATTGTCTTCTCGCCGCCAGCGACCTCCCGCCGCTGGTCTCCGCCGCCGTCAACGGCAATCTGCTCCTCCGTTGCCGCCGTAGCGAACACTCGCCGCTCTAGGGTAAGTGTGCGACCCCTTGTGTTGTCTTTTTCACTCCAATTCCTAGGAGAAGGACAATGCCATGTTTTTTGCCACGATTGAGATTGATTCATCCAGAAAAAACTTCCTTAGGTCTAGATTGATTCAAAAAATTTAGGGTTAGCTCTCCGCAGAACTCGTCTCGGACCGACCGAACTGTAGAAATCAGTCTCACCGATTCGGCCTTGGCCATTGCACATGTGCTTTTCGGTCTGACCGAAACGTGCAAATCGGTGTGACCGAGTTCAGGATTCTGTGAAACCCGAGCAATCTCGGTGCCACCGAACAGTGACTCGACCCTATCGAGTTCACTACTTTAGGTTCCAAGTGTTGCTTCGGTATCACCGAGTTTGTCAATTCGGTAGCTCCGAGATCACTTCTGTAGAGAACTAAAACTAAGCTGTTTTGACTCAATTGCTTTGCAAAACTCCTGTACTTTGTGATTCTCATCTTCTCTACCTCATCTATAATCTATTCACAGGGTCTGCTGACAGTTTGCCTGCAAGATGTCTGACCAAAGTGACAGCCAGAACAAGTCTGAACAGCAGGTGCAGATGAGTGAGGCTTCTGATCCCTCTAGAAACTATGATGATGGCAGCAGGAGCACACCTAGTAACTTGCCCAAGGTAGCTACTAGGACAAGGAAGAAGAAAACCTCAGATTCTGAAGATGAAGATTATGTGGCTGTTGAGGATGAGGCCACTTCAAGGAAGAAGGTGCTGAAGAAGTAATATAGCACTGCTGCTGCAACAAAGCCTGGAATGAAAACAAAGGCTCCAGCAAGAAGAGTTCCAATGTCAAAGCCAAGGAAAGTTGCCACAGGTGAAACCATGAAGTTCACCATTGAATCTGAAGAACAAGCAGCTGGTGAGGATAAGAAGAAGAAAAGGGCAAGAACCACTACTGCCAAAGTTCTTGGCAAGTCCTCAATGAGGATTGATTCTGAAGAAGAAGAAGAACAGGAGGATGCTGCACCAGCACCCAAAGCTCATAAGCTCATGGGATATGCAATCAGATCAGGGGCTGCTCCATCTAAGCACAAAGCTGCTCCCAAGGCCGCTGCTCCAGCTCCAAAGCCTAAACCCAAGAGAAGCACTAGAAATATTCCCGATGAGGAGAAAAACAAGGCCCCAGTGCCTGAGGCTGCTGAAGAAGAGGAAGATGCCTCACTTATTTTGAGAAAGCTCAAGCCCAAGATCCCTGACCACAATGATGCGCATCCAGTTGCACAAAACATGAAGATCGGGAAGGATGCAGGACTGAGGTTATGGAGACAGTCTGATCCATATGCAGTTAGGAGAAGAACTGCTGTTGACTACAGGTTTCACACTAAGGAACAACAAGACTTTTATGATACAGTTTTGCTTGACAAGAAGCCCATTGTGTGTGACATGAGATGGGTTGACTAGAAGTACATTAAGGAGAATGAAGATCACTATCCTGGAGTATATAACAACTTCAAAGCATGTGGAGTTGATACACTTGTTGCCCATAAGCTCACCAAGTGGAATGATGAGCTGATCATGCAGTTTTACTCCACTGCCCACTTCTATCTAGATGGAAAAATGGTTTGGATGTCTGAAGGTACAAGGTACCAATCCACTATTGAAGAATGGGCTCAGTTGATTAATGCCCCAGAAGAAAATGAGGATGACTTGTATGTTTATGTTGAGAAGAAGAAAGACCACAACACTATGGCACACATGTACAGAGAGATCCCAGATGACGCTTTGGAGAATCACAAGTTTGGATCTGTCCACTTCATGTTATCCGGTCTGCCTACCATAAATTGGATCCTAAGGCACACTTTGCTACCCAAGTCAGGTGATCACAAGATGATCAGAGGACATGCTATCAACTTGCTACATTTGTTTGATGTGCCTCAAAAGTTCAAAGTCATGAGTATGATTGTGGAAACAATCAAAAGGACATCAGCTGATCACAAGAGAAGTTGTGGGTATGCCCCACACATTCAGGATCTCATCAATTCAAAGATGGGCACAGGCACATATCTGTTGGATAAGGAGCATCTGGCCTTATATCCTGAGTTTGAAGACAACACTGTAGTCATGACTGAGAATGAACCATCATCAGCTCAAGCACAAGAGAAGAGAGAAGGCAAGGGCAGAGAAAGCTGCAAAGATACCGACTGTTGAAGAGGCATCTCAGGTTTTCCTGAAGAGCAAGCAAGAGCAGTTAGCATATCTGATCCAATCCACCTTGAGGATTGAGAAGGGCTTGGCCACCCTGACTCAAAACCAGGAGAGCTTGGAGAGGATTATAGAGACCAAATTCTATGATCTTGATCTCAAGGTAACTGAGATCCAAACTGCAGTTGAGCAGCTACAGGAGGAAGCAGAGGAGAAGAAGGGCAAATCTACTACAAATGCTTTTGCTAGAGTGCCCAGGGGACAGAGATCTGCTGCAGTGCCTATCACAGATACTAGAGCTACAACATCAGCTACAGCTCCAGTGCCACCTCCAACAGCCACTCCACTAGCTCCAGCTACATCAACAAAAGCTTTCCTCCTTGGAGTCATCTCTACACCACCTACCAAAGATCAAGCCTGAGAGTCGTTTAGCACTATGCATTTTTGAACTTTTTGGTAACTTGTTGCCAAAGGGGGAGAAAAATGTATAGATCATAGGCTTCAAGAGAGAGTGTTGCTTTTTATCTCTCTTGCTATTTTGGTTGAATTTTTTTATTGTGTGCTTGTGTGAGATACTTTATGTCCTTGTGAGATACTTGTTTGATCATGTTTCATCATATGCTACCCTTAATGCTTGTTTGGATGATACTATCTTTCATATCCTTATACGATCATTCACTTGCTTGGTGATGAGTGCATGTTTTTAACTTCTATCATTTTGAGCGCTCCACCAAGATGTATGTGGCAAGGAAGAGTAACCCATGATCCTAATCGATTATGCATTTGCATTCAAAAGCAAATTTTAAATAATGCACAAATTTAGGGGGAGCTCTTGCTTATCACATACTTCTCAAAGCGACGATGTTTTTCAATCTTATTATTATTTGTCGAAGCTTTGATCTATTTGTTGTCATCAATTACCAAAAAGGGGGATTGAAAGTGCAACTATCCCTGGGTGGTTTTGGTAATTCCTAACAACATATAGCTCATTGAGCTAATGCTATTTCAAGATAAACATTTCAGGAAAGCTCAATGATTGGCATGGCATGGATGAGAAAAGTGGACCCCTCAAAATACTAAGGACAAAGGATTGGCTCAAGCTCAAAGCTCAGGACTCTACATTTTTCATTTTATGTGATCCAAGATCACATGGAGTCCATAGTAAAAGCCAATACTATCAAGAGGGGGTGAGGTGTTGCTTAATGAGTTTCTGGCTCAAAGTGCTTAGTGATATGCTCCAAAAACCCTCAACTACTTTCTCACATCCACATATTTCCCAAACCAAAAGTCAAACTCGGCCCCACCGAATTTTTCTATCCGGCGCCACAGAGTCCAGTTGACATAGCCACTGCCAGAAACCCTTGTCTTTTCGGTCTCACCGATAGGGATATAGGTTTCACCGAGATGGGGTTGTAATATCTCCGTTTCCCTTTGTAACGTTTCGGTCAAACCGAGATGAGCGATCGGTCCCACCGTGATTGAAATGCAAACTCTCTGTTTCCCTTTCGTAACGTTTCGGTCTAACCAAGATGAGCAAATCGGTCCCACCGAGTTTGCCTGACCAACTCTCTGTTTGTCTATTACCAAAATCGCTCTCACCAAGTTTGTGTAATCAGTCTCACCGAGATTATGTTATGCCCTAACCCTAACGAAATCGGTCTCACCGAGTTGACGTGTCGGTCTCACTAAAAACCCTAACGGTCACATTATGACCTAAATCAGTCTGACCGAGTTTAACGATTCGGTCCCACCAAGTTTGGTAAATTGTGTGTAATGGTTAGATTTTGTGTGGAGGCTATATATACCCCTCCACCCACTCTTCATTCATGGAGAGAGCCATCAGAACATGCCTACACTTCCAACATACATTTTCTGAGAGAGAACTACCTACACTTGTGTTGAGGTCAAGATATTCCATTCCAACCACATAAATCTTGATCTCTAGCCTTCCCCAAGTTGCTTTCCACTCAAATCATCTTTGCACCAAATCTGATCCTATGATAGAGAGTTGAGTGTTGAGGAGGCTATCATTTGAAGCACAAGAGCAAGGAGCTCATCATCAACACACCATTTGTTACTTCTTGGAGAGTGGTGTCTCCTAGATTGGCTAGGTATCACTTGGGAGCCTCCATGAAGATTGCGGAGTTGAACCAAGGAGTTTGTAAGGGCAAGGAGATCGCCTACTTCGTGAAGATCTACCCTAGTGAGGCAAGTCCTTCGTGGGCGACAGCCATGGTGGGATAGACAAGGTTGCTTATTCGTGGATCCTTCTTGGGTGGAGCCATCCATGGACTCGCGCAACCGTTACCCTTCGTGTGCTGAAGTATCCATCAATGTGGATGTACGATAGCAACACCTATCGGAACCACGGATAAAAAATCTCCGTGTCAACATTGCGTTTGCTCCCTCAATCTCCTCCCTTTACCTTCATATGCAATTGTTTTATATTCCAGTGCTATACTCTTAGAATTGCATGTGTAGGTTGATTGCTTGACTTGCGCAAAATTGATAAAATCTGCCAAGAACTAAAATTGGGAAAAGGCTAGATTTTTATTTGGACAAGTAGTCTAATCACACCCCCCCTCTAGACATACTTTCGATCCTACAAGTCCCCGCGCACTTCTAGGCGTTGTATGCCCATGGAGACAGCCATCTGAAGACCATGCAATAAGGCCTCGTATTCGGCTGCATTATTGGAGTCTGTGTATAATATTTGGAGTACGTATTGGACTACCTCTCTATTGGGGGACGTTGGAATGACGCCCGCTCCTAGTCCTGCCAGCATTTTGGAACCATCAAAATACATAACCTAGTTGGAATATGTGTCGTACTCTTTAGGGAGTTCGGCCTTTGTCCATTCGGCGACGAAGTCAGCCAGTACTTGGGATTTAATGGCTTGACGCGGTTTGTATGTTATGTCAAATGGAAGGGGCTCAATGGCCCATTTGGCAATTCGGCCCGTAGCATCGCGGTTGTTTATTATGTCATTGAGTGGCACTTTAGAAGCCACCGTGATCAAACACTCCTGGAAGTAGTGTAGTAGCTTCCCGGATGCCATGAAGACTGCGTATGCTATCTTTTGATAATGGGGGTACCGGGATTTGCATGGTGTGAGGACAGTGGATACATAGTGTACTGGCTTCTGAAGCGGGAATTTGTGTCCGTCATGTTCTCGTTCCACGACGAGCATGGTGCTCACCACTGGTACGTCTCCAATGTATCTATAATTTTTGATTGCTCCATGTTATATTATTTACTGTTTTGGACATTATTGGGCTCTATTTTCCACTTTTATATTATTTTTGGGACTAACCTATTAACCAGAGGCCCAGCCCAGAATTGTTGTTCTTTTCCTATTTCAGAGTTTCAAAGAAACGGAATATCAAACAGAGTCCAAACGGAATGAAACCTTCGGGAACGTGATTTTCTCACCGAACGTGATCCAGGAGACTTGGACCCTACGTCAAGAAAGAAAGGAGGTGGGCATGAGGTAGGGGGGCACGCCCACCCCCCTAGGGCGCGCCCTCCACCCTCATGGGACCCACCTTGCTCCACCGACGTACTTCTTCCTCTTATATATACCTACGTACCCCCAAACGATCAGATACGGAGCGGAAAACCTAATTCCACCGCCACAACCTTCTGTACCCATGAGATCCCATCTTCGGGCCTGTTCCGGAGCTCCGCTGGAGGGGGCATCCACCACGGAGGGCTTCTACATCATCATAGCCCCTCCGATGAAGTGTGAGTAGTTTACCTCTGACCTTCGGGTCCATAGTTAGTAGCTAGATGGCTTCTTCTCTCTTTTTGGATCTCAATACAATGTTCTCCCCCTCTCTCGTGGAGATCTATTCGATGTAATCTTCTTTTTGCGGTGTGTTTGTTGAGACCGATGAATTGTGGGTTTATGATTAAGATTATCTACGAACAATATTTGAATCTTCTCTGAATTCTTTTATGTATGATTGGTTATCTTTGCAAGTCTCTTCGAATTATCAGTTTGGTTTGGCCTACTAGATTGGTTTTTCTTGCGATGGGAGAAGTGCTTAGCTTTGGGTTCAATCTTGCGGTGTCCTTTCCCAGTGACAGTAGGGGCAGCAAGGCCCGTATTGTATTGTTGCCATCGAGGATAACAAGATGGGGTTTTTATCATATTGCATGAATTTATCCCTCTACATCATGTCATCTTGCTTTAGGCGTTACTCTGTTTTCTTGAACGTAATACTCTAGATGCATGCTGGATAGCGGTCGATGAGTGGAGTAATAGTAGTAGATGCAGGCAGGAGTCGGTCTACTTGTCTTGGACGTGATGCCTATATACATGATCATACCTAGATATTCTCATAACTATGCTCAATTCTGTCAATTTCTCAACAGTAATTCGTTCACCCATCGTAAAATACTTATGCTCTTGAGACAAGCCACTAGTGAAATCTATGCCCCCGTGTCTATCTTCATCATATTAATCTTCCATCACTTTATGATTGCCTTTGCTTTTTTACTTTGCTTCTTAGTTTACTTTGCATCTTTATCATAAAAATACCAAAAATATTATCTATCATATCTATCAGATCTCACTCTCGTAAGTGACCGTGAAGGGATTGACAATCCCTTATCGCGTTGGTTGTGAGGAGCTATTTGTTTTGTGTAGGTACGAGGGACTCGCGCATAGCCTCCTACTGGATTGATACCTTGGTTCTAAAAAACTGAGGGAAATACTTACGCTACTTTGCTGCATCATCCTTTCCTCTTCAAGGAAATCCAACGCAGTGCTCAAGAGGTAGCAAGAAGAATTTCTGGCGCCGTTGCCGGGGAGGTCTATGCAAAAGTCAACATACCAAGTACCCATCACAATCCCTTATCTCTCTCATTACATTATTTGCCATTTGCCTCTCGTTTTCCTCTCCCCCACTTCATCCTTGCCGTTTTATTTGCCCTCTCTTTTTCGTTTGCCTTTTTCTCGCTTGCTTTTTGTTTGCTCATGTGTTGGATTGCTTGTTTGTCACGATGGCTCAAGATAATACCAAATTGTGTGACTTTACCAATACCAACAATAATGATTTCCTTAGCACTCCGATTGCTCCTCTTACCAATATTGAATCTTGTGAAATCAATACTGCTTTGTTGAATCTTGTCATGGAAGATCAATTCGCCGGCCTTCCTAGTGAAGATGCCGCTACTCATCTAAATAGCTTCATTGATTTATTTGATATGCAAAAGAAGAAACATGTTGATAATGATATTGTTAAATTGAAGCTATTTCCTTTTTCGCTTAGAGATCGTGCTAAAGATTGGTTTTCGTCTTTGCCTAAAAATAGTATTGATTCTTGGAACAAGTGCAAAGTTGCTTTTATCTCTAAGTACTTTCCTCCCACTAAGATCATCTCTCTCAGAAATGATATTTTGAATTTTAAGCAACTTGATCATGAACATGTTGCACAAGATTGGGAGAGAATGAAATTAATGATACGTAATTGCCCTACTCATGGTTTGAACTTGTGGATGATTATACAAAAAATTTATGCCGGATTGAATTTTGCTTCTAGAAATCTTTTGGATTCGGCCGCGGGAGGCACTTTTATGCAAATCACTTTAGGAGAAGCTACTAAACTCCTAGATAATATTATGGTTAATTATTCTCAATGGCACACCGAAAGATCTACTAATAAAAAGGTGCATGCGATAGAAGAAATTAATGTTTTGACTAGAAAGATGGATGAACTTATGAAATTATTTGCTACTAAGAGTGTTTCTTCTGATCCTAATGATATGCCTTTGTCTACTTTGATTGAGAATAATAATGAATCTATGGATGTGAATTTTGTGGGTAGGAATAATTTTGGTAACAACGCGTATAGAGGGAACTCAAAATCCTAAGCCTTATCCTAGTAACCCTTCTAATAATTATGGAAATTCCTACAACAATTATTATGGAAATTTTAATAATATGCCCTCTTAATTTGAGACTAGTGTTAAAGAATTTATGAATTCGCAAAAGAATTTCAATGCTTTGCTTGAAGAGAAATTGCTTAAAGTTGATGAATTGGCTAGGAACGTTGATAGAATTTCTCTTGATGTTGATTCTTTAAAGCTTAGATCTATTCCTCCTAAGCATGATATCAATGAGTCTCTCAAAGCCATGAGAATTTCCATTGATGAGTGGAAAGAAAGAACCGCTAGGATGCTTGCTACGAAAGATGCCTTTACTAAAGCGTGTTTTTCCAATTTAAATGAAATTAAAGATGAAGATCTAAAAGTTATTGATGTGTACCCTATTAAGTCTTTGTTTTGCAATACGAATCTTGATAATGATGAGACTGAATATGATCCACCTTTACCTAGAAGGCGTTCCAAAAATTCGGAGTTTTTAGATCTTGATACTAAAATTGATAAAAGTGGGATTGAAGAAAGCAAACCCCTAGATGTTGCTAAATCCACTATTTTGTACTTCAAGGAATTTAATTATGAAATTTGCTCTTTAATTGATTTTATTTCCTTGTTGCAATCCGTGCTAAATTCTCCTCATGCTTATAGTCAAAATAAAGCGTTTATGAAACATATCGTTGATGCCTTGATGCAATCTTATGAAGAAAAACTTGAGTTGGAAGTTTCTACCCCTAGAAAACTTTATGATGAGTGGGAACCAACTATTAAAATTAAGATTAAGGATCACGAATTTTATGCTTCATGTGATTTGGGTGCTAGTGTCTCCACTATTCCCAAAACTTTGTGCGATTTGCTAGATTTCCGTGATTTTGATGATTGCTCTCTAAACTTACACCTTGCGGATTCCACTATTAAGAAACCTATGGGAAGAATAAATGATGTTCTTATTGTTGCAAATAGGAATTATGTGCCCGTAGATTTTATCGTTCTTAATATAGATTGCAATCCTTCATGTCCTATTATTCTTGGTAGACCTTTCCTTAGAACGATTGGTGCAATTATTTATATGAAGGAAGGGAATATTAGATTCCAATTTCCATTAAATAAAGGCATGGAACACTTCCCTAGGCAGAAAATAAAATTACCATATGAATCTATTATGAGAGCCACTTATGGATTGCCTACCAAAGATGGCAATACCTAGATCTATCCTTGCTTTTATGCCTAGCTAGGGGCGTTAAACGATAGCGCTTGTTGGGAGGCAACCCAATTTTATTTTTAGTTTTTTTTGCTTTCCCTTCTGTTTAGGAATAAATCTTTGATATAGCCGCTGGTTAGATGTGTTTTTATGTTTTAATCAATGTTTGTGCCAAGTTAAACCTATAGGATCTTCTTGGATGATAGTTATTTGATCTTGCTGTAATTTCCAGAAACTTTCTGTTCACGAAAACAATTGTTAAAATTCACCAGAACATGATAGAATAGTGATTCCAATTGATTCTGATCAATAAACAAATTTCCTAGGACGTCCTATTTTTGCTGAATTTTTGGAGCTCCAGAAGTTTCCGTTAGTTACAGATTACTACAGACTGTTCTGTTTTTTACAGATTCTGTTTTTCGTGTGTTGTTTGCTTATTTTGATGAATATATGGCTAGTAAAATAGTTTATAAACCATAGAGAAGTTGGAATATAGTAGGTTTAACACCAATATAAATAAGGAATCAGTTCATTACAGTACCTTGAAGTGGTCTTTTGTTTTCTTTCGCTAACGGAGCTCACGAGATTTCTGTTGAGTTTTGTGTTGTGAAGTTTTCAAGTTTTGGGTGAAATCTTTTGGTGGATTATGGAACAAGGAGTGGCAAGAGCCTAATCTTGGGGATGACCATCGCACCCCCAAGATAATCCAAGGAGATCAAAAAGTCAAAGCTTGGGATGCCCCGGAAGGCATCCCCTCTTTCGTCTACTTCCATCGGTAACTTTACTTGGAGCTGTATTTTTATTCACCACATGATATGTGTTTTTCTTGGAGCGTCTTGTATGTTTTGAGTCTTTGTTTTTTAGTTTACCACAACCATCCTTGCTGTACACACCTTTTGAGAGAACCATACGTGATTTGGAAATTATTAGAATACTCTTTGTGCTTCACTTATATCTTTTGAGTTATATAGTTTTGCTCTAGTGCTTCACTTATATCTTTCAGATCACGGTGGTGGATTTGTTTTATAGAAACTGTTGATCTCTCATGCTTCACTTAGATTATTTTGAGAGTCTTAAATAGCATGTTAATTTTCTTAAATAACCTTAATATGCTAGGTATACAAAAATAGTAAAAGCTTTCTTATGAGTGTGTTGGATACTAAGAAAAGTTTGATGCTTGATGATTGTTTTGAGATATGGAGGTGATAATATCGAAGTCATGCTAGTTGAGTAGTTGTGAATTTGAGAAATGCTTGTTTTGAAGTTTGCAAGTCCCGTAGCATGCACGTATGGTAAACGTTATGTAACAAATTTGAAACATGAGGTGTTCTTTGATTGTCCTCCTTATGAGTGGCGGTCGGGGACGAGCGATGGTCTTTTCCTACCAAACTATCCCCCTAGGAGCATGCGCTTAGTGCTTTGGTTTTTGAGGGCTTGTAGATTTTTGCAATAAGTATGTGAGTTCTTTATGACTAATGTTGAGTCCATGGATTATACGCACTCTCACCCTTCCATCATTGCTTGCCTCTTCGGTACCGTGCATTGCCCTTTCTCACATTGAGAGTTGGTGCAAACTTCGCCGGTGCATCCAAACCCCGTGATATGATACGCTCTTTCACACATAAACCTCCTTATATCTTCCTCAAAACAGCAACCATACCTACCTATTATGGCATTTCTGTAGCCATTCCGAGATATATTGCCATGCAACTTTCCACCATTCCGTTCATCATGACACATTCATCATTGTCATATTGCTTAGCATGATCATGTAGTTGACATAGTATTTGTGGCAAAGCCACGGTTCATAATTCTTTCATACATGTCACTCTTGGTTCATTGCATATCCCGGTACACCGCCGGAGGCATTCATATAGAGTCATACTTTGTTCTAGTATCGAGTTGTAATCATTGAGTTGTAAATAAATAAAAGTGTGATGATCATCATTTTCTAGAGCATTGTCCCATGTGAGGAATATAAAAAAAGAAAGGCCATAAAAAAAGAGAAGGCCCAAAAAAAGAAAGTCCATAAAAAAAAGAGAAGGCCCAAAAAAATGAGAGAAAAAGAGAGAAGGGACAATGCTACTATCGTTTTCCACACTTGTGCTTCAAAATAGCACCATAATCATCATGATAGATGTCGGGGGTTGGGTGCGACATATGCCAAGGGATGGCTTATCATAGTGGGGGCGAGTAGAACATCGCCGGTGCCTGGAATGGGATAAGGCGAAGACATGCACGCCGACTAATCTTACCCAGATTCAGGGCTCTCCGTGGAGATAACACCCCTACTGCTGCTCTGCGGGGTCTCCGCATGATCACTATGGCAAAGTGTGTACAAGGTTGCTCCTTGATCTGTTTCCTGGAGGTAGGAGAAGGCAAGGCTAGCTCTCTTCTTTCTATATGATCTGGTCTAGTCCTAATGGATTCGAACCCTTTACATGGGTGCCCTAGGGGGTTTATATAGGCCTACCCCTTAGGGGTACAATGGTAATCCGGCTGGGCGCGGGTCCCAGCCGTCTGTCTCTCAGGCCGCCGTCTTCTCCGCCGACTGCCGGGGCCCGCCGACTGGTGGGCCCCACTGACTGGTTCGGTATGGAGCCGACAGGCCATATCTGCCGCGGGCGGGTCTTGCCGGCTGCGGATTACTGTAGTCATGCTTCAAATGACGCGGGCTTGGTCGTGGGGTCATGGCAACAGTACGCCGCCTGACGGGCGATCACTGTTGCCATTCCCCGTCTTGTCTGGTTAATGGCGTGCGGGGCCCGTGGGAGGGTCTAGCCGACTCCTGGGGGCCGACTCCCACCGGGTCTGACTGGTGGCACTCTTGCCGTCTTCTGGACCCCCCCGACTGGTGGGACCCGCCGTCTCTGGGTCGTACAGACAAGCCATCGTGGGCACAAGGTTCCACCCACTAGGGATGATGTCAAGGCTGGCATGGCAACAGTGCCGCGCCGGACGGAGATCTCCGTCGGTACGGCGCACTATGGCCATGCCTGCCCTTGGAAATGGGGCGGGAGTGGGCCTTACTGTGGCCACACCCGTCCCATTCCTCCTTACGAGGGAATGGGGTGGTTGGAGTCGCGGGTCGTCTCCCCAGGGCCGGCTTCTCTGGAAGCTGCCAGTTGGGAGTCGGCTCATCTCGAAGTCGTCC
This sequence comes from Aegilops umbellulata, assembly GCA_032464435.1. NCBI lineage: Eukaryota > Viridiplantae > Streptophyta > Magnoliopsida > Poales > Poaceae > Aegilops > Aegilops umbellulata. The sequence continues at coordinate 123,861,244 of CP136054.1, read as the reverse complement.
CTAGGACTCGGCCTCGAGGGGGCAGTCGGCGGCCTTGCCGCCGACTCTCAAAAGCCGGCTCTTCGCCCTGGGGTTTTGAGGGGCGCAGATTGCCCGATGAATTGAAAGGCTTAGGGCTCGGGTTGGCCTACCCGTGGCCTATTACTCCGACAGTAGTCCCCGAAGCTGGTGAGGCGCCGAGGGTGCCATGTCGAGGAGCCTCAACAGTTTCCTCCTTCCGGTGGTTGAATCTGGGCCTCGTTCACCGTCTTCCTTCGGGCCAACTAGCTAGAGCCGGACTCGCAGAAGGCCGACTTGCCCTCAAAGAGTTTGAAAGTCATAGCGGGGTCCAGGCAGCGTGCCTGATAAGCTTCCAGGTTGCCGCCCGTTGCGGACCCATCGCGTGGCGCCACATGGCAGGGCCAGTCTGCCCACCCATGCACGCGGCTGGACAGGCCTGCAGGCGGGGCCCGCCACTACCACGCCTCGGCATGCGAACGGATCCGTTGTGGCCGTGCGGGCGGTTGGGGTTCCCGCGCAGTAACTGCACGCAGTAACTTCGTGTGGTAAATCGTGGTGTCGTGGGGTTCTGGGCGCAGTTAATCCCACGATCGCCCCATCGACTTCTCAGCCCACGAGCCTATAAGTAGGCGGTAGGAGGGGGCGGTAAAGCACGCGCGCCCATCTTCCCTACTCCCTCTCGCTTCCTCTTGCTTCTTCTTCCTCTCACCACCGCTGCGCCGAACCACGCCATGCCCGCAGCGATGAGCTCTTCCTCCGCCGCCGAGCCTCCTGAAGTGTGCTCTGGCGTGTGGGACGGCTCCGAGGTTGACGACGACCACATTGATTTCCTTCGCAAGACGCGTCGCCTCCCCGGCAAGGACCTAGTGCAGGCCCGCGCCGCGCCGGCGGGGGTAGTATCGCCGGCGCCGGAGGAGGGCGAGCAGGTCATATTCCGCTCGCACCTCATGCGCGGCCTAGGGCTGCCGGCGAGCAGTTTCTTCCGCTCCTTCTTAGAGTTCCACGGGCTCCAGCCGCACCACCTTACTCCGAACACGGTGGTGCTGCTGGCTGCCTTTGCCATCCTGTGCGAAGGCTTCCTCGGCGTTCTCCCCACCATCGAGCTATGGGGGGAGTTCTTCCAGTCCAAGCTCGTCAAGCACGTCGCCGCACGTGCCAGCCCAGTGCGGTGCATACATTGTGATACAGAGATCGGGGGCCGACAATCCGTTTCCCACCATCGCGCTGATTAAGTCAGTGAAGATGTGGCAGCGGTCCTACTTTTACATGAAGAACGTCGCCCCAGAAGGCGACTGGGTCAACCTGCCGGCTTACGAAGCCGGCGCGCCGGCTGGAAGGCTCCCCAGCTGGTCGCACCGGGCCAGGACGCTGTCTCCTGCTAGCGCCGCCGCCGTCGCGCGACTCCGAGTGCTGGCAATGTCGGAGGGCTTGACCGGGGCCGACCTGCTGGCCGCCTTCGTGGCACGCCGAGTCCTCCCACTCCAAGGCCGACCTCATATGATCTGCCAGATGATCGGCCTCCGAGACCCGAGTCGGATGTGCTCCAAGGACATGCCCCACGCGGAGGTGGCGGACACGATGAACTACATCGCGAACTGCGGTCTCTCGGCGGATTGGCGGTTCAGCAAGGAGACGTACTCACGCGCCAACCCCCCGCCTGTTGTAAGTCGTTTCTCTTCTTCTGCTGCTTTCTTTTGCAGCCGGATCCGACTACTAATATTTTTTAGTCTTTGAATCAGAACCCCCTCGTCCAGCCTTCGGCCGGCACCACGGGACCGGCCCGTCAGTTCGTCCCCGACCGAGCAGAGAGCGACATCGACGACCCTGACTTGGGGGCGGCGGCGATGGAGGCCGACGCCGAAGGAGGAGGAGGAGAAGCATGTGGCTTCAAGCCTTCGGCCACCTTTGCCGACTGGCCTGATGACGACGCCGAGGGGGAAGTCGCCCCGCGCCACCAGCCAAAGGTCGGCCAGCCCGGCGTGAGTTCCTCCGCCGTCTTGGATGGTCAAGGTGGCGCGAGGAAGCGCCGGGCCGGGCCAAGTACGCTTGGCGGCCGGTCGAAGAAGGTCAAGGGAGCGGCCGCCGCGACCAAGCGTGAAGAGGCGGCCGCGAAAGCCAACCGCTTCCGTAGGGAAGTGAAGAAGCCGCTGCTGGTCTCTGTGTAAGTGCCTCTTCCCTTTGTCTTATTTTCTTTTTGTTGATCTTGTCTAAGTCTTTTTCATGCTTCCCCTGCTCCAGGGATCCCCTCACTCTTGAGAGGGTCGCCGCTGCCTCCATCATGGGGTCGGCAGAGACGTCTGCCACTACTCGGCAGATTGACCCCGCCGCCGAGCGGAACCCGCAGGAGAAGCGCGAAGAGGAAGAAGCCGCTCGTCTGGAGAAGGCGGAGGCCTCTGCCCAGAAAAAGTTGGATGAGGCCGAGGCCGCCGTCACGGCAAGGCGGCAGGCTGAGGAAGCCGCGCACCGCCAATCGGCAGTGTTTGTCATCCCGCTGAACTCAGCGTGGCCGCCTCCGGAGTTCACGACACATTCGGGGGAAGCCGACGGCGATTTCCCGATCATGGAGAGGGGAGGTGGCGGTGCCTCCATGCCGGGCACGGTCGTGCCGCTGCCACCCCCGCCGCCATCTGGGAGCGCACATGTGAGGTGCGAGGAGGCGACACAGGCCCGCTGAACCAGGCGCTTCTGGACGTCCAGGCAAAGCTGCGAGCTGAGGGCGACGCTATCCAGAGCTGCACCAAGGCGCACCTGGCGTCGCGGGCCGCCATCCGGGTAAGTGTTTTTTTTCTTTGTCTCCGTCTTCTTGTTCTTCTCTGTGGGGGCGCGCCGGCGCACCCACTGGGTGTAGTCCCCGAGTTTCGGGCCGGCTGCTGAGCAGGCGGCTCGAAACTCCATTTGGCGAGTTCCAAGTACTTACTTTTGTCTGAAATACTTATCATAGGATTATCACAACTTCTGCGTCACTGCCTTCAACCGCAATGTTGAGGAGCTGGGCAAGCGGACTGCCGACTTGTCGGAGAGCCGGAGTGAGTCCTCTTTCTTCTTCGCGGGGGCGCGCTGGCGCACCCGCGGGCTGTAGTCCCCGAGATTCGGGCCGACTGCTGAGTAGTCGGGCCGGATCTTCCTGGCGACCTTCTTCGTTGATGACTTAACGTCCTCTTTCTTCTTTTTCTTCAGAGGCCAACGCCACTCTTCAGCAACAGCTGGGCGAAGCCAACATAGCCTTGCGTGCCAAGGGGGAGGAGTGCAGCAAGCTCGCCGCAGACCGCGACCTGCTGGCTGCACAGCTGGCGGAGCAGAAGGAGCTCCTTAAGAAGGCGCATGAGGTGGCGAAAGAGAAGGAGACTGCTCTCCTGGCCGAGTTCGCAAGCAAGCGCTCCTCCTGGACTGACAAGGAGGCATTGCGGGCCTCTGACTTCCACGAGATCGAGGACATTGTCGACGGTGAGCTTCTTTACTTTTCTTCTTTGAGTTGCCGACTATAGGTCGGGCCGACTCCTGGTTTTTTGACTTGTTCTTCGCCTTGGTAGACTTCTTCCCCGGCTACTCACAAGCCGCCAATCAAGCCATAGAGGCTGATCGTGAGAGGCGGAGGGCAGAAGGCGCGGAGGTCGCCGTCGATGCCCCCGGACCCTTGACGAGCAGATTCTGAGCATTGAGGCTCGTCTGCGGCCTGCCCACCGGATGCTGCGCCGGCTTCAACGCGTCGACGCCCAGGCGATCGCTACCCTGTGGCCAGACATGCAAGCGCTGCGCACCCCCAGTCGGACTGCCGACTAGCTGGAGGTCGCAGCTGGCCGTCTTGAGGCCTGGAAGGGTTCATCAGCCCGGGCTGGAGTGCGCCGAGCCTTGGGATTCGTCAAGGCGTGGTATCCGGGGCTGGACCTGGACCGGCTGGCCACGCTCCGGTCAGAGGCCCAGCCGGAGCTGGCAGCTGCGGAAGACGCCCTCGTCAAGCGTGCCATGGCGATCGCCGAGTACACCGACACCTGCGTCTTCGTCCCCGAGCGGGCTGAAGACGGCGAGGAGGCACCGCCGGAGTGGTTTGGGATGAACCCAAACTACGGCGAGGACTCGGCGGAGGTGATCGGCTCCAGCGTCGAGGAGGAAGGCGAGGCGGAGGATGGAGGCGAGACGGAGGCACCAGAAGACGGAGCGGACGGCCAGCCTTAGCTCGACCGCGCCTCCAGCAACGAGATGCGCCCAACCGAGCCGGCTGCCACCGGAGGTGATCAAGCCGAGACTTCCCAGCGGCCGCCCCAACGTCTGACACCGCCATCTCCTCCGACACTCCGAACCCGTATGCCGCTTCCTAGGCTGCTGCCTTGTCTTTATTTTATCTGTTTTAGTAGTCTTTGAAGAACTTGTTAATTCGAGCAAATTCCACCCGCGGGGTGTATTTTGAACTTCTGCTCGAAGATTCGGCCAAGGGCATATGTTATGTAAATATTCATTCGAGTTCTGTCTTTTCTTGCTCGTTGCTCCTTTGGCTTTTTCATTTGCCGCCTTCCCTTAGTTGCCGTCTTGCCAGCCGGACAGCCGCTCTGCGGACTGCCGCTGGATCAAATGCTTGGCTACTTTTGGGAAGGCAAGTACTTAGCCGTTTTTTGAGTTTCTTAGCAAGTTGAATAGAAGGCGGCGAGCCGACTGCTCAAGAGTCGGTTTTGCGAAGAGAGGCGGGAAGCCGGCTTAAGCTATGTTTATGCTTTGAGTCCTTAGCCATTTTTCATGTGGGCGCCCATTCTTCCTTACTCCCGCCCGCCAGACAGTCGCTCTGCGAGCTGCGACTTCTGACAGGAGATGTCTTAGGCACCACACACTACTTGTCCGGCTGCAGGAAGCATTTCATAGCGCAAGGCGGCAAGTCCCCGGGCTGACTAGTCGAACCCGGTTCCAAGCGGCATAACAAAGAGTAGCATACTCGAAGGCATAATTCTTATCATCTAGATAACAAAAAAGGGAAGTCCCCGAGCTCGCCTCGGGGGGCCCGAAGTCTTGGTACTTAAATACAAAAGGTAGCATGGTACATATTGCATCAACTGTAAAAATCTTCGGAGGAGATTTGCATTCCATGGCCGCTCCATCTCTTTGCCGGAGTCGTCCCTCTTGCGTGCTCGGGGCTTCTAAGCGTCGATCAGGTAGTAGGAGTCATTGCCCAGCACTTTGCTGATGATGAAAGGGCCTTCCCAAGGCGCTGATAGCTTGTGCTGGCCGGCTGTTCGCTGGATCAGTCGGAGCACAAGGTCGCCCTCTTTGAAAGATCTCGGCCTGACCTTCCTGTTGTAGTATCGGCGCAGGCTCTGCTGGTAGATGCTGGACCGGCTGAGTGCCAATAGCCGGCCCTCTTCCAGCAGATTGACACCGTCTTGACGTGCTTCTTCTGCTTCCTCCTTGGTGTACATGGTGACTCGCGGGGAATCGAACTCTATGTCCGTTGGGATGACGGCTTCAGCACCATAGACAAGGAAGAAGGGCGTGAAGCCAGTCGACTTGTTTGGAGTCGTGCGCAGACTCCAAAGATGGCTGGCAACTCGTCAAGCCAACAGCCGGCCGAACGCTCCAGAGGCTCGACCAGCCGATGCTTGATGCCAGACAGGATGAGGCCATTTGCTCGCTCCACCTGGCCGTTTGACTGCGGATGGGCAATGGACTCTAAGTCCAGTCAGATGCCCTGTGTCGCGCAGAAACGGGCCAAGGCACCTTTGGCAAAGTTTGTGCCGTTGTCGGTGATGATGTTGTGTGGTATGTCGTACCTTGTGATGTCAGAGATGAAAGTCACGGCAGTCAGACCATTCAACTTCTTGATGGGCTTTGATTCTATCCAATTGGTGAACTTGTCCACTGCGACAAGTAAGTGAGTTAGGCCGCCTCGTGCCGTCTTGAATGGTCCCACCATGTCCAGGCCCCAAACTGTAAAGGGCCAGGCGATGGGGATAGTCTTGAGTGCGGAAGCCGGCTGATACGGCTTGGAGCGGAACTTCTGGCACCCCTTGCATTTTTGGACCAATTCCTTGGCCTCTTCTAGGGCAGTTGGCCAGAAGAAACCGTGCCGAAAGGCTTTGGCGACGAGTGCTCTTGAGGCCGCATGGTGGCCGCACTCGCCTTGATGGATGTCTTTGAGAAATGATTGGCCTTGCTCTGGCTCGACGCAGCGCTGGTAGACACCAGTGACGCTTCGCCTGACCAGCTCTCTGTTGACTATGGTGTAGGCTGCCGCTCGGCGTTGCACTTGCCGAGCCAAGATCTCATCGGCAGGCAAATCTTTGCTCACCAGGAATTTGAGGATGGGCTGTGCCCATGAGGGTGCTGCTATTTCTTCGACTGCCAGAACTGCGACTTGGACGAGGGCGGCTGGGCTGGGAGGCGACGGGCTGGACTCCGCGACCGCTTGTTGGATTGATGAAGTCCCCAGGCCGACTGGTGCAGCCCCCGGGCCAAGTTCTGGAGTCTTCAGGCTGGTCGCCGCAGTCCCCTGGCCGGGTTCTGAAGTCCCCGGGCCGGCTTCGACTGCGGCATTTTTGGAGCCATCTGTAAGAATTCTCGTGCCGTCTACTGGGGCTCTTGAGTCGGATCCGACTTCTTCGGGGGGAGCCGGCACAAAGATGGAGTCTGATTCTGGTGAAGGCTTGACAGACGGCTTGAGGAGGCGCTGAAGGGCGACGCCGGATGGTATTGCTTGGCGGGTCGAGCCGATTCGTGCCAGGGTGTCTGCTTGGTTGTTGTCATTTCTTGGCACATGAAGGAAATCGCACCCCTCGAAATATCCACTGAGTTGCTGTACGAGGAAGCGGTAGCTCGCCATGTTTGCATCTTTGGTGTCCCAGTCGCCAGATGACTGCTGGACCACCAAGTCGGAGTCGCAATAACACAGGATCTGGCGAATGCCAAGTTCTTTGGCAAGCCGGAGCCCATGAATGAGCGCCTCATATTCGGCGACGTTGTTGGAGGCGGCGAAATGGATCTGCAGCGCATATTTGAGCTTGTCGCCTTTAGGAGAAGTGAGGACAACGCCGGCTCCCAAGCTGGTGCGCATCTTGGAGCCATCGAAATGCATCCGCCAATGAGTGGAGTCGGGTGCTGGCGGCAGGTACTGGGTCTCGGCCCAGTCGACGAGGAAGTCGGCCAATGCTTGCGACTTAATGGCGGTGCGGGGCTGATAGTAGATGGTGTAGGGGGCCAGCTCTATGGACCATTTGGCCACTCGGCCAGAAGCATCTCGGCTTCAGATGATCTCGGCTAGTGGGGCTGTGCAGACCACAGTGATTGGATGCTCTTGAAAGTAAGGCTTCAACTTCTTGGCGGCAAAGTGCACGCCATAGCACATCTTCTGGTAGTGGGGCTAGTTTTTCTTGGAGGTCGACAGCACTTCGCTCAGGTAATATACCGGTCTCTGGAAAGGTAGTGCTTTGCCTTCCTCCTTGCGTTCAACTACAATGACTGTGCTGACTACCCGGCTGGTAGCGGCAATGTACAGGAGCATGGGCTCCTTAGGAGTCGGAGCCGCCAGCACGGGAGGAGTAGTCAACATCTTCTTCAACTGGAGAAAAGCTTTGTCCGCCTTGTAGTTCCATTCGAAAAAAGTGGTCTTCTTCATGAGCTGGTACAAGGGGAGAGCTTTCTTGCCCAGCCGACTGATGAATCGGCTAATGGACGCCAAGCAGCCAGTGAACTTTTGCACGTCTAGCAGTCGGCTGGGTACCTACATCCTCTCAATGGCCTTGATCTTTACAGGGTTGCACTCTATGCCGCTTCAGAGACCAGGAAGCCAAGGAGTTGGCCGGCTGGTACTCCGAAGACGCACTTCTCAGGGTTGAGCTTGATCTGGAATCGGCGCAGGTTCTCAAAGGTCTCCTTGAGGTCTTCCAACAGTGTTCCGTGCTTTTCCGTCTTCACCACCACATCGTCCACGTAGACGTGGGCGTTTCTGCCGAGTTGCTTGAGGAGGCACTTATGCATGCAAAGCTGAAATGTGGCGCCGGCATTCCTCAAGCCGAACATCATGGTCAGGTAGCAGAATGCTCCAAACGGCGTCATGAAGGCGGTCTTCAGTCTGTCCGCCGGGTTCAGCTTGATCTGGTGATATCCTGAATATGCATCTAAGAAGCTCAACAGCTCGCATCCGGCTGTGGAGTCTATCACCTGATCAATTCTCGGCAGAGCAAATGGGTCCTTGGGGCTCGTGTAGTCAATACACATCCGCCACTGCTTGTTCTTCTTCAGCACCAGGACCGGGTTTGCTAGCCATTCTGGAAAAAATAGTTCCATAATGAAGCCGGCTGCTAGGAGTCGGGCTATCTCTTCTCCGACAACTCTTCTCTTTTCTTCTGATAGGCGGTGCAAGGGCTGCCTAACGGGCTTCACATCAGATCGGACATGTAACTTGTGCTCGGCGAATTCCGTCGGTACACCTGGCATGTCTTTAGGGGACCATGCGAAGATGTCCCGATTCTCACGGAGGAAATCGACGAGCTTGCCTTCCTATTTGCTGTCGAGGTTTGCACCTATGACAGCGTACCTCTCCGGGTGCTCCGGGTCTAAGGGTATCTTCTTCGTCTCTTTGGACGGCTTGAATGAACCCTCAGCCTCCGACTCCTTAGGTTGGGCGACATCTCCGGCCGCTTGTCGGCCATCGCCACAATCCGATCAAGGAGCCGCTTCTCAGCTGCGATCACCAGGGTCTCGGCTAGCCGACTGCTTTCACCCGCACAAGCGGACGACTTTCTGTAGTCGCCGGCTATGGTCAGAATCCCCTTGGAACTCGACATCTTCATCTTGAGGTAAGCGTAGTGGGGGACCGCCATGAACTTGGCCAAAGCAGGTCGGCCAAGCAGCGCATGGTATGGGCTCTCGAGGTCCACCACTTCAAACCAAACCGGCTCTTAGCGGAAGTGATCTTTGTCTCCGAAGAGGACATCTATCAGGATCTTGCCGATTGGTGAGTAGGAAAGGCCAGGAACAATGCCGTGGAACACAGTCCGGCTGTCTTGAAGCTGTCTTTGCTTGATTCCTAAATTCTCCATTGTGTCCTTGTACAGGATGTTGATGCTGCTGCCTCCGTCTATCAGCACTCGTGAGAAGCGAGAGGCTCTTTTATCTGTGGCAAAGGTGGCGTCCAAGACCAGAGTGTAGGAGCCTGGACTCGGCATCACCTCTGGTTGATCAGCTCTGCTCCAGCTGATAGGCTTTTCGGACCAGTGCATGAACTCTGGTGTCTCTGATGTTACTGCGTTCACCTCCTGCTGCTGCAGCCGCCTGCTGCATTGATCGTCAACCACGCTGGTTGTCGGGGTAAATGACCACGGGTAGCCTAGCCAGCTCCCCTTGGCACTTCAGAAAAAATTACGAGCCGATCCGGCCTCCAAGAAACCAAGACGTGGGGCCACCTTCCCCCTGCCGGCTGCCTCTCAGGCCGACTGTTGGAAGGCGGCCCGGCCGTAATCCTCATGAAGAAAGCCGTGAGAGGGCCGGCTCCGAGAAGCCGGCCACGAGAAGGCCGACTCCAAGAAGCCGGCTCCCATGACGCGGTCAAGATCGTACCCTCGAGGCCCGCACCCACATAACGGCGATGGGACGGGGCGTGGCTACAGTAAAGCCTGCCACCCCCGAAACCCGGAGCACGCCTGGCACAGTGCGTCATACGGGGTAGCCCTGACCCGTCCAACGCGGCACTGTTGCCATGATGACTATGGCGCCATCCACGGTGGGCTGTCAGCGCGGTCCACGGGCGGTGGGCCCCTTTGGGTAGAGAGACACCCGAGGGTGGCCAGGCCTCCCCCAGTCGGCCCAAGACATGGCCGGCTTTCCAAAAGCCGGCTTACTCCTTCCCTTGAAGGAGGCGCCCCATTAAGAAGACAAGACGACGTGAGGCTACAGCGATCACCCGCCAGGCGGCAGCGCTGTAGCCACGCTTACCTCGATAAAGCCCTCATCATCACGATTGAGGCAACAGTAATCGGCCGCCGGCAGGGCCCTAGGCAGTAGGGCCTGCCTGTCGACCAAGATGCCGGCAGCCGGCGGGGCCCACCAGCCGGCGGGCCCCAGCAGCCGGCGAGCGTAGACACTGACGGCTGGGACCCGCTCCCAGCCGGATTACCATTGTACCCCCGGGGGGTAGGCCTATATAAACCCACCGGGGCACCCATGCAAAGGGTTGATCTCATCTAGGTTACAACACAGATAGAGAGAAGAGTAGAGCTAGCCCTGCCCTTCTTCTTCCTCTCGCCAAACAGCTCGAGGAGCACCTTGTAGTTGCTTATTCATCGAGTGATCATGCGGAGACCCCGCAGAGCAGCAGTAGGGGTGTTATCTCCACGGAGAGCCCCGAAGCTGGGTAAGATTCGCCGGCGTGCATGTCTTCGCCTTATCCTGCTTCCAGGCACCGGCGACGTCTTACTGGCTCCCACACAGATAAGCCACCCGTTGGCATATGTCGCACCAACCACCCGACATTTGGCGCCCACTGTGAGGCCAGGTGCACCGTCGTCCGGAGACCTGTTCTGGACGGGAACCCTCTTCGTCCCCAGCGAGCGTAGCCAGCCCGGCACGCCCGATGGCGCCATCCACGACGCGCTGCAAGGCGTCCCCAACGCTTGCGCAGCAAGAGACCTCGCCGATCCCCCTGGCGAGGCCTTCATCTCCGACGAGCCCGCCTCCGACGCGGGCACCGATCGCCTCGTCGACCTCCTCGAACGGCTCCACGTCTCCAGCGAGCCTGCTGTGGACCAGGAGTCCGTTGGCTCCACCGATCCGATGCCTGTCGACTCCGACACGGCCTCGCTCGATGCCTTCCCCACAAACATCGTGATCTACGACGACCCGCTTCCCCGAGCCGATGGCTGTGACGTTGCCACCGCCGAGGTGATGGTCATCAGCCACGGCGGCGCTTCTGGCGAGAACGCCCACGATGCCCCGCGAGCGGCGATCCACGACCTGTCCGTCCCCCTCCCGGCCGATGCCGACGCCGAAGCACTGGAGGCTCGCCGCCTCTCCCTCCTCGCGGAGGGCCGGAAGCTAGCTTCCGTGATACGCCTCACCGAGGCCCACCAGCGCGAAGTCGACCGCGCCGCCTTCGGCACGCCCCCTCCTGGCGGACCGAGCCGAGTCGGCGTCGTCAGACAGCGCGCTGCTGTCATCGCCGACTTGCTAGGCATCGACCGCCCAATCTATGCCACCCCACTCGAGAACCTGCGCACTGCCCAGGCGGCCGTAGACGAGCTGGATGGACTGGAGGCTGAAGAGCTCCCCTACATGACCAGACGCATCCAGCAGCTAATCGATGCAGCCGCGCAGCGGCACGAAGCCGACGCCCGTGAGGAAAGCCCTCCTCCACGCCAAGAGCACGGCGCGACGTTCTGGACGCCGACTGCGGGTAATACCCGTGCACGACACGAGAAAGAGCCGGCTGCCAGCCGAAGCCGAACCCAGATCTCCATCGAGCGAGACGCAGAAGGCCACCCTCGAGCCGTGGAGTGGCGGGGCAACCCGTCTCTGCCTCCGCCTCGTGGGGAAAGGTATCCCACCCTATCGGATCACGGGTTCCGGCAGACCCTTAAGGTTCGAACTCTGGGGTGCGCGCGGAGATTCTGCCCTCTACCTCTCCGTCTCGCAAGGATCTAAACTACCAAAGGAACAACACATAGAACACAGAGTTTATACTGGTTCGGGCCACCGATGTGGTGTAATACCCTACTCCAGTGTGGTGGGTGGATTGCCTCTTGGGCTGATGATGATGAACAGTACAAAGGAGAACAGCCTCGTGAGGGCGTGTTCTTGCTGGGACGATGAACTGCTAGGGGAGTTCAGCCGCCCTTCTCTCTCTCTTTCTCTACTTGCTCCACGATTGCTCTGAATACTCTCCCCTCTACTCTGGGGGTGGCTAGTCCTATTTATAGGCAAAGGCCCTGGGCCTCTTCCCAAATATTGAGCGGGAAGGGCACCAACAATTGTCCAATTTGAAGGGGAACATCTGGTACACTTATCCTGACCAAAGTTGGTCCTCGCCTGCCAAAGGCCCTATGGTGACGCCGTTCCGGGCTCCACGATGAGCTCATTCCCACCGTTGGACTGGTCTTGGTCTCGTTGCACCGAAATGGGTGCCTTTGCTTGATCCTCTCGCCTGCGCTTGCCCCCTTTGCACCAAAGAGGAAAGGGAGGACACTACGCGGTTTGGCGCCCGCCCGGCGCCCTTGGTCATCATGGCTTGCGTCATGGGCGCCTCGCAAGGTACCCTGCCTTGATCTCTCCGCCTCCTCGTGAGCCAGCCTGAGGAGGCCGCACTTGAGGAAGCGCTGTGTCGTCCACCCCGCGAGGCTTGGCCCCTCGCCAGGGCCTTGAGTCTCGTGTTGAAGAAGTTGGGCCGTACTGGCCTCCTTTGAGCCACGCCGCAGGCCGCAGGCAGGCAAGTCTGGGGACCCCCATTCCCAGAACGCCGACAGTAGCCCCCGGGCCCAAGGCTCGCCCGGACTTGGCCATGCCGAGAGGCGAAAGGGCCAGGGCGAAGCACCGCGGGCCCTAATAGCCTGCGGCCTTGGGCGCCGCGTGGCAGTTTGACAGGAGGTGGGCGTCTCCGCTTCCCCATGATGCCTTGGCAACTGCGTGACTTGACTAGTCCCTGCATGCGTAGATACGGGTCATTATTACCTACGATCGTGGTGCTCGACGGTTGGCCTTTTCCGGCTATAAGTATGGGGCCGCGTAAGCACCACCAGTCCGCCCCTTCCTGCTTCTCTTCTTCTTCCTTTCTCTTGCCGCCCGCCGCTCGCATGGCTCCGAAGAGGTTCTGAGCCGCGGAGAAGGGGAAGGCTAGTCGGGCGGGGCCCGACTCCCCCCCAGCCAAGCGCGGCCGGGGTCGTCCCCGCAAGCATCCCGCGGTCCCCGCTGCGGCTCCCCGTGGCCACAGGGATGGTTCTCCGTGTGGTGGTGAGCGCTCGGCTGCCAAGGGGAGGCAGGCTGCGACTGCGCGGCCACCCAGGCCACGCTTTCTCTCGGCGGACGTGCTGCTGGAGTTCGTCATGTGGTCGCCGGACCCGACCAGCACTTGGCTCCAGCTCCCTCGCTTCTTCATCGGCGAGCTGCCGGCCAGCGCCCGGTGCGGCTTCTGGCTTCAAGCTGACGGTTGCTGCAGCAGGGGATCCTGGGTTTCGCTCGAGGTCTCCCCTTCTAGGAATGTGGCCCTGACCCACGGCTGGCAAACATTCTCCCGCGCGCGCGGCCTGAGCCAGCGGTGCATCCTGCACTTCAAGTTCGACGGCGACGGCACCCTCTACGTGAGGGTGTTTGGGGAAGATGGTCGCCGCGCAAACTGCTGCCCCGAGGGCGACGACCATGGCCAGGGGCCTTGCTCCGACGACGATGGAGGAGACAGCGCCCGCCCCGATGGCGGCGCCCGATGCTCCCCAAGCTCCACCAACTCTTCCTCGGGCGGCTCCTCCAGCGGTGGCCGCAGCCAGCCCCCTCGCCGTCGCGCTTGCTTGGGGGGCGGCTGTTCATCCGCCCGTCACCGCGCCCCAGTGATGCGCGAGAGGGAGTCCGCCTGAGCCTCGGAGGCATCCCGTGTCACCTCTGCAGGCCGATGTGAGGCGGGCCGCGTCGGGCTCGCCTTTTCCTTTTCCTTTTGCTTCCTGTGTAAGACAAAACAGCTGCATGGAGCCCCGCAGGAGCGTGTTGAGAATCATTGCCGTTGTAGCTATTACCTTGACTTTATTGTTGCGCTTCTCAACTATTTGCCCTCACGTAAGTAGTTTTCAGCCCCACCCGGGGGGGCGACCGACCTAGGCCCTGTGCGCGTGTCGCGATGCCCGAGGGGCACAGACTGGAGGGGTGCTCCTGAAGAGAGCCCGGGCCGTGAAACCTTTAAGCGGCTAGTGCGGAAACGCTCGCGAGGGCATTCGAGTACCATCCCTCGCAAGGCCTTTCACGAGAGAAATCAAAACGAGGAGCGAAAATCAACGAACCACAAATCGATGTTGGCGATAGTTTCGATAAGATTTCAGATGCAAATAAACACGTCAACTGCGAAAAGCAAATAAAAAAGCAGTGTCCGGCACCTAATCTAGTCTTCGACGTCTTCTCACCAGCGCGGAGCTAAGTGCTAGCACTAGGCGTGGGAGGGAGCCCCAGGGCCTGAGGCCGGCGCTCCTGAGACTCCGTGGCGTGTACAGCCCCACTCATTATTACGTGAGAGTGTCACGGGGCGGCGAGCTTCACAGGTATTGGCCTTCTTTACAGGCTCCGGGCCTTTCTTCCTAGAGGTGATCAGCTTCACAGGTACTTGCCTTCTTCACAGGCTCTGGGCCTTTTCCAAAAAGGGAAGGTCTTCACAGGCGTTCGCCTTCTTCACAGGCTCTGGGCCTTTTCCAAAAAGGGAAGGTCTTCACAGGCGTTCGCCTTCTTCACAGGCTCTGGGCCTTTTCCAAAAAGGGAAGGTCTTCACAGGCGTTCGCCTTCTTCACAGGCTCTGGGCCTTTTCCAAAAAGGGAAGGTCTTCACAGGCGTTCGCCATCTTCACAGGCTCTGGGACGTTTAGGGGTAGAACCTCCGGAGGTGCTGGATGTTCCACGCGTTCTGTATCGGCACCCCCTCTTGAGTCTCCAAGCGCACGGATCCTGGCCTGGAAACATGAACAACCTTGAACGAGCCCTCCCACATGGGAGAGAGCTTGTGCAGCCCCTCCCTGGAGAGAACCTGTCTGAGCACGAGGTCTCCTACCTCGAGGGTCCTGGGGCGGATGTTGCGGAAGTGATATCGTCGCAGCGCCTATTGGTACCTCGCCGCTCGCAACGCGGCTTCCCGGCGGCCTTCCTCCCCCAGTACGAGGTCCATCCCCCGCATGGCGTCCTGCTGCGCTTCGTCGAACGCTAGGACCCGCGCGGAGCGACTCCTGACCTCATGAGGGAGGACTGCTTCAGCTCCATAGACCAGGAAGAACGGGGTCTCCCCAGTTGGTTTGGTCGCGGTCGTGTGGATGGACTACAACACGGACTGTAGCTCGTCGTACCAACCTCTGCCGCAAGCCTCCAGCTTCTTCTTGAACGTCCTGGTCTTGAGACCTCTCAGGACCTCCACGTTGGCCCGTTCGGCCTGCCCATTGCTTCGCGGGTGTGCCACCGAAGCGTAGCATATCTGCGTCCCAAGGTTAGCACAGTATGTTTTGAAGAGATTGCTGGTGAACTGCGAGCCATTGTCCATGATGATGCGGTTCGGCACCCCGAACCGGCTCACGATACCCCGGATGAACTTGACCGCAGAACCAGCGGGGATGGTACGGACGGCCTCCACTTCTGCCCACTTGGTGAACTTGTCAATGGCGACGTAGAGGTAGCGGTAGCCCCCTGGTGCCCGAGGGAACGGGCCCAGAATATCCAACCCCCAGACTGCGAATGGCCACGAGAGGTGTATAGTCTGCAGGCCCCCCACCGGTTGATGGATCTGCTTGGAATGAAACTGGCAGGCCTCACAAGCCTTTACTAATTCGACTGCGTCGTTGAGCGCGGTGGGCCAGTAGAATCCGCTGCGGAATGCCTTGCCGACGAGGGTTCGTG
Organism: Aegilops umbellulata; assembly: GCA_032464435.1. Taxonomy (NCBI): domain Eukaryota; kingdom Viridiplantae; phylum Streptophyta; class Magnoliopsida; order Poales; family Poaceae; genus Aegilops; species Aegilops umbellulata. The sequence goes on along the minus strand of CP136054.1, from coordinate 123,845,705 downwards.
ATGATGAGTGATGCCTGCAGTCTCCGCTGTGTATGTCCTCCAGCAGTTCCTTTCCTTGCTCCCGGGAGATGCAACGCAGAGATACATCATTTGGTCGCTTCCGGTAAAGCTCTCCATCTCTGATGCAGTATGACGTGGCCTGCCGCGCCACACGCTCCACTTCATCTTCCTTTTCCGGTAGGGTCCCTTGTGTTAAATAGCTCCGGAGTTCTGTGATCCAGCACTCCTCCCGAGGTTCCATCGTCAGGAGTAGACGCGCTCCTGAGGTCGGCCCACAGATCGGAGCTCCCGAGGCTGGCGGCCGAGGGAGCTCCTCTCGAGGCTGAGCGACATTTGATAACGTCGGCTGTGCTGAGGGTTTGAAGAGCCGCTCTTCGAAGACGCCTGGTTCCTGTGGCAACCGCCTGGATGCCCGTCCGGCTATGTCGTCGGCTTCCTGATTGGTGCCACGGGGCACGTGCTTCAGTTCCAATCCCTAGAATTGCTTTTCCATCCTGCGGACTTCCGCTAGATAGGCCTCCATATGCTCGTCCTTCGGATCGTATACCTTGTTGGAGAAGTTGAGAAGGAGCTGCGAGTCGCCCTTGACGGTGAGGCGCTTCACCCCCAGAGATCTTGAAACGCCTTATCTGCCTCTTGACTACGGCCTTTAATCCGGCTATCATGACTGGGGGACTGGTCAGGTACCTCTTGAGATCTTGAAACGCCTTATCTGCCTCTTCAGTCCATTCAAAGGGCCCCTTTTTCTTCATCAGCTGAAAGAAAGGCAACGCTCGCTCCCCCAGTTTGGAGATAAAGCGCCCTAGCGCGGTCACGCGCCCAGTGAGCTTCTGCATCTCTTTGAGGGTCTTTGGCGGACTCATGTCCTCAACCGCCTTGACCTTCTCTGGGTTGGCCTCGATGCCACGATGAGATACGAGGAAGCCCAAGAGCTTGCCCGAGGGGACGCCAAACACACATTTCACCGGGTTGAGTCGCAGGTTTACTGTGTCGAGGCTCGCGAAGGTCTCCTCCAGGTCTTGTATCAGGGTCTTGGCCTCCCGAGATTTTACCACAATGTCATCAACGTAGGCTTCGACATTCTTTCCGAGTTGCGGGCCCAAGGTGATGTGCATCAACCGCTGAAAGGTAGCTCCTGCGTTACGCAGTCCAAACGGCATGCATGTATAACAGTATACCCCGCACGGGGTCAGGAAGGTGGTCTTTTCAACGTCTTCTACCGCCATCCTAATCTGGTGATATCCGGAGAAGGCGTCCAGGAAGCATAGCAGGTCGCACTCTGCGGTGGAGTCGACGATCTGGTTGATGCGGGGGGAGTGGAAACGGATCTTGCGGGCATGCCTTGTTGAGATTGGTGAAGTCGACACACATGCGTTCCTTTCCCCCCTTTTTAGGCACAACGACGGGGTTGGCAAACCAATCCGGGTATCGGACCTCGCGAATGACCCCTGCGGCTTCTTCCTTGCCGGTCTCTTGGACAATGAAGGCCTGCTTCTCTGCGGACTGCCGCCTGGCCTTCTGCTTCACCAGACGCACATTTGGGCACACGTTGAGGTGTTGCTCGATGACACTTCTGGGAATCCCTGCCAACTGATCGGGCTCCCAAGCGAACACCTTCTTATTCGCGCACAGGAACCTGACCAAGGCCTCCTCCTGCTCAGGTTCAAGGTTGGCGCTTATGGTGAAAGTGGCACTGGAGGACCCGTCCTCGTCAACGGGTATCTGCTTGGTTTCTGCCTTGTCCTGGGTGAACAACTGCTCTTTCTTGGCGGGCGCAGCCCCCTTGGGCTCAGGGGTCTCCGCGTCGGTGGGCCGTGCCGATGCCGCCGTCTTGAAGGCGAGCTTGAGTACTCGCAGGGCGTCCTCGATGTCTCCGTGCACGGTGAGGGTACCGCTGCTCCCGGGCATCTTTACGAGGTTGTACGCCGGGTGCGTGGCAGCCATGAACTGAGCCAGCGCCGGGTAACCGAGGATGGTGTTGTAAGGGAGGCCGATGGGGGCGATGTCGAAGTCGCCCATCTCCGTGCGGAAGTTGTCGTAGGTGCCGAAGGTTACCGGGAGCCGGATCTGTCCCAAGGAGTCGGACGATCCGCCCCCGATGCCCGATAAAGATCGAGTGGGCCGCAGCCGCTCCCGGGGTATGCAGAGGAGATTGAAGGTCTCGACTGAAAGCACACTGAGGCCCGCGCCGCCGTCGATGAGGGTTCTGGTGACGGCCACCTGGCAGATGGTGGGGGTGCACAACAGGGGGAGCGCGCCTGAGACGGCCAAGTTGGTGGGGTGGTCCTCCGAGCTGAAGGTCAGATCGTCCTCGCGCGCTGCCCGGTCCGAGGAAGCCCCCTGCCATGTGGAAACGGTGCTGACCCGGCCGGCAAACGGCTTGACATGGCGACTCATGGGCGGCGCTTGCGAGCCGCCCAAGAGGGCCGCAACGACTGGAGGTGTCGATGTTGTGGCGTAGTCGCCCCGTCGCATAGGCGGATGCTGGGGCGGTGCTTGCTGCTCGTTTCCCGCCGGGCGGGTGGCGGTGCTGACGGAGGGCAATGGGGGACGACGAGGACACCCACCGGCGAGGGCTGCTGGGCGACGCGGGCCCGTCCGGTGCCGTACATGAGTGCGACGGCCGGCAAAGGGCGGAGCGGTGGAAGACAGATTCCGGCGCACCCCTACCTGGCTATAAGGAAAGGGAAGCGCCTGCGCCCTGGAGCGAGCCTTTCAGGCCACGTCGCTAGAAGACACAAATCGCGGAAGCAGGAGGCTTCCCGAGACCACACCCAAGAAGAAGAAGACGTCGTCAGGCTCTGCCCCTCTGGAGGTAGGCCCCTTAGGGCCCGTGCCTGCCCAGGGGGACCCTCCTTCCATCGCATAGGAAAGCGCGCCCGGCGCCCTCCTCAGGCAGGGCTCGGGGGCTCTCACCTTGAGGGCCACCGACCTAGCCAGGGTCACGAGGGAGGCGCTTGGGCACCACGTGGAGGCGTGCTTCGAAGCATGTTTCCCTCAAGGAGGAGCGAGGCAAGCAGAGTCAGACCAGCAGGAGCTCGTTAACTAGGCCGTTCAAGAACTACAGGAGTCGAGAATTATGAGAGGTTGTCGCTGCTTACCGGCTGTGGCTCCCCATCCAGGCGAGGATGGTGGGCTGCGTGTCTGCATCGACGTACCAGGGCTCAATCAAGTCGCCACGACGGAGCACCTCTGGCCCTCACGAGTGGGGCGTTGTGGGTGTCCACCCCACAGCTTTGTTCGCATGCCTTACGGCTTGCCGAGCGTGGCTGCTGCGTACCAGCGCCTCATGAGGGGCATCATGGAGACTCAGGAAGACAGGCGTTCCACAGTCCTGGCGGAGATGGAGATGATTCGCGAGGAGCCACCAGCGCCTCCGGAGCCTCCCGAGGCCCCAGGGCCTGGGGGCTCGTGAGGATCGGCTTCCGCAGCCCACCGAGTCTGCCGCACCAACGCCATTTCGCCGTCGACATCTTCAGGTGACATCTTTCAAGCTTCATTCCCAGCTGGGAGCGCCCTACTAGGGCTGCATTACTCCCAGGCCGCGTGGGTCTGTCCCTGCGGCGTGTATCCCTTTTTAGTTTTCGATCGTTAGCTTTCTTTGTTGGGGACGCCCCTTGGGCTGCATCATCCCCGAGCCGCTCGGGCTAGGCCCAACGACGTGTATCTCCCTCGCGTTCATTTCCAACTATGCATTCGCCTATCATGCTTGATCACCTGATGTCTGTCCACTACACTTCTTCTTCCCCATGTCGACCACTTGCATGTTAAAGGGGGGTGCCTGAGCATCGCGACTCAGGGCTCTTACCGGCTCTCCAGCCCTCACCCTCTGGCCTTGTCCACGGCATTGCGACCTGGCATACCAGCGACGGCTGAGACAAGCTCGAGGGCCGGGACCCGAGGACGTAGAGTGCCGGCATCTAACCGAATTTTGCAGGAACACGTCTCAAGATACGGCCCAGTGCCAGGCGCAACCCGCCTAGAAGTAGGGCCTCGTGAGTCCCGCGCTGGCTCATGGGTGCCCAGATACACCTCACTTGCCCCAATCAGCGAGCTCTTGAGCGATTAACGGTCGACTGATAGCCGTCGTGGCACCCCTTTTTTTCTCCCTCTGTGATGAGCTTGCAGGATCCCCTGAGGGAATCGCGCCAGCCGAGGCCCTCGTGGAGTTCTCTTCATCCTCGTCCGCGCGAACCGCTTGGGCGTTAAAGGGGGGGTGCCTGAGCATCGCGACTCAGGGCTCCTACCAGCACTCCAGCCCTCACCCTCTGGCCTTGTGCACGGCATCGCGACCTGGCATACGAGCGACGGCTGAGACCTGCTCGAGGGCCGGGACTCGAGGACGTAGAGCAGAAAGGGGAGCAAAGGCGAGGGGGAAGGGGCACGTGGGGACCTCGTCGAGCAACTCCGCTCCAGCTGCCGCACAGATCCGGCGATACACCAAGAGTAACCCCCGATTCTCCAGATAAGTCACCATCCAAAGCACTGGCTACCGTGGCGCTACCGCCGCACCTAATGCAATTCCGTACTAGCGACATCGCTTCCCTTTCTCACCAAGCAACGGCTGCTTGGGTGCCAAAGGGGACCTCCTGAGCATCGCGACTCAGGGGCTCTTATCGGACCCCGGGTCGCTCACCTCCTGGCCTTGACCACGGCATCGTGACCTGGCATACCAGCGACGGCTGACGCCGCCTTGGGACTAGGACTTGTCGACGCAAAGCACCGAGCCCTCGCGTGGTTCGAAAGGGAAGACTAAGCTACGACGAAATTAACGACTCGCACAATTCCATAGCAAAAGTCACATATTAACAGAAAGGATCACAGACACCTTACAAGCCCCCATGGGGCGCAGTATGATTCCTTGCAGGAAACGGATCCTAAGGGATGCTATCTACACGCGCCCCTACAGACGATGCCATCATCAATAGTGGGCCGTCAGGCACCGGCGCCAACCCCATCCAGATCAGAGTCGGCGGTGGCCGAGCGAGCCCGCCCTGCTCCGGGAGCGGCGCTAGCTCGCGGGCTCGTAGCTGTCGTCGCTCGTCTCCGGAGTCGCGAAGACCTCGCTGGGGTCGCTTGCTCCTCCGGCGCTCCCGTCACTTGTGGAGCTGTCCAGGGGGCGGTTGGCGGGCCGAGCCGTCGCCATCGCAAGGTCCTGGCCGCCTCCCCCGTGGCAGGACTCCAGCCCGCGTCCGCTCGCGTCGAAGACTTTGAAGAACATCACCGAAGTGCCATCATACTCCAGGTGGATCGTGAGGGCGCCCCTTGCTCTGCAACCCCGAGCGATCTCGCCCCAGCCGCGAGTCATGAAGACCTCGCCCGAGGCAAGGATCACGACCTCTGCCTCGGTCGCGGGGGTGCTGCAGTCGGCGTGCTGCAGCCATAACTCCAGGAGTCTTCCCTGCGGGAAGACGGAGGCGAAGAAGGGAGGAAAGCGAATCCAAGTTCGTGGAGGCATGGCGGTGTGGAGCATGAGCTCACGGGAGGAGCCCTCGGCATGGACTCCAGGCGGAACGACCCACACCTTCATGACCCGGCGGCGACGGCGCCTGCCGCTGGGATCGACATCACCCCTTCCGAGGCCCTCGGCATGGGCAAACAAGGGAAGCGGAAACCCCGGTGGAGGCCGCTCATACCAAGGCCTTGACACCACCTGGTGGTCTCCTTCGTCTCGGCTGCGAAGGGCAAGTCGCTTCTTCGACGGGAGCAGGTCTGGCACTTCTTGGAGAGCCTTTCCCTTCTCCACTGCAGAGAACCGGCGAATCGGAGCCATCATGGCAAGACGGAGCAAGAATTGGGGCAAAGGAGAAAACAAGAAGAGATGGACTGGAAGGGCATGCGCGGTGCCATACTTATAGCCGACGGAGGCCAACCGTCGGCCTCCACGATCACAGGTAATCATGACATGATTTGCATGCAGGGACTTGTCCAATCCATGCGATCATCGAGGTGTCGTGGGGAAGCGGAGGCGCCCACGTCCAATCAACCGCCATGCGACGCCCAAGGCCGCAGGCTGTTAGGGCCCGCGGCGCTTCGCCCTTGCCCTTTTGCCTCTCGGCATGGCCAAGTCCGGGCGCGCCTTGGGCCCGGGTGCTACTGTCGGCGTTCTGGGAATGGGGGTCCCCAGACTTGCCTGCCTGCGGCCAGCGGCGTGGCTCAAAGGAGGCCCAGTACGACCCATCTTCATCAACACAAGACTCAAGACCCTCGCGAGGGGCCAAGCCTCGCGGGGCGGACGACACAGTGCTTCCTCAGGCGTGGCCTCCTCAGGCTAGCTCATGAGGAGGCGGAGAGATCAAGGCAGGGTACCTCGCGAGGTGCCCATGACGCAAGCCATGACGACCAAGTGTGCCAGACGGGCGCCATACCGCGCAGTGTCCTCCCTTTCCTCTTTGGTGCAAAGTGGGCAAGCGCAGGCGAGAGGATCAAGCAAAGGCACCCATTTCGGTGCAATGAGACCAAGACCAGTCCAACGGTGGGAATGAGCTCATCGTGGAGCCCGGAACGGCGTCACCATAGGGCCTTTGGCAGGCGAGGACCAACTTTGGTCAGGATAAGTGTACCAGATGTTCCCCTTCAAATTGGTCAATTGTTGGCGCCCTTCCCACTCAATATTTGGGAAGAGGCCCAGGGCCTTTGCTTATAAATAGGACTAGCCACCCCCAGGGTAGAGGCAACTGGCAGGTAGCCATAGAGAGCAATCGTGGAGCAAGTAGAGAAAGAGATAAAGAAGGGCGGCTGAACTCCCCTAGCAGTTCATTGTCCCAGCAGGAACACGCTCTCGCGAGGCTGTTCTCCTTTGTACTGTTCCTCATCATCAGCCCAAGAGGCAATCCACCCACCACACTGGAGTAGGGTATTACACCACATCGGTGGCCCGAACCAGTATAAACTCTGTGTTCTTTGTGTTGTTCCTTTGGTAGTTTAGATCCTTGCGAGACAGAGAGGTAGAGGGCAGAATCCCCGCGCGCACCCCAGAGTTCGAACCTTAAGGGTCTGCCAGAACTGTCGGCGTTCTGGGAACGGGGGTCCCCAGACTTGCTTGCCTGCGGCCTGCGGCGTGGCTCAAATGGGGGCCCAGCGCGGCCCATCCTCATCAACAAGAGATTCAAGACCCTCGCGAGGGGCCAAACCTCGTGGGGCGGAGGACACAACGCTTCCTCAGGCGCGGCCTCCTTAGGCTGGCTCACGAGGAGGCGGAGAGATCAAGGCAGGGTACCTCGCGAGGTGCCCATGATGCAAGCCATGATGACCAAGGGTGCCAGGCGGGCGCCAGACCGCGCAGTCTCCTCCCTTTCCTCTTTGGTGCAAAGGGGGCAAGCGCAGGCGAGAGGACCAAGCAAAGGCACCCATTTCGGTGCAACGAGACCAAGACCAGTCCAACGGTGGGAATGAGCTCATCGTGGAGCCCAGAACGGCGTCACCACAGGGCCTTTGGCAGGCGAGGACCAACTTTGGTCAGGATAAGTGTACCAGATGTTCCCCTTCAAATTGGCCAATTGTTGGCGCCCTTCCCGCTCAATATTTGGGAAGAGGCCCAGGGCCTTTGCCTATAAATAGGACTAGCCACCCCCAGGGTAGAGGCAACTGGCAGGTAGCCATAGAGAGCAATCGTGGAGCAAGTAGAGAAAAGAGAGAAAGAAGGGCGGCTGAACTCCCTTAGCAGTTCATCGTCCCAGCAAGAACATGCCCTCGCGAGGCCGTTCTCCTTTCTAGTATTCATCATCATCAGCCCAAGAGGCAATCCACCCACCACACTGGAGTAGGGTATTACACCACATCGGTGGCCCGAACTAGTATAAACTATGTGTTCTTTGTGTTGTTCCTTTGGTAGTTTAGATCCTTGCGAGACGGAGAGGTAGAGGGCAGAATCTCCGCGCGCACCCCAGAGTTCGAACCTTAAGGGTCTGCGAGAACCCGTGATCCAACATTTGGCGCGCCAGGTAGGGGTGCGCTGGAATCTGTCTTCCACCGCTCCGCTCTCCTCCGACCGTCGCATCCATGTCTGACGCTCGTCGGGCCCGCGCCGAGCGCCGGGCCGCCATCTCTTCCCGCGTCGCCCAGATAGCTCCTGTCGGCGGGCATCCTCGTCGTTGCCCGTCGCCCGCCGTCAACGCCGCCACCGGCCCGGCGGGGAACGAGCAGCAAGCATCGTCTCAGCACCCGTCTATGCGGCGAGACGGCCGCACCACTACTCCGTCGCTCACGCCAGCTGGCTCTTCGTCCCACGCGCTCCGCGCGCCCTTGGAGGCCCGAGCAGCGCTCATCGCAGCAAACGAGCTCCTGCGCTACCGTCCCGTCGACAACGTCTATGAAGAGTAGCTCGACCGCATCGCCGAGCTCGTCTGCGCCGCAGGAGGCTCTCCTGCACCGTCTGCTCCGCTGCGCCGCACCCCGCCCCGCGCAGGCCATGAAGCTCCGGGGGCGTACCAGCCACCTCCACTCCAAGAAGACGCCATGGCTCCAAGGCGCATGGCCCCTGGGCGGAACCCACTCCGTCAGGCGCCAGCCCAGCAAGAACGGAGCTGCCAAGAAGTCCCTCGACCGCAAGAGGCCGCTCGAGCGCTTCCTGCTCCGGCTCGCCGCGACCCTGCTCCAGCTCCGGCACGTCAAGACCCCGCGCTGCTCCTAGCTGCAGCGCAAGGGGACCCGCAAGGCCAAGCTCTCCCTCAACCGAAGCCTCCCGTGGCCACCGCAGGCTGCCGCGCCTACACCACCGAGCTGCGTAGCGTCGCGTGGCCCGGCAAGTTCTAGCCAAACCTGCCTCCTCGCTACGACGGCATGACTGATCCCGTAGAGTTCCTCCAGCTCTACGAGCTGGGCATCGAAGCCGCCAACGGGAATGAAAAGGTCATGGCGAACTGGTTCCCCATCGCGCTGAAGGAAGGAGCTCGCACCTGGCTCCTGAATCTGGCTCCAGGCACGATCTCCTCTTGGGACCAGATGCGCACCCGCTTCATTGCCAACTTCCAAGGTACTCGCGACCGGCCGTCCACCGTGAGCGACATGCGCCGCATCAAGCAGCAACATGGGGAGACCCTGCAAAAGTACATCCAACGCTTCAACAGTGCGCGCCTCAAGATCCCCAACGTGTCCGAGGAAGCCATCATCTCGATCTTCTCCGATGGTGTGCGCGACGTCAAGATGAAGGAGGAGCTGGCGATGCATGAAGACGTCTGCACCTCCCTGGAGCTGTTCAACTTGGCGACCAAGTGCGCCAGGGCTGAGGAGGGACGTCTCTCCCTCCTCGAGCTGCCCGCCGCAGACCCAGAAGAGAAGAAGCCCAAGGCCAAGGACGTGAAGCGCAAGGGGGCTGCTGTACTCGCGGCAGAACCAGACACCAAGCGGGGCAAGGATCTGCCCGAATCCTCCAGGGGCAGCCGGTACTGTGTGTACCATGACCTCGACACCCACAACACCAACGAATGTCAAGAACTCCACGCCGTGCGAGAAGGAAGGATCGGCCGTCGCCCTGACCGCGCTGACCGGGGCTGCGGCCGAGTATGAGGAAGAAACCCAGAACGCTGGGAAGACCGCGGCCCGCGCCAAGGGTGACGCGACCAACCTCGCGAGGACCGCTGGCGGGACCTGCCTCGCGAGGGGGACTGGAGGGACCAGCCTCGTGAGGATCGCCCACATGGCAACGCAGGCCTCCCTCCGCTGCCGCCTCAGCCAAGGAGGAATGAAGACCGCCATCAAGACGAGGGGGCTGGGGGCTTCCAAGAGCCGCGCGCAATCGCCTGCATCCTGGGCGGAGCTCAAGCCCCAACCTCTCAACGCATCTTCAAGCAGTTTGCCCGTGAAGTGAATGCAGTCCTCCCCAAGCTCGAAGCAACGCGCCCCCTCAAGTGGTCGGCGTGCGCCATCACATTCAGCTCAGCAGATCAGCTCAAGTGCGCAGCCACAGCCGGGGCCCTCCTGATGCTTTGCTCCCCAGTCATCAGCAACGTACTGGTCACCAGGACCCTCATCGATGGTGGAGCAGGGCTCAACGTCCTGTCCGTGGAAACATTCAACAACCTCCAAGTGCCCTATGACCAGCTTCAGCCAACCAAGCCTTTCTCCGGAGTCACTGACGGTTCCACAATCCCGATCGGGATGGTCCGCCTCCCTGTCACCTTCGGGGCCCGCAGCAACTACCGCACCGAGCTCATCGACTTTGACGTCGCTCACATCCACCTGCCGTACAACGCCATCCTCGGGTACCAGGCGTTGGCCAAGTTCATGGTCGTAACTCACCACGGCTACAATGTCCTCAAGATGCCAGGGAGTGGCGGCGTCATCACAGTGCCATGTGAAGAGAGGGATGCAGTGTGTTCCCTGGAGCGAGCCTTTCAGGCCGCGTCGCTGGAAGACCCAGATCGCGGAAGCAGGAGGCTTCCCAAGACCACACCCAAGAAGAAGAAGACGTCGCCAGGCTCTGCCCCTCAGGAGGCAGGCCCCTCAGGGCCCGTGCCTGCCCAGGGGGACCCTCCTTCCATCGCATAGGAAAGCGCGTAGCCCCTGGGCCCAAGGAGCGCCCAGACTTGGCCGTGCCGAGAGGCGAAAGGGCAAGGGCGAAGCGCCGTGGGCCCTAACAGCCTGCGGCCTTGGGCGCCGCGTGGCAGTTGATTGGACGTGGGCGCCTCCGCTTCCCCACGACGCCTCGATGATCGCGTGGATTGGACAAGTCCCTGCATGCAAATCGTGTCATTATTACCTATGATCATGGAGGCCGACGGTTGGCCTCCGCCGGCTATAAGTATGGCACCGCGCGTGCCCTTCCTGTCGGCGTTCTGGGAACAGGGGTCCCTAGACTTGCCTTCCTGCGGCCTGCGGCGTGGCTTGACTGGGGGCCCAACGTGGCCCATCTTCATCAGCACAAGGCTCAAGACCCTCGCGAGGGGCCAAGCCTCGCGAGGCGGACGACACGGCGCTTCCTCAAGCACGGCCTCCTTAGGCTGGCTCGCGAGGAGGCGGAGAGATCAAGGTGAGATACCTCACGAGGTGCCCATGACGCAAGCCATGACGACCAAGGGTGCCAGGCGGGCGCCAGCCCGCGCAGCATCCCCCTTTCCTCTTTGGTGCAAAGGGGGCAAGCGCAGGCGAGAGGATCAAGAAAAGGCACCCATTTCGGTGCAACAAGACCAAGACCAGTCCAACGGTGGGAAGGAGGTCACCATGGAGGCCAGGACGGCGTCACCACAGGGCCTTTGGCAGGCGAAGACCAACTTTAGTCAGGATAAGTGTAACAGATGTTTCCCTTCAAACTGGCCAATTGTGGCGCCCTTCCCGCTCAAATATTTGGGAAGAGGCCCAGGGCCTTTGCCTATAAATAGGACTACCCACCCCTAGGGTAGAGGGATCCGACCGAGTACCAAGAAACCAGTAGAGGCATCTGATCGAATCCGGCATCTAGAGAGAGAGAGAAGGGCGATTGAACTCCCCCTAGCAGTTCATCCCCTAGCCAGGAACAGACCCTCGCGAGGCTGTTCTTCCTTGTACTGTTCTTCCTCATCAGCCCAAGAGGCAATCCACCCACCACACTGGAGTAGGGTATTACACCGCATCGGTGGCCCGAACCAGTATAAACTCCGTGTCTCTTGTGTTTTTCTTGCAGTAGTTAGATCCTTTTGAGAAGGAGAGGTAGAGGGCACGATCTCCACGCGCACCCCAGAGTTCGAACCTTAAGGGTCTGCCGGAACCCGTGATCCGACATTTGGCGCGCCAGGTAGGGGTGCACCGGAATCTGTCTTCCACCGCTCCGCTCTCCTCCGACCGTCGCATCCATGTCTGACGCTCGTCGGGCCCGCGCCGAGCACCGGGCAGCCATCACTTCCCGCGCCGTCCAGACGGCCCCCGTCGGTGGGCGTCCTCGTCGTTCCCCGTCGCCGGCCGTCAACGCCGCCACCGGCCCGGCGGGGAACGAGCAGCAAGCATCCTCTCAGCACCCGTCCATGCGGAGAGATGGCCGCACCGCCACTCCGTCGCTCACCCCGGACGGTTCTTCGTCGCACGCGCTTCGCGCGCCCTTGGAGGCTCGAGCTGCGCTCATCGCGGCGAACGAGCTCCTGCGCTACCGCCCCGTCGATGACGTCTACGAGGAATGGCTCGACCGCGTCGCCGAGCTCGTCCGCGCCGCAGGGGGCTCTCCTGCACCTTCTGCACCGCTGCGCCGCACTCCGCCCTGCGTGGGCAATGAAGCCCCGGGGGCATTCCAGCCGCCTCCTTTCCAAGAAGATGCCATGGCCCCAAGGCGCGCAGCTCCTGGGCGGAACCCGCTCCGTCATGCGCCGGCCCAGCGGGAACGGAGCTGCCAAGAAGTCCCGCGACCGCAAGAGGCCGCCCGGGCGCTCCCAGCCCCGGCTCGCCGAGACCCCACTCCAACTCCGGCACGTCAAGACCCCGCGCTGCTCCCAGCTGCAGCGCAAGGGGACCCACAAGGCCAAGCTCTCCCTCAACGAAAACCTCCGGCGGTCACCGCTGGCTGCCGCGCCTACACCCCCGAGCTGCGTAGCGTCGCGTGGCCCGGCAAGTTCAAGCCGGACCTGCCTCCTCGCTATGACAGCACAACTGATCCCACAGAGTTCCTCCAGCTTTACGAGCTGGGAATCAAAGCTGCCAGCGGGGACGAAAAGGTCATGGCGAACTGGTTCCCCATGGCGCTGAAGGAAGGTGCTCGCACTTGGCTCCCAAACCTGGCCCCAGGCACGATCTCCTCCTGGGACCAGATGCGTACTCGCTTCATCGCCAACTTCCAAGGTACCCCCGACCCGCCTCCCGCCGTGAGCGACATGCGCCGCATCAAGCAGCAACCTGGAGAGACCCTGCAAAAGTACATCCATCGCTTCAACAGTGTGCGCCTCAAGATCCCCAGGGTGTCCGAATAAGCCATCATTTCGGCCTTATCCGATGGCGTGCGCGACGTCAAGATGAAGGAGGAGTTGGCGATGCATGAAGACCTATGCACCTCCCTGGAGGTGTTCAACCTGGCAACCAAGTGCGCCAGAGCTGAGGAGGGACGCCTCTCCCTCCTCGAGCTGCCTGCCGCAGACCCAGAAGAGAAGAAGCCCAAGGCCAAGGACGTGAAGCGCAAGGGGGCTGCCGTGCTCGCGGCAGAGCCGGACACCAAGCGGGGCAAGGATCTTCCCGAATCCTCCAGGGGCAGCCGGTACTGTGTGTACCACGACCTCCACACCCACAACACCAATGAATGCCAGGAACTCCGCGCCGTGCGAGAAGGAAGAGTCGGCCGACGCCCTGACCGTGCTGACCGGGGCTACGGCCGAGGAGGAGGAAGGAACCCGGGACGCTGGGAAGATCGTGGCCCACGTCAAGGCTGGCGTGACCAACCTCGCGAGGACCGCTGGCGTGACACGCCTCGCGAGGGGGACAGGAGGGACCAGCCTCGTGAGGATCGCCCTCATGGCAACCCAGGCCTGCCGCCGTTGCCGCCTCAGCCAAGAAGGAATGAAGACCGCCACCAAGACGAGGGGGCTGGGGGCTTCCAGGAGCCTCGCGCAATTGCCTGCATCCTGGGCGGAGCTCAAGCCCCAGCCTCTCAACATATCTTCAAACAGTTTGCTCAAGAAGTGAATGCAGTTCTTCCCAAGCTCGAAGCAACGCGTCCCCTCAAGTGGTCGGTCTGCGTCATCACGTTCAACTCAGCAGACCAGCTCAACTGCGCGGCCACAGCCGGAGTCCTCCCAATGCTTTGCTCCCCAGTCATCAGCAACGTTCTGGTCACCAGGACCCTCATCAACGGAGGGGTAGGGCTCAATGTCTTAACCGTGGAAACATTCAACAGCCTCCAAGTGCCCTATGACCAGCTTCAGCCAACCAAGCCCTTCTCCGGAGTCACCGAGGGTTCCACAGTCCTGATCGGGCAGGTCCGCCTCCCAGTCACCTTTGGGGCCCGCAACAACTACCACACCGAGCTCATCGACTTTGACGTCGCCCACATCTGCCTGCCGTACAACGCCATCCTCGGGTACCTGTCGCTGGCCAAGTTCATGGTCGTGACTCACCACGGCTACAACGTCCTCAAGATGCCAGGAAGCGGCGCCGTCATCACGGTGCCATGTCAAGAGAAGGATGCAGTATGTACCCTAGAGCGAGCCTTTCAGGCCGCGTCACTAGAAGACCCAGATCGCGGAAGCAGGAGGCTTCCTGAGATCACCCCCAAGAAGAAGAAGACAACTTCAGGATCAGCCCCTCAGGAGGCAGGCCCTTCAAGGCCCGCGTCTGCCCAGGGGGACCCTCCTTCAATCGCATAGGAAAGCGCGCCCGGCGCCCCCCTCAGGCAGGGCTCGGGGGCTCTCACCTGGAGGGCCACCGACCTCGCCAAGGTCACGAGGGAGGCGCTGGGGCACCATGTGGAGGCGTGTTTCGAAGCACGTTTCCCCCGAAAGGAAGCCAGGGAAAGAAGGTCAGACCAACAGGAGTTTGTTAGCAAGGCTATTCAAGAACTACAGGAGTCAAGGATCATGAGAGGTTGTCGTCGCCCACCAGCTGTGGCTCCCCATCCAGGCGAGGATGGTGGGCTGCGCGTCTGCGTCGATGTACTAGGGCTCAATCAGATCGCCACGGCGGAGCGCCTCTGGCCCTCACAAGTGGGGCGCTGCGCAGGACCACCCCACAGCTATGTTCGCATACCTTATGGCCTGCCGAGCATGGCTGCGGCGTACCAGCGCATCATGAGGAGCATCTTGGAGGCGCAAGAAGACAAATGTTCCACAGACCTGGCGGAGATGGAGGCTGCCCACGAGGAGCCACCAGCGCCTCCGGAGCCTCCCGAGGCCCCTGGGCTTGGGGGCTCGTGAGGATCGGCTTCTGCAGCCCACCGAGTCTGCAGCACCAATGCCACCGCACCGACGACATCTTCAGGTGACATCTTTCAAGTTTCATTCCCAGCTGGGAGCGCCCTCCCAGGGTTGCGTCATTCTCAGGCCGCGTGGGTCCGTCCCTGTGGCATGTATCCCTTTTTATCTTTTCAGTCGCTAGCTCGCTTTGCTGGGGGCGCCCCTCGGGCTGCATCATCCCCAGGCCACTCGGGCTAGGCCCAGCGGCGTGTATCCCTTCCGTGTTTATCTCCAATTATGCATCATGCTTGATTACACGATGCCGTCCACGGCACCTTTCCTTCATGTCGACCACTTGCACGTTAAAGGGGGGGTGCCTGAGCATCGCGACTCAGGGCTCTTACTGGCTCTCCAGCCCTCACCCTCTGGCCTTGTCCACGGCATCGCGACCTGGCATACCAGCGACGGCTGAGACAAGCTCGAGGGTCGGGACCCGAGGACGTAGAGTGCCGGCATCTAACCAGATTTTGCTGGAACACATCTCAAGATACGGCCCAGTGCCAGGCGCAACCCGCCTAGAGGTAGAGCATCGTGAGTCCCGCGCTGGCTCACGGGTGCCCAGATACACCTCACCTAGCTCTATCGTGCCAGCCACATGTCAGGGCGGGGCTATACACGCCCCAGGGGCTCCTCCCAGAGGGGAGCCCCCTCCCATGTATCAGTGGAAGCACCATGCTCCGCGCTGGCTGACGACACTGCCGAGGAGCGGCTATGCCCGTACACATACGGAAGCGCTATGCTCCGCACTGGTGATAAACAACTGAGGGTGGCCTCCGGGCCGCATTAACCTCAGGGAGCCTCGAGCTCAGTGGCCGGCCTCATCGCAACGCCTCCCCCCGGGAGCGCCGCGCAAGGGGGCTGGGCACGGGGGCTACGACTGGGTCACGCTCAGCCGTACGCCCCAGCCAGGCCCCTCGGGCCTGGTTTCATCGCGCGTCTCTCCCCGAGCGGAGCCAAGGTACGAAGGCCGTTTGCGTGTCAAGGGGGACTCCTGAGCATCGCGACTCAGGAGCTTAACTGGCTCCGTAGCCCCTCACTCCTTAGTTCCGAAAGGCTATGCTGGGTGAGGTACGCGCGGGGTCGGGCTCTGCAGACGTAGAACAGTAGCCCCGCCTACATTCCATCTTATGCTGTTCGCGCGTCAAGGGGGACTCCTGAGCATCGCGACTCAGGAGCCTAACTGGCTCCGTAGCCCCTCACTCCTTAGTTCCGAAAGGCTATGCTGGGTGAGGTACGTGTGGGGTCAGGCTCTGCAGACGTAGAACAGAAAACGCACCTACATCGCGCTCCCCTACTTGTTGTTCGTGCGCTAAGGGGGACTCCTGAGCATCGCGACTCAGGAGCCTAACTTGTCACGTGGCCCCTCATTCCTTTGGTCCCGTCCTGGTTTCCGGTCGGGGCTGATGCTGGGTGAGGCATGCGCGTGGCCGGGCTCTGCCGGCGTAGAACATAAGCAAGTAGGGAAGGGGAACATAAAATTCAGGGAGCTTAAAAGTAAATATTACAACCCATACTGTCGCCTTGGTACCAAACGCAAATTTAAATGCCTCCCCGAGGCGTCGTGCATGTGCAGGAATCGAAAGAAGGACAGGAACGATAGCGGAGTCACTTGTCGGCAGCGGAGTCGCGTGGAGTAGCTTCGCCTTGTGGGGTAGTGGGGCCGGCAGCGCCTCGCTTCGGCTTGGTGCTGAAGGCCCGGAACTTCCCTAGCAGCGCCTCTGCGCGCCCCTTCACGGCCTCGACTGCAGCAGCGGCGCCCTCGCCGCTCACCGGCTCCAGCAGGCTGTCGAGGTCGGCGCTGGGATGGCGAAGGTAGACATGGGCGAAGACCCGCGTCAGCGCGGCAGAAGACAGGACACGCGCCTCGGCCTCGGCCGTGGGGGCGAGTCCAAGGGCGACATCTCCAAGAGCCTTCACCAAGAAGGGAAGCAGTTTGGCGGAGCCGTCCCCGTCACCAGCCAGCGGGCTATCCAGGCCACTCTCGTAAAGCGTCTTCAATGAAGCACGACATCCTTCTCCATGTCCGCGAAGGCCACGCGTTCCACGGCGAGGACCCGGGCCTTGGCGTCCAGCTCGGCCTTCGTTGTCTCTAGCTCATTCTTCAACGCGCCTAGGTGGCTGCGGCGCTTCCTGAGCTTCGCCTCCCGGTCCTCGAGCGCCGCCTCGCGAGCTTTCACCCCCTTCTCCTGCTCTTGGCGAAGGTGGGTCTCCTCTGCAAGATGATCCCACAGGCCTTGCAACTCGTCCTCCAGCTCCTTGCAGCGGCCGCGAATGCCAACCGCCTCTCCCAGGGCCGCGTCACGGGCAGCCTTTGCCTCGAGGGTACCCTCCCTCTCCTCGTCACAGGCCATCGAGGCCTGAACCAGCGCTGCCCGAATCAAGGCGTCAGAGCGAATCCACCCCGAGGCCAGCTCCAGGCGCCCGGCCACCAGGCGAGGGTCGGCACCTAGAAGATCCTGCCGCAGCCGGTCCAGTCCAGCAACAGCCCGCTCCAAGATGGAAGAAGAAGGCGGAGAAGCATCAGCACGCCCCGAGGCAGCAGGAGGGGTCGTGGAACCAGGGGCCGGCGGAACGGGAGGAGAAGGTAGCGGCGGCGAGGCTGCAGTATCCCGAGACGGAGTCCGCTGCGCCTCC
Organism: Aegilops umbellulata; assembly: GCA_032464435.1. Taxonomy (NCBI): domain Eukaryota; kingdom Viridiplantae; phylum Streptophyta; class Magnoliopsida; order Poales; family Poaceae; genus Aegilops; species Aegilops umbellulata. The sequence goes on along the minus strand of CP136054.1, from coordinate 123,828,231 downwards.
CCATCCATAGCAGCAGCACCAGGCAAGGGCACCTCTGGGGTCGATAGAGCCATGGGGTCCGCGGCCCCAGCCAGATCAGCCAAGCCCCGCAAGGACGAGTGGGCAGGAGAAGCCCGTGCGTCGCGGTCGCCCTCACCTGCAGGTGGACGTGTCGCCACAGCTGGGGCCTCAGGAGCTCCCTTTAGCTTCTTCGCCGCGGGCGCCAGCCTGCTCAGGAGAAGTAATCGTCAAGCCTCGTCAGCGGAACAAGAAACCAGGGATCAAGGATCAAGCACTTACACGTCGTCGCCAGAAAGCTCCAGCGGTCTCCTGCCAAACTTGAAGCCGGAGAGCCGGCTGGAGGGGTCGACCTCGGAAGCAGAAGGCGCGTTAGCGGTTCGCCCCGGAGTCAGGGCGGACCCACGGGGAATCAACCCGGTCCTGCCCTTCTTCGGGACCGGGGGTGAGCTCCCGCTGCCCAGCACGTCGTCGTCATTGTCATCATCGCTCAGCGAAAGGCGGAGAGCGCGGGGCTTGCGCCGGAGCGGGGGAGCCCTAGACTCGCCGTCAGTCGCCTCGGAGTCGGGGCCTGCCTCCTGCTCCTCCTCGCCCCCGTCTCCGCTGGAGTCGCCGGAAGACACATCCACCAGATCCTCGGGAGCCACCATGGGCACGAGCCCGTCCCCGTTGAAGACGGGCATGGACTTCACCACTTGCTCCCAATCATCACGGAGGAACAGGGGCGAAGGCGCGCCCTCCAGCCTTGCTGCCTCGCCCCCGACTAGGGACTAGAGAACCGCAGTCACGTCCTCTTCGCCCACGGCTGCGGGGCTCGGGTGAGGCCTCCACATCGGGGGAGAGTACTGCCGAAGCGGAGCCAGCTGGTGCTCCAGGAACTCCCTCAGCAACGACGCCCCGGTTAGCTTCGCCGTCGCCATGTTGGCTGGCTTCAGATCGTCGTCCATCTTCGCCAACATCTGTCGGATCACGGGTTCCGGCAGACCCTTATGGTTCAAACTCTGGGGTACGCGCGGAGATCGAGCCCTCTACCTCTCCGTCTCGTAAGGATCTAACTACTGCAAGAACAACACAAGAGACACAAGATTTATACTAGTTCGGGCCACCATTGTGGTGTAATACCCTACTCTAGTTTGTGGCGGATGGATTGCCTCTTGGGCTGATGAGGAAGAACAGTACAAGGGGGAACGGCCTCACGAGGGCCAATTCTTGGCTAGGGGAGGAACTGCTAGGGGGAGTTCGATCGCCCTTCTCTCTCTCTCTCTAGATGCTGAGGTCGATCCCTTATCCTGTGGGTGGCTAGTCCTATTTATAGGCAAAGGCCATGGGCCTCTTCCCAAATATTGAGCAGGAAGGGCGCCAACAATTGGCCAATTTGAAGGGGAACATCTGATACACTTATCCTGACTAAAGCTGGTCTTCGCCTGCCAAAGGCCCTACTGATGACGCCGGCTTGGGCTCCATAGTGACTTCCTCCTTGTCGCGGAGCTGGTCTTGGTCTCGTTGCACCGAAATGGGTGCCTTTGCTTGATCCTCTCGCCTGCGCTTGCCCCCTTTGCACCAAAGAGGAAAGGGAGGGCACTGCGCGAGCTAGCGCCCGCCTGGCATCCTTGATCGTCATGGCTTGCGCCATGGGCACCTCATGAGGTACCCCACCTTGATCTCTCCGCCTTCTCGCGAGCCAGCCTAAGGAGGCCGTGCTTGAGGATGCGCCATGTCGTCCGCCTCGCGAGGCTTGGCCCCTCTCGAGGGTCTTGAACCTTGCGTCGATGCAGATGGGCCACGCTGGGCCTCCATTTGAGCCACGCCACAGGCCGCAGGCAGGCAAGTCTGGGTACCCCAGTTCCCAGAACGCCGACAGTAGCCCCCGGGCCCAAGGTGCGCATGGACTTGGCTGTGCCGAGAGGCGAAAGGGCGAGGGCGAAGCGCCGCTGGCCCTAACAGCCTGCGGCCTTGTGCGCCGTGTGGCGGTTTGACAGGACATGGGCGTCTCCACTTCCCCACGACGCCTCGGCAACTGTGTGACTTGACTAGTCCCTGCATGCATAGATACAGGTCATTATTACCTGAGATCATGGTGCTTGACGGTTGGCCTCTTCCGGCTATAAGTGCGAGACCGCACAAGCTCCGCCAGTCCATCCATTCCCGCTTCTCTTCTTCTTCCTCTCCTTCGCCACCACCGCTTGCATGGCTCCGAAGAGGTTCTCAGCTGCGGAGAAGGGGAAGGCTAGTCGGGCGGGGCCCGACTCCCCTCCGGCCAAGCGCGGCCGGGGTCGTCCCCGCAAGCATCCCGTGGTCCCAGCTGTAGCTCCCCGCGGACACAGGGGTGGTTCTCCGCGCAGTGGTGAGCGCTCGGCTGCCATGGAGAGGCAGGCTGTGGCTGAGCGGCCTCCCAGGCCGCGCTTTCGCTCGGTGGAGGTGCTGCCGGAGTTCGTCGTGTGGTCGGCGTACCCGGCCAGCACCTGGCTCCAGCTCCCTCGCTTCTTCATTAGTGAGCTGCCGGCCGGCGCCCGATGCGGCTTCGGGCTCCAGGCCGACGGCTGCTGCAGTAGGGCCTCGTGGGTCTCGCTCGAGGTCTCCCCTTCTGGGAATGGGGCCCTGACCCGCGGCTGGCAAACATTTGCCCGCGCGCGCGGCCTGGGCGAGCGGTGCACCCTGCACTTCAAGTTCGACGGTGACAGCACCCTCTACGTGAGGGTGTTTGGGGAAGACGGTCGCCGCGCTGGATGCTGCCCTGAGGACGACGACGAAGGAGACAGCGCCCGCTCTGCTGGCGGCGCCCGAGGCTCCCCGAGCTTCGCCTACTCCCCTTCAGGCGGCTCCTCCAGCGATGGCCGTAGCCATCCCCCTCACCTCCGTGCCTGCTTGGGGGGTGGCTGTTCAGCCGCCCGTCATCGCGCTCCGGTGAAGCCCGAGTGGGAGTCCGCCTGAGCTCCGGAGGTATCCGGTGTCGCCTCCGTAGACCGTTGCGGGGCGGGCCGCGCCGGGCTCGCCCTTTCCTTTTCCTTTTGCTTCCTGTGTAAGATAAGACAACTGCGTGGAGCCCCGTGGGGGCATGTTTAAGAACTATTGCCGTTGTAGCCGTTACCTTAATTTCGTTGTCGCGTTCCACAACTATTTGCCCTCATGTAGGTAGTTTGCGGCCCCAGCTGGGGGCGACCGATCAAGACCCTGTGTGCATGTCGCGGTGCCCGAGGGGCACGGACCTGAGGGGTGCTCCTGTAGAGAGCCCGGGCCATGAAACCTTTAAATGGCTAGAGAAAAAACGCTTGCGAGGGCGTTCGAGCCCCAACCCTCGCGAGGCCTTCATGAGAGAAAATCAAAACGAGGAGCAAAAATCGACAAACTACAAATCAACAATGGCGATAGCTTCGATAAGACTTCAAATGTAAGTAAAACACGTCAAATGCGTAAAGCAAATGAAAATGCCGCGTCCGACACCTAGTCTAGTCTTCGACGTCTTCTCACCAGCGCGGAGCTAAGTGCTGCCACTGGGCGTGGGAGGGAGCCCCAGGGCCTGAGGCCAACGCTCCTGAGACTCCGGGGCGTGTACAGCCCCACTCATTATTATGTGAGAGTGTCACCGGGCGGCGAGCTTCACAGGCATTGGCCTTCTTCACAGGCTCCGGGCCTTTCTCCTTAGAGGTAATGGGCTTCACAGGCATTGGCCTTCTTCACAGGCTCCGGGCCTTTCTCCTTAGAGGTAATGAGCTTCACAGGCATTGGCCTTCTTCACAGGCTCCGGGCCTTTCTCAAAAAGAGATTGTCTTCACAGGCGTTCGCCTTCTTCACTGGCTCAGGGCCTTTTCCAAAAAGAAATGATCTTCACAGGCGTTCGCCTTCTTCACGGGCCCAGGGCCTTTTCCAAAAAGAGATGATCTTCACAGGCGTTCGCCTTCTTCACAGGCTCAGGGCCTTTTCCAAAAAGAGATGATCTTCACAGGCGTTCGCCTTCTTCACAGGCTCAGGGCCTTTTCCAAAAAGAGATGATCTTCACAGGCGTTCGCCTTCTTCACAGGCTCATGGCCTTTTCCAAAAAGAGATGATCTTCACAGGCGTTCGCCTTCTTCACGGGTCAGGGCCTTTTAGGGGTAAAACCTCCAGAGGTGCTGGATGTTCCACGCGTTCTGGATCGGCTCCCCCTCTTGAGTCTCCAAGCGCACGGAGCCAGGCCTGGAAACATGAACAACCTTGAACAGGCCCTCCCACATGGGAGAGAGCTTGTGTAGCCCTTCCCTGGAGAGGTCCCGCCTGAGTACGAGGTCTCTTACCTCGAGGGTTCTGGGGCGGATGTTGCGGCACTGATATCATCGTAGCGCCTGTTGGTACCTTGTCGCTCGCAGCGCGGCTTCCCGGCGGCGCTCCTCCCCCAACACGAGGTCCATCCCCCGCATGGCGTCCTGCTGCGCCTCGTTGAACGCCAAGACCCGCGCGGAGCGTCGCCTGACCTCGTGAGGAAGGACTGCTTCGGCTCTGTAGACCAGGAAGAACGGAGTTTCCCCGGTTGGTTTGGTCGCGGTCGTGTGGATGGACCACAGAACGGATTGGAGCTCATCGTACCAATCCCTGCCGCAGGCCTCCAGCTTCTTCTTGAACGTCCTGGTCTTGAGGCCTCTCGGGACCTCCGCGTTCGCTCGTTCGGCTTGCCCATTGCTTCGCGGGTGTGCCACCGAAGCGTGGCATATCTGCGTTCCAAGGTTAGCATAGTATGTTTTAAAGAGATTACTGGTGAACTGCGAACCGTTGTGTGTGATGATGCGGTTCGGCACCCCGAACTGGCTCACGATGCCCCTGATGAACTTAACCGCGGAGCCTGCGGGGATGGTACAGACAGCCTCCACCTCTGCCCACTTGGTGAACTTGTCAATGGCGACGTAGAGGTAACGGTAGCCCCCTGGCGCCCGAGGGAACGGGCCCAGGATATCCAACCCTCAAACTGCGAATGGCCACGAGAGGGGTATAGTCTGCAGGCTCCCCGCTGGCTGATGGATCTGCTTGGAATGGAACTGGCAGGCCTCACAAGCTTTTACCAATTCGATCGCGTCGTTGAGCGCGGTGGGCCAATAGAACCCACTACGGAATGCTTTGCCGACGAGGGTTCATGATGACGAGTGGTGTCCGCAGTCTCCGCCGTGTATGTCCCCCAGTAGTTCCCTTCCTTGCTCCATGGAGATGCAGCGCAGAGATACGTTGTTGGGTCGCTTCCGGTAGAGTTCTCCGTCTCTGATGCAGTATGCCGTGGCCTGCCACGCCACACGTTCTGCTTCCTCTTCCTTCTCTGGCAGGGTCCCATCTGTCAGGTAATTCCGGAGCTCGGCGATCCAGCGTTCCTCCTGAGGTTCCATCGTCAGGAGCAAACGTGCTCCTGAGGTCGGCCCGCAGGCCGGGGCTCCCGAGGCTGGCGGCTGAGGGAGCTCCTCTCGAGGCTGAGCCGTGCTTGATAGCGTTGGCTGCGCTGAAGGCTTGAAGAGACGCTCTTCGAAGACGCCGGGCTTCTGCGGCAACCGCCTGGACGCCCGTCCGGCTATGTCGTCAGCTTCCTGGTTGGTGCCACGGGGCACGTGCTTCAGCTCTAGTCCCCAGAACTGCTTTTCCATCCTGCGTACCTCTGCTAGGTAGGCCTCCATATGCTCGTCCTTCAGCTCGTACACCTTGTTCGAGAAGTTTACTAGGAGCTGCGAGTCGCCTTTGACGGTGAGGCGCTTCACTCCCAGGGCCGCTGCGGCCTTCAACCCGGCTATCAATCCCTCATGTTCTGCTATGTTATTGGAGACCTTTTCTCCTTGCTGGAAACAGAGTTGTACTGCATAGCAAAGCTTATCCTGAGCGGGTGATATCAGCACCGCACCAGCCCCCGCGCCATGCTTGGAGAATGCCCCGTCAAAGTACATGACCAAGCCTTCTGGCGCCTCGCTCCCTGGGGAAAGGGAACGATCCTCATTGTCCTTCAGGCCTGGCGCCTCTGTCCATTCCGCCATGAAATCCGCCAATGCTACTCCTTTGATGACCCTAGTTGTGCTGAACTCGAGCTGAAACGCTTGCAACTCTATGTTCCACTCAGCGACCCTTCCGGCTGAGTTAGGGCTCCTTAGCACCCTCTCTATGGGGTACGATGAGACGACCTTGATCGGGTGAGCTTGGAAGTAGTGCCGCAGCCTGCGCGAGGCCACCAGCAACGCGAGGAGGAGCTTATGAGGCATCGGATATCGTGCCCTCGCGTCCCGTAGCACCGTGCTAACGAAGTAGACCGGGTGCTCAACAAGGCTGAGGGCAGCCTGGGTCGCGGCGCCCTCGGGAGGTGAGGGCACCTCGCGAGATGCTGTGGCCTCGGGAGGTGGACCATCCGGGCATCCTGCCTCTCCTGTCTCTGGCGCGTCCCTCGGCGGCTGACTCTCTTTATCTGTAGCTTCGGCTCCCTCGAGCTTCCCCTGTTCCCGTCTGGTCTGGCCTCGGGCTGCCGCTGTGGTCTTGGACTGGCGCTCCTCCCTAACCGCCACCAATGTCGCGCTGGCTGAGTAGGGGGTGGCAGCAAGGTAAAGCAGCAGAGGCTCTTGAGGGCGTGGAGCCACCATGACTGGGGGACAGGTTACGTACCTCTTGAGATCTTGAAACGCCTTATCTGTCTCTTCAGTCCATTCAAAGGGTCCCTTTTTCTTCATAAGCTGAAAGAACGGCAGCGCTCGCTCCCTCAACTTGGAGATGAAGCGCCCTAGCGCGGTCACACGCCCAGTGAGCTTCTGCATCTCTCTAAGGTTCTTTGGCGGACTCATGTCCTCGACCGCCTTGACCTTCTCGGGGTTGGCCTCGATGCCACGGTGAGACACGGGGAATCCCAAAAGCTTGCCCGAGGGAACGCCAAACACACATTTCTCTGGGTTGAGCCGCAAGTTCACTGCGTCGAGGCTCACGAAGGTCTCCTCCAGGTCTTGTATCAGGGTCCTGGCCTCTCGAGATTTCACCATAATGTCATCGACGTATGCTTCAACATTCTTCATCAGCACAAGGCTCAAGACTCTCGCGAGGGGCCAAGCCTCGCGAGGCGGACGACACGGCGCTTCCTCAAGCACGACCTCCTTAGGCTGGCTCGCGAGGAGGCGGAGAGATCAAGGTGGGGTACCTCACGAGGTGCCCATGATGCAAGCCATGACGACCAAGGGTGCCAGGCGGGAGCTAGCCCGCGCAGCATCCCCCTTTCCTCTTTGGTGCAAAGGGGGCAAGCGCGGGCGAGAGGATCAAGCAAAGGCACCCATTTCGGTGCAACGAGACCAAGACAAGTCCAACGGTGGGAAGGAGGTCACCATGGAGCCCAGGAAGGCGTCACCACAGGGCCTTTGGCAGGCGAAGACCAACTTTAGTCAGGATAAGTGTACCAGATGTTCCCCTTCAAACTGGCCAATTGTTGGCGCCCTTCCCGCTCAAATATTTGGGAAGAGGCCCAGGGCCTTTGCCTATAAATAGGACTAGCCACCCCCAGGGTAGAGGGATCCGATCGAGTACCAAGAAACCAGTAGAGGCATCTGATCGAATCCGGCATCTAGAGAGAGAGAGAGAGAGAGAGAGAGAGAGAGAGAGAGAAGGGCGATTGAACTCCCCCTAGCAGTTCATCCCCTAGCCAGGAACAGACCCTCGTGAGGTTGTTCTTCCTTGTACTGTTCTTCCTCATCAGCCCAAGAGGCAATCCACCCACCACACTGGAGTAGGGTATTACACCGCATCGGTGGCCCGAACCAGTATAAACTCTGTGTCTCTTGTGTTGTTCTTGCAGTAGTTAGATCCTTTCGAGACGGAGAGGTAGAGGGCACGATCTCCGCGCACACCCCAGAGTTCGAACCTTAAGGGTCTGCCGGAACCCGTGATCCGACACTTCCAGTCCATATCTTCTTGTTTTCTCCTTTGCCCCAATTCTTGCTCTGTCTTGCCGTGATGGCTCCGATTCGCCGGTTCTCTGCAGCGAAGAAGGGAAAGGATCTCCAAGAAGTGCCAGACCCGCTCCCGCCGAAGAAGCGACTTGCCCTTCGCAGCCGAGACGAAGGAGACCACCAGGTGGTGTCAAGGCCTTGGTACGAGCGGCCTACGCCGGGGTTTCCGCTTCCCTTGTTTTCCCACGTCGAGGGCCTCGGAGGGGGTGATGTCGATCCCAGCGGCAGGCACCATTGCCGCCGGGTCACGAAGGTGTGGGTCGTTCCGCCTGGAGTCCATGCCGAGGGCTCCTCCCGCGAGCTCGTGCTCCACGCCGCCATGCCTCCGCGAACTTGGATCCGCTTTCCTCCCTTCTTCGCCTCCGTCTTCCCGTAGGGAAGACTCCTGGAGTTATGGTTGCAGCACGCCGACTGCAGCACCCCCGGGACCGAGGCAGAGGTTGCGATCCTTGCCTCGGGCGAGGTCTTCATGACTCGCGGCTGGGGCGAGATCGCTCGGAGTTGCAGAGCAAGGGGCTCCCTCACGATCCACCTGGAGTATGATGGCCCTTCGGTGATGTTCTTCAAAGTCTTCGACGCAAGCACACGCCGGCTAGAGTCCTGCCCCGGGGGAGGCGGCCAGGACCTTGCGATGGCGACGGCTGGGCCCGCCGACCGCCCCCTGGACAGCTCCACAAGCGACGGGAGCGCCGGCGGAGCAAGCGACCCCAGCGAGGTCTTCGCGACTCCAGAGACGAGCGACGACAGCTATGAGCCCGCGAGCCAGCGCCGCTCCCGGAGCAGGGCGGTCTCGCTCGGCCACCACCGACTCTGATCTGGATGGGGTTGGCGCCGGTGCCTGACGGCCCACTGTTGATGATGGCATCGTCTGCAGGGGCATGTGTAGATAGCATCCATTAGGATCCGTTTCCTGCAAGGAATCATACTGCGCCCCGTGGGGGCTTGTAAGGTGTCTGTGACCCTTTCTGTTAATATGTGACTTTTGCTATGGAACTGTGCGAGTCATTAATTCCGTCGTAGCTTAGTCTTCCCTTTCGAACCTCGCAAGGGCTCGGTGCCCTGCGTCGACAGGTCGAAGTCCCAAGGCGGCGTCAGCCGTCGCTGGTATGCCAGGTCGCGATGCCGTGGTCAAGGCCAGGAGGTGAGCGACCCGGGGTCCGGTAAGAGCCCCTGAGTCGCGATGCTCAGGAGGTCCCCTTTGGCGCCCAAGCAGTCGTTGCTTGGTGAGAAAGGGAAGCGACGTCGCTAGTACGGAATTGCATTAGGTGCGGGGGTAGCGCCACGGTAGCCAGTGCTTTGGATGGTGACTTATCTCGAGAATCGGGGGTTACTCTTGGTGTATCGCCGGATCTGTGCAGCAGCTGGAGCGGAGTTGCTCGAAGAGGTCCCCGCGTGCCCCTTCCCCTCGCCTTTGCTCCCCTTTCTGCTCTACGTCCTCGGGTCCCGACCCTCGAGTTGGTCTCAGCCATCGCTGGTATGCCAGGTCGCGATGCCGTGGACAAGGCCAGAGGGTGAGGGCTGGAGTGCCGGTAGGAGCCCTGAGTCGCGATGCTCAAGCGCCCCTCTTTAATGCGCAAGCGGTTCGCGCGGACGAGGATGAAGAGAACTCCGCGAGGGCCTCGGCTGGCGCGATTCCCTTAGGGGATCCTACAAGCTCATCACAGAGGGAGAAAAAAGGGGTGCCACGACGGCTATCAGTCGACCGTTAATCGCTCAAGAGCTCGCTAATTGGGGCAGGTGAGGTGTATCTGGGCACCCGTGAGCCAACGCGGGACTCACGAGGCCCTACCTCTTGGCGGGTTGCGCCTGGAACTGGGCCGTATCTTGAGACGTGTTCCTGCAAAATTCGGTTAGATGCCGGCACTCTACGTCCTCGGGTCCCGGCCCTCGAGCTTGTCTCAACCGTCGCTGGTATGCCAGGTCGCGATGCCGTGGACAAGGCCAGAGGGTGAGGGCTGGAGAGCCGGTAAGAGCCCTGAGTCGCGATGCTCAGGCACCCCCCCTTTAACGTGCAAGTGGTCGACATGGGGAAGAAGAAGTGTAGTGGACAGACATCAGGTGATCAAGCATGATAGGCGAATGCATAGTCGGAAATAAACGCGAGGGAGATACACATCGCTGGGCCTAGGACGAGCGGCTCGGGGATGATGCAGCCCAAGGGGCGCCCCCAACAAAGCAAGCTAACGATCGAAAACTAAAAAGGGATACACGCCGCAGGGACAACACAAAGAACACAGATTTTATACTCGTTCGGGCCAATGATGTGGTGTAATACCCTACTCCAGTGTGGTGGGTGGATTGCCTCTTGTGCTGATGATGATGAAAAGTACAAAGGAGAACAGCCTCACAAGAGCGTGTTCCTGCTGGGACAATGAACTGCTAGGGGAGTTCAGCCGCCCTTCTTTATCTCTTTCTCTACTTGCTCCACGATTGCTCTCTATGACTACCTGCCAGTAGCCTCTACCCTGGGGGTGGCTAGTCCTATTTATAGGCAAAGGCCCTGGGCCTCTTCCCAAATATTGAGCGGGAAGGGCGCCAACAATTGACCAATTTGAAGGGGAACATCTGGTACACTTATCCTGACCAAAGTTGGTACTCGCCTGCCAAAGGCCCTGTGGTGACACCGTTCCGGGCTCCACGATGAGATCATTCCCACCGTTGTACTGGTCTTGGTCTCGTTCCACCGAAATAGGTCCCTTTGCTTGATCCTCTCGCCTGCGCTTGCCCCCTTTGCACCAAAGAGGAAAGGGAGGACACTGCGCGGTCTGGCGCCCGCCTGGCACCCTTAGTCGTCATGGCATGCGTCATGGGCACCTCGCGAGGTACCTTGCCTTGATCTCTCCGCCTCCTCGTGAGCCAGCCTGAGGAGGCCGCGCCTGAGGAAGCGCTGTGTCGTCCGCCCCGCGAGGCTTGGCCCCTCGCGAGGGTCTTGAGTCTTGTGTTGATGAAGATGGGTTGTACTGGGCCTCCTTTGAGCCACGCCGTAGGCCGCAGGCAGGCAAGTCTGGGGACCCCCATTCCTAGAACGCCGACAGTAGCACCCGGGCCCAAGGCGCGCTCGGACTTGGCCGTGCCGAGAGGCGAAAGGGCAAGGGCGAAGCGCCGCGGGCCCTAACAGCCTGCGGCGTTGGGCGCCGCGTGGCGGTTGATTGGACGTGGGCGCCTCCACTTCCCCACGACGCCTCGATGATTGCATGGATTGGACAAGTCCCTTCATGCAAATCGTGTCATGATTACCTGTGATCGTGGAGGCTGACGGTTGGCCTCCGCCGGCAATAAGTATGGCACCGCGCGTGCCCTTCCAGTCCATCTCTTCTTGTTTTCTCCTTTGCCCCAATTCTTGCTCCGTCTTGCCGTGACGGCTCCGATTCGCCGGTTCTCTATAGCGGAGAAGGGAAAGGCGCTCCAAGAAGTGCCAGACCTGCTCCCGCCGAAGAACCGACTTGCCCTTCGCAGCCGAGACGAAGGAGACCACCAGGTGGTGTCAAGGCCTTGGTATGAGCGGCTTCCGTCGGGGTTTCCGCTTCCCTTGTTTGCCCAGGCCGAGGGCCTCGAAGGGGGTGATGTTGATCCCAGCGGCAGGCGCCGTCGCCGCCGGGTCACGAAGGTGTGGGTCGTTCCGCCTGGAGTCCATGCCGAGGGCTCCTCCCGCGAGCTCGTGCTCCATGCCGCCATGCCTCCACGAACTTGGATTCGCTTTCCTCCCTTCTTCGCCTCCGTCTTCCCGCAGGGAAGACTCCTGGAGTTATGGCTGCAGCACGCCGACTGCAGCACCCCCGCGACCGAGGCAGAGGTCGCGATCCTTGCCTCGGGCGAGATCTTCATGACTCGCGGCTGGGGCGAGATCGCTCAGGGTTGCAGAGCAAGGGGCGCCCTCACGATCCACCTGGAGTATGATGGCGCTTCGGTGATGTTCTTCAAAGTCTTCCACGCGAGCGGACGCCGGCTGGAGTGCTGCCCCGGGGGAGGCGGCCAGGACCTTGTGATGGCGACGGCTGGGCCCGCCGACCGCCCCCTGGACAGCTCCACAAGCGACGGGAGCGCCGGAGGAGCAAGCGACCCCAGCGAGGTCTTCGCGACTCCGGAGATGAGCGACGGCAGCTACGAGCCTGCGAGCCAGCGCCGCTCCCGGAGCAGGGCGGGCTCGCTTGGCCGCCGCCGACTCTGATCTGGATGGGGTTGGCGCCGGTGCCTGACGGCCCACTATTGATGATGGCATCGTCTGCAGGGGCGCGTGTAGATATCATCCCTTAGGATCCGTTTCCTGCAAGGAATCATACTGCGCCCCGTGGGGGCTTGTAAGGTGTCTGTGATCCTTTCTGTTAATATGTGACTTTTGCTATGGAACTGTGCGAGTCGTTAATTCCGTCGTAGCTTAGTCTTCCCTTTCGAACCTCGCGAGGGCTCGGTGCTCTGCATCGACAGGTCCCAGTCCCAAGGCGGCGTCAGCCGTCTCTGGTATGCCAGGTCGCGATGCCGTGGTCAAGGCCAGGAGGTGAGCGACCCGGGGTCCGATAAGAGCCCCTGAGTCGCGATGCTCAGGAGGTCCCCTTTGGCGCCCAAGCAGCCGTCGCTTGGTGAGAAAGGGAAGCGACGTCGCTATTACAGAATTGCATTAGGTGCGGGGGTAGCGCCACGGTAGCCAGTGCTTTGGATGGTGACTTATCTGGAGAATCGGGGGTTACTCTTGGTGTATCGCAGGATTTGTGCGGCAGCTGGAGCGGAGTTGCTCGACAAGGTCCCCGCGTGCCCCTTCCCCCTCGCCTTTGCTCCCCTTTCTGTTCTACGTCCTCGGGTCCCGGCCCTCGAGCAGGTCTCAGCCGTCGCTGGTATGCCAGGTCGCGATGCCGCGGACAAGGCCAGAGGGTGAGGGCTGGAGTGCCGGTAGGAGCCCTGAGTCGTGATGCTCAGGCGCCCCCCCTTTAACGCGCAAGCGGTTCGCGCGGACGAAGTTGAAGAAAACTCTGCGAGGGCCTCGGCTGGCGCGATTCCCTCAGGGGATCCTGCAAGCTCATCACAGAGGGAGAAAAAAAAGGGGTGCCACGACGGCTATCAGTCGACCGTTAATCGCTCAAGAGCTCGCTGATTGGGGCAAGTGAGGTGTATCTGGGCACCCGTGAGCCAGCGCAGGACTCACGAGGCCCTACTTCTAGGCGGGTTGCGCCTGGCACTGGGCCGTATCTTGAGACGTGTTCCTGCAAAATTCGGTTAGATGCCGGCACTCTACGTCCTCGGGTCCCGGCACTCGAGCTTGTCTCAGCCGTCGCTGGTATGCCAGGTCGCGATGCCGTGGACAAGGCCAGAGGGTGAGGGCTGGAGAGCCGGTAAGATCCCTGAGTCGCGATGCTCAGGCACCCCCCCTTTAACGTGCAAGTGGTCGACATGGGGAAGAAGAAGTGTAGTGGGTAGACATCAGGTGATCAAGCATGATAGGCGAATGCATAGTTGGAAATAAACGCGAGGGAGATACACGTCGCTGGGCCTAGCCCGAGCGGCTCGGGGATGATGCAGCCCAAGGGGCACCCCCAACAAAGCAAGCTAACGATCGAAAACTAAAAAGGGATACACGCCGCAGGGACGGACCCACGCGTCCTAGGAGTAATGCAGCCCTAGGAGGGCGCTCCCAGCTGGGAATGAAGCTTGAAAGATGTCACCTGAAGATGTCGACGGCGAAATGGCGTTGGTGCGGCAGACTCGGTGGGCTGCGGAAGCCGAGCCTCACGAGCCCCCAGGCCCTGGGGCCTCGGGAGGCGCCGGAGGCGCTGGTGGCTCCTCGCGAATCATCTCCATCTTCGCCAGGACTGCGGAACGCCTGTCTTCCTGAGTCTCCCTGATGCCCCTCATGAGGCGCTGGTACGCAGCAGCCACGCTCGGCAAGCCGTAAGGCATGCGAACATAGCTGTGGGGTGGACCCCCACAACGCCCCACTCGTGAGGGCCAGAGGCGCTCCGTCGTGGCGACTTGATTGAGCCCTGGTACGTTGATGCAGACACGCAGCCCACCATCCTCGCCTGGATGGGGAGCCACAGCCGGTAAGCGGTGGCAACCTCTCATGATTCTCGACTCCTGTAGTTCTTGAACGGCCTGGTTAACGAACTCCTGCTGGTCTGACTCTGCTTGCCTCGCTCCTCCTTGAGGGAAACGTGCTTCGGAGCACGCCTCCACGTGGTGCCCAAGCGCCTCCCTCGTGACCCTGGCTAGGTCGGTGGCCCTCAAGGTGAGAGCCCCCGAGCCCTGCCTGAGGAGGGCGTAGGGCGCGCTTTCCTATGTGATGGAAGGAGGGTCCCCCTGGGCAGGCACGGGCCCTGAGGGGCCTGCCTGGTGAGGGGCAGAGCTTGACGACGTCTTCTTCTTCTTGGGTGTGGTCTCGGGAAGCCTCCTGCTTCCGCGATCTGGGTCTTCCAGTGACGCGACCTGAAAGGCTCGCTCCAGGGCGCAGGCGCTTCCCTTTCCTTACTGCCAGGTAGGGGTGCGCCGGAATCTGTCTTCCACCGCTCCGTCCTTCGCTGGCCGCCGCACTCATGTACGGCGCTGGACGGGCCCGCGTCGCCCCAACAGCCCTCGCCGGTGGGCGTCCTCGTCGTCCCCCATCGCCCGCCGTCAGCACCGCCACCCGCCCGGCGGGAAACGAGCAGCAAGCACCAAGAAGGATCATTTCCGCAGGGAGGCCATCTGGTTTGAAGTGGTGGACCTTGAGAGCTCTTACCATGCACTGCTTGGCCGACCTGCCTTGGCCAAGTTCATGGCTGTTCCCCACTATGCTTACTTCAAGATGAAGATGCCGAGCACCAAGGGCATCATCACCATAGTCGGCGATTACAAGAAATCGGCCGAGTGCGCAGCCGCCAGCAGCCGGCTGGCCGAGTCCCTAGTGATTGCCGAAGAGAAGAAGAAGTTGGACCGGGTCGTGGCCATGGCTGGCAAGCAGCCGGCCCTGTCCCCTGATCCCAAAGAATGTGATGCCCAAGGTTCCTTCCAGCCGGCCAAGGAAATGAAGAATATACCTCTTGACCCCGAGCACCCGGAAAGGTTTGCCATCATCGGGGCAAACCTAAACAGGAAATAGGAAGGCGAGCTCGCCGATTTCCTCCGTGAGAATCGGGACATCTTTGCATGGTCCCCCAAGGACATGCCGGGTGTTCCGAAGGATTTCGCCGAGCACAAATTACATGTCTGAGAAGGTGCAAAACCATTCAAGCAACCCCTCCGCCGACTGTCGGAGGAAAAGAGAAGGATTGTAGGAGAAGAGATAGCCCGGCTTCTGGCTGCCGGCTTCATCATGGAGGTGTTCTTTCCGGAGTGGCTCGCCAACCCGGTCCTCGTGCTGAAGAAAAACAACAAGTGGCGCATGTGTATAGACTACACGAGCCTCAGCAAGGCCTGCCCCAAAGATCCTTTTGCCCTGCCAAGGATAGATCAAGTGATAGAATCCACAGCCGGATGCGAGCTGCTGACTTTTTTGGATGCTTACTCCGGGTACCACCAGATAAAGTTGGACCCGGCCGACCGCCTGAAGACCGCCTTCATCAAGCCATTCGGAGCCTTCTGCTACCTAACTATGACATTCGGCTCGAGAAATGCAGGTGCCACTTTTCAGCGTTGCATGCAGAAGTGCCTCCTCAAGCAGCTCGGCAGAAATGCCCACGTCTACGTGGATGTAACTCCCTCGATGCGACTATAACTCCCACGTGTCGAAGCACGACTTAGAGGCATAACCGCATTGAAAGCAATGTCGCAAGTGAGGTAATCTTCACACAACCCATGTAATACATAAGGGAAAGAGATACATAGTTGGCTTACAGTCGCCACTTCACACAATACATAAAAAAACATCCATCATCCAGATTACACTCAAGGTCCGACTACGGAACCAAAATAAAAGAATACTACCCCAAGTGCTACACAGATCCCCGATCGTCCCAACTGGGCTCCAATACTGATCATCAGGAAAAGACACATAGTAACGACCACGTTCCTCGTCGAACTCCCACTTGAGCTTGGAAGCATCATCTGCACTGGCATCGTTGGCACCTGCAACTGTTTTGGTAGAATCTGTGAGTCACGGGGACTCAGCAATCTCACACCCGCGAGATCAAGACTATTTAAGCTTAAAGGTAGGATAGGGTTGTGAGGTGGAGCTGCAGCAAGCGACTAGCATATATGGTGGCTAACAACGCAAAAGAGAGCGAGAAGAGAGGCAAAGCACGGTCGTGAAGCTAGAAGTGATCAATAAGTGATCCTAGAACAACCTACGTCAAACATAACTCTAACACCGTGTTCACCTCCCGGACTCCGCCGAGAAGAGACCATCACGGTTACACACGCGGTTGATGTGTTTTTAATTAAGGTCAACTTCGGGTTTTCTACAACCAGACATTAACAAATTCCCATCTGCCTCATAACCGGGGGCACGGCTTTCGAAAGATAATACCCTGCAGGGGTGTCCCAACTTAGCCCATTATAAGCTCTCACGGTCAACGAAGGATATTCCTTCTAACGGGAAGACCCGATCAGTCTCGGAATCCCGGACTACAAGACATTTCAGCAGTAATAAAACAGGACCAGCAAAGCCGCCCGATTGTGCCGAGAAATCCTGATAGGAGCTGCACATATCTCGGTCTCAGGGCACATCCGGATGAGCTGTCCGTACAACTAAAACCAGACCCCAAGTTTCCTTGAGGTGGCGCTGCAAAGCGCTCTAGTTTGGGCCAGCAATCGAAGGAGAACTGGCCCGGGGGTTAAAATAAACATGACCCTCGGGCTCGCGAAAACCCGGGGTAAAAAGGCTTAGGTGGCAAATGGTAAAACCAAAGTTGGGCCTTGCTGGAGGAGCCTTATTCAAAGCGAACTGTCAAGGGGGTCGCATAAATCACCCAACCGTGTAAGGAACGCAAAATCAAGGAACATAACACCGGTATGATGGAAACTAGGGTGGCAAGAGTGGAACAAAACACCAGGCATACGGCCGAGCCTTCCACCCTTTACCAAGTATATAGATGCATTAATTAAATAAGAGATTTTGTGATATCCCAAAATAATCATGTTCCAACATGGAACAAACTTCATCTTCACCTGCAACTATCAACGCTATAAGAGGGGCTGAGCAAAGCGGTAACATAGCCAATCAACGGTTTGCTAGGAAAGGATGGTTAGAGGTTTGACATGGCAATATGGGTGGCATTATATAGCAAGTGGTAGGTATCGCAGCATAGGCATAGCAAAAGAGCGAGCATCTAGCAAGCAAAGATAGAAGTGATTTCGAGGGTATGGTCATCTTGCCTGCAAGGTTCTCAGAGTTGTCGAAAGCTTGGTCCTCGTAAGCATTCTCAACAGGTTCCTCACTCACGTAATCATCTCCCGGCTCTACCCAAGGCAAGAACACAAGCAAAGGAACACCTATCAACCACGATGCAATGCGCAAATAACATGATGCAAAACATGGCATGATATGCGAGATGTGGTATGCGATGCATATGCATGCTCCGGAAGGAAAAGATGAACAAGGCATAATATTGGCAAACCAAGTATGCGACTGGAAAGGTTAGGTGATTTCGGTTGAAAACGATATAAAGATCACCGGAATCGGATGCACGGTTTGCAAATGGCAAGCAAAACAAGAATGACAAGTTCCTGCCATTAACAGCATGATGCCACTTAGCATGCAACAAGAAATTAAGCTACTGCACCCAAAGATATCATAAAAGAATATGGTAGTGATCTACTCGAGATGATCGACAAAAGATGAACACTGAGCTACGGCTAAATCACACCATAACAGGTTCAAACAAGCATGGCAAAAGTGCAAAAGAATACAGGTTCACAGACTTGGTGAAAATACTATCATGCCACAAATTAACATCAGGATGACATGTTTAGATCAAGGAAACAACCTGCTACAGGAACAGGACATAGCAAAGTATGGCATGGCATGGATCTGCTCAAAGCATTGAACAAAAGTCCCTTACTGACCATGAGCCAAAAAGGACCAGAAAATATAATAACACCCATGTCAAATAAGCAAGTTAGGTTACATTTTTCAGACTTACAGGTAGGCATATTTACGAGCTCGATGCACTCACTACGGAGCTTTTCATGATAAACTAAGCATACACCCATCAAGAAGACATGGCATAGAAGCTATACATGGCAAGAACAACATCACAACATGTAAGGATCAACTACAACAAGCTTGGCAAAATCGAATGACATGTAAACAATCTGCCAGTAACATTTTATAGCAAAAGTAGAGCTCGATTGACTCAAGCTGTGGCACTCCATAATTACAAAAAAAGGCATGAATGGATAGAGCAAATCCATATGTTCAAAACACCCTTACTGATCATGCTCAAAAGAGGCATAGATCTCTCTGAAATAACATGAACACATGGCATAAAAATAACAGCAGGGAATAACTTAATGAAAATAAATTAGTCCCTGAAATCAGCAACATTAAGATCCCTAGTTTGCATGCTTGTGCTAGTCACCACAGTGATCACAAAAATACATGGCATACACCCCTGGAAATATAGCATGGCATATTACAAAACACATGTAGGACTCCAGTTCATAGGATGCACACATCAATCATGGGAAAAATGACAAAACTGCATCTACTGACACAGATCTGAAACTAACATCACATAGCTCTCTTCCAACATCATTTCTGGCACCAAGATGCGTTCAAATGAAAATGATGCAATGAGTGTAAATGATGTGCTCAACGAGAAGAACAATTCGATATGCTATACGCCCAAAACGGATCTACGGGTGAAAGTTATGATGCGATGAAAATGCATAAAAAAACTACTGGGATCCGGGGACTTAGCCGTTTTATACCTATCGAGAAGCGGGACGGCGAGGTTCCGGGACGGAGGGACCCGGGTGCGGGGCGCGTTTGGATGGCCGCGCGGGTGGATCTGATCCACCCTGTGGTGGATCCGGCCGGCGAGGTCGCCGGAGACGACGGGAGGAGGCGGCGGCGCGCGGAGCTCGGCGGGACGCGGCGGGCGGCACGGACGGCGGAGGGGCGGCGGCTCAGCGCGGCGCTGGCGGGCGGTGCAGGCGGCGGCGGAGCGGCGCGCCGACGGTGGGGAAGCGGAGCGGCGGGGCGGCGAACTCCGGGCCGCGGGGCGAGGCGGCGAGCGGCGGCTCGGAGCGGCGGGGCGCGCGGGCGAGCCGGGCGGGGAGGCGCGCGCGCGGGCGGTGGCGTACGGGCCGCGGGGGCCCGCGGCGGGCCGCGCGGGCTGGCGCGGTGGGAGGCGCGGCGATGTGGGCACGGGACACGTGGCGGAGGACCGTTGGTCGGCGGCGGCGGGCGGACGCGTCCGGCTCCGCCCGGACGTGTCCGGCGGCGGCGAGAGGAGCGGGACTAGGGTTAGGGGAGGAAGAGATCCGAAAATTTCGGGAGAGGGGTGTATTTATAGGTAGGAGGGGCTACGAGGCTCCAAATTGAGCACGGTTTGCGGCCACACGATCGTGATCGAACGGCGATGGACATGGGAGTGACTTAGATGGGCTATTGGGCTGTATTGGAGGGGTTTTGGGCTGCAACCCACAAGACGCTTTCACGGTTACCCGGTTAACCGTTGGAGTATCAAACGACCTCCGAATGACCCGAAACTTGACAGGCGGTCTATCGGTGCTATACCATGGCCGCTTGACAAACCTCGGTCCATTCCAAGAAAGTTTAATACACGCTCACGGAAAAAGGTAAAAGGGGACGCCGGGGAACATAGGAGCGCCGGATTGCGAAACGGACAACGGGGAAAATGCTCGGATTCATTAAACGAACACGTATGCGAATGCGATGCACATGATGACATGACATGAAATGCATGACAAGGACAAAATGCAAAAGAAGGAAAACCCAAGCACGGAGGGAATATCATAACACATTGCCGAAAATGGCAAGAGTTGGAGTTACAAATATGGCAAGTTACATCCGGGGTGTTACAGTGGACGACATTGTGGTGAAGACAGAGAAGCGCAACACCTTGCTAGAAGACCTCAAGGAAACATTCAAGAACCTGCGCCGATTCCGGATCAAGCTCAACCCCACCACTACGAGAGGATCTCGTCCCAAGATCTAGGACTGAAAGAACTCTGGATATTCAGAGCGGAGGTGGTCCTCGCGCTCCCAGGTGGCTTCTCGGTTGGAATGGTGTGACCACTTCACTTTCACGAATTTGATTGACTTGTTGCGAGTCTTGCGTTCAGTTTCTTCAAGAATAGCAACGGGATGCTCATGATAAGACAAATCTTCTTGAAGATCAATCTCTTCGAAGTTGATGGTGCGCTCAGGCGTCTTGAAGCACTTGCGAAGCTGTGACACATGGAACACATCGTGCACATTTGCAAAGTTGGGGGGAAGCTCAAGTTGATAGGCGAGGTCGCCTCGTTTGCCAATGATCTTGAAAGGACCCACGTATCTAGGGGCAAGTTTCCCTTTGATACCGAAGCGACGAGTGCCTTTCATTGGAGAGACATGGAGGTAGACATGGTCTCCGATCTCGAAAGCCAAATCCCGGTGTTTGCTATCATAATAGCTCTTCTAGCGCGATTGAGTGGCTTCGAGATTCTCACGAATGACTTTACACATATCTTCAGCCTCTGTGATCAAATCGTTGCCAAGCAGTTGGCGTTCACCGGTTTGTGACCAATTGAGAGGAGTACGACACTTTCTGCCATAGAGAATCTCGAATGGGGCTTTGCCGAGCTGGCTTGAAAGCTGTTGTTGTAAGAGAACTCAGCATATGGAAGACAATCCTCCCACTTCATGCCGAAAGAGATAACACACGCCCTTAGCATATCTTCAAGAATTTGGTTGGCACACTCGACTTGTCCACTAGTTTGAGGGAGGAAAGTTGTGCTGAAGCGAATATTTGTGCCCATGGCCTTCTGAAAAGAATCCCAAAACTTGGATGTAAAGATGCTACCACGGTCTGAAGAAATCAATTGTGGAATGCCATGCAAGGAGACAATTCTGGAGGTGTAAAGCTCTGCCAGCTGCGCTGCTGTGATAGACTCTTTGATAGGAACAAAATGATCCACTTTAGTGAGCTTGTCGATGACGACGAAGATAGCATCATTTCCACGCTTGGACTTAGGAAAACCAGTCACGAAGTCCATTTCGATATGATCCAACTTCCATTCTGGAATAGCAAGAGGTTGGAGTAGACCAGCTGGTCGTTGGTGTTCTGCTTTCACCCTTCTACAGACATCACATTCATTCACGAATTGAGCAATTTCTCGCTTCATTCGAGTCCACCAAAACGACTGCTTGAGGTCATGGTACATCTTTGTACTTCCAGGATGAATGGATAGGAGTGAATTGTGAGCCTCGTTCATAATGACTTTACGAAGATCACCCTTAGGAACCACAATCCGGTCCTCGAAGAAAATAGTATCTCTTTCATCAACGCGATAGCACTTGTATTTGGAAATGCCCTTGTCAATACCACGTTTCACCTTCTTCACCATGGTATCCAGCAGTTGAGCCTCACGAATCTGATCTTCCAAAGTAGGAGAGACTATGAGGTTGGCAAGAAAACCTTGAGGAACAACTTGGAGATTCAACTTGCGGAAAGCTTCACAAAGATCCGGTTGAAAGGGCGTGAGTTTTAAGCTGTTGCAATAAGCCTTCCTGCTCAAAGTGTCTGCAATCACATTAGCCTTGCCTGGAGTATATTCAATACTCGGATTATACTCTTGAATCATTTCGACCCATCGAGTTTGCCTGAGGTTGAGGTTGGGCTGAGTGAAGATGTACTTGAGACTCTTGTGATCGGTGAAAATGTCCACTTTTCTTCCCAACAAGAGATGTCTCCATGTTATCAACGCATGGACAACTGCCGCCAACTCAAGATCGTGAGTGAGGTAGTTCTTTTCGTTGGGCTTCAACTGACGAGAGGTATAGGCCACAACCTTCTTCTCTTGCATTAACACAGCACCGAGACCTTGAAGAGAAGCATCACAGAAAACTTCATAAGGCTTGGATTCGTCAGTAGGAGTCAAAACTGGAGCAGTGACGAGTTTCTCTTTGATAGTGTTGAAAGCAACATCACACTCAGGAGACCAGACATACTTCACATGCTTCTGGAGGAGGTTGGAAAGAGGCTTTGCAATCTTTGAGAAATTCTCAACGAATCTTCGGCAATAGCTTGCAAGTCCAAGAAAACTGCGAAGCTGCTTGACATTCTGAGGAGGTTCCCAATTCAAAACTGCAGACACCCTCTCGGGATTAATAGCAATGCCCTTGGCAGAGATGATATGACCAAGATAAAGAACTTCATCAAGCCAGAATTCACATTTGGAGAACTTCGCATAGAATTGATACTCTCTGAGCTTGTCGAGCACCAATCGCAAATGCTTGGAATGATCCTTCTTATTCTTGGAGAAGACCAATATATCATCGATGTAGACCAAGACGAATTCGTTGGTGTAGGGGTTGAAGATGAAGTTCATCATTCGAAAGAAAGTTGGAGGAGCATTGACAAGGCCGAATGACATGACAGTATATTCATAAGAACCAGAGCTTGTTCTGAATGCTGTCTTGGGAATATCTTCTTCACGAATGCGAATTTGATGATAACCCATTCGAAGGTCAAGCTTGGAGAACACTTTAGCACCTTTAAGTTGCTCGAATAGCTCATTGATGTTGGGAAGTGGATACTTGTTCTTGATAGTCTTCTTGTTCAATGGACGGTAATCGACGCAAAGTCGGTCCGTGCCATCCTTCTTCTGGACATAAAGAACACCACAACCCCAAGGAGATGAACTTGGTCTGATCAGACCCAGACGCTCTTGTTCATCGAGTTGTTTCTTCAATTCCTTCAACTCTTTTGGCCCAAGCTTGTAAGGATGCTTGCAAACGGGTTCCGTGCCAGGCTCAAGATCAATAACGAATTTAACTGGCCGGTGAGGAGGCATACCCGGAAGCTCTTCTGGAAAGACATCTTGGTACTCACAAACGACTGGAATCTGAGAGATAGCATCCAACTCGCCCTTCTCATTGAGAGAAAACAACCGAATGGTATCATCACGAGCGGCATAAATGATCACATCGTCAGAAGAGTGAGTCAATTGAATTTCCCTGGCGGCACAATCAAGCTGAGCCTTGTGCTTAGAAAGCCAGTCCATCCCGAGAATAAGATCAATATCAGAGTCGCCAAGAACAATTGGTTTAGCCAGAAATCTATAGTCGCCCATCTTGATGGAAACATCCGGGACACAAATATTAGATGTCATTTGCTTACCCGGGGACACCACTAATAAAGAACTAGGCAAAACTTGATAACCCAACTCATGCTTAGATGCAAAAGGTCTTGAGATGAAACAATGCGAAGCACCAGTATCAAATAAGACTTTTGCAGGAATATCATTAACAGGAAGGTTACCCATGATCACTTCTGAAGAATCCTCCGCTTGAGCTGCATTCATCATGTTCACCTTTGCAGACTGGGAATTATGCTTGACCACTGAATTACTGGAAGATCTCACAGGAGGAGGAGGCGGAAGGCACCTTTGGTTGAAGCACTTGTTTGCATAGTGACCCTTTTGCTGACACTTGTTGCAAGTCACCTCTGAGAGCGGACGGTGATAAGGAGCATTTGTCCTTGGAGCTTGGTTCTGAGACTTGTTCTGGTAGCCAGGGTTGGGTGGGTGGGAAGATCCATGACCACCTGAGTTCTTCTGCTGATAAGGCTGATGGAACGGAGGAGGAGGAGGCAACCAGAACTTCTGTTGCTTGGCCGCCACTAGTGAGGAAGAAGAGGACTGAACTGCGTCCCTGACTCTCTTCTTAGAAGCCTCACCCTTCAGCTGGGCAGCCTCTTGTTTCAGTGCCATGTTGTAGAATTCATCATACTTTAACGGCTCAAAAAGCACGAGAGCTAGTTGCAGATCTTCTCTAAGGCCACGCCTGAATTGGTAAATCATGCTCTTTTCATCAGGGATGTCTTGCTTAGCAAAACGAGAGAGCTTCTGGAACTGAGGGTTGTATTGATACACAAACATGTTGCCTTGCTTGAGATTACGGAACTCCTCACGCTTACTCTCAACAACACTTTCTGGAATGTGATGAGCTTTGAAGTCTCGGCAGAAATCATCCCAGGTAATCACACGACCTCCTCTGGAATCTTTGTATTGTTGGTACCACTCAGCAGCTTGATCCTTGAGTTGAAAAGAGGCAAACTTGACAAAATCCTCAGGTCTGACATTGCTACATTCGAAGTGCTTGTTAATGTCCACGGGCCAATCATCGGCGTTTGTGTCCTTGACACAGTAGCTGAAAGTCTTCGGCTGATTTGCAAGGAACTGATAGAGGGTAGCGAAGTGCGGCTGATTGTTGCCTTGGCCTTGATTTCCTTGATTACCTTGCCCTTGGTTGCGATCTTGCAAGAGCTGAATCAGAATCTGAGCGTTGGCATTGGTGGTTGTCATCAAGGCTTGCCATGCCTCCGGAGGCGGAGGTGGTGGCGGAGGGTTAGCCTGACTTCCTTCATTGTGTTCCGGATTCTGACGCGTTGGCGGAGCCATCCTGAAGAGGGTGACATCCATTAGCATCTTGAAAGATATATATTCAAGCTGAATCAAAGGGTCGAAATTGCAACATATAGTCTTCACAATAAACATTCGAACAAGAATGAACGAATGAATTCCAAAGTAAAGCATCACACTTCCATAAGCTGAGAAGCCATTTAGATAAAGGTATGGAATCACCATCTGCCTTCGGAACAACTCGAATATCACAACTGAAAACAAAACAAAAGATTGGCTTGCAGAATAAGCCGGAACAAACATATGATTGATCCCATATCGTATCATGTGTCTGTTGGAAAGATATGCTATGAGATACTTGAATTCCCACTTATAAACTCCCGAAACTTTCTGGTTATGCAATCAGGTGTTGGGGATACACGGGACACAAAATGTATCACCCAAACTAACAATACCTAGATCCAGCTGTATCCATCCTTCAACACATAACCAAGAAACCATCGGAAATCGTTTACCTCAACCTTCGAAAAGCATCCGTTATATGAGTTATGGCAATACTCCCGCACTCGCCTCAATACTGGGCTATCAGGGTTATCTCACCAACAACTGTACAAAAGAGATTTTCGATGTCGGCGTACTAAACTCAGGTATTCCAGAACTGCAACGATAAAATTATGACGACAACACCTCAGAGCTCAACCCCCCGGGACACTTCCACTAAACCCCTGCTGACAGGAGGCACCAAGACAATGTTGTCATCACAAAACCATCGGAACGATTCTAAGATACCCGCGTGATCCTAAATTTTTTTTAATGAAATTTGAGAAGAGAAGAGTCAAAACTCTATGTCAGGATGCCTTACAAGAGCGATGAGGAGACTGGGAAGTAAAAAGAATTCCTAAACTCTCCGATACATAATTCCTAAATGACTCAAAACATTTTTTCTAGACACAACTCGGCCGCTAAAAACGATCAATCAGTGGGGGCTCCTAAGGTCGGGGAAGGCTCTGATTACCAACTTGTAACGCCCTCGATGCGGCTATAACTCCCACGTGTCGAAGCACGACTTAGAGGCATAACCGCATTGAAAGCAATGTCGCATGTGAGGTAATCTTCACACAACCCATGTAATACATAAGGGAAAGAGATACATAGTTGGCTTACAGTCGCCACTTCACACAATACATAAAAAAACATCCATCATCCAGATTACATTCAAGGTCCGACTACAGAACCAAAATAAAAGAAGACTACCACAAATGCTACACAGATCCCCGATCGTCCCAACTTGGCTCCACTACTGATCATCAGGAAAAGACACCTAGTAATGACCATGTTCCTCGTCGAACTCCCACTTGAGCTCAGAAGCATCATCTGCACTGGCATCGTTGGCACCTGCAACTGTTTTGGTAGAATCTGTGAGTCACGGGGACTCGGCAATCTCACACCCGCGAGATAAAGACTATTTAAGCTTAAAGGTAGGATAGGGTTGTGAGGTGGAGCTGCAGCAAGCGACTAGCATATATGGTGGCTAACAATGCAAAAGAGAGCGAGAAGAGAGGCAAAGCACGGTCGTGAAGCTAGAAGTGATCAATAAGTGAAACTAGAACAACCTACGTCAAACATAACTCCAACACCGTGTTCACCTCCCGGACTCCGCCGAGAAGAGACCATCACGGTTACACACGCGGTTGATGTGTTTTTAATTAAGGTCAACTTCGGGTTTTCTACAACCGTACATTAACAAATTCACATCTGCCTCATAACCGCGGGCACGACTTTCGAAAGATAATACCCTGCAGGGGTGTCCCAACTTAGCCCATTATAAGCTCTCACAGTCAACGAAGGATATTCCTTCTACCGGGAAGACCCGATCAGTGTCGGAATCCCGGATTACAAGACATTTCGGCAGTAATAAAACAAGACCAGCAAAGCCGCCCGATTGTGCGGACAAATCCTGATAGGAGCTGCACATATCTCGGTCTCAGGGCACATCCGGATGAGCTGTCCGTACAACTAAAACTAGACCCCAAGTTTCCTTGAGGTGGCGCTGCAAAGCGCTCTAGTTTGGGCCAGCAATCGAAGGAGAACTGGCCCGGGGGTTAAAATAAAGATGACCCTCGGGCTCGCGAAAACCCGGGGGAAAAAGGCTTAGGTGGCAAATGGTAAAACCAAAGTTGGGCCTTGCTGGAGGAGCCTTATTCAAAGCGAACTGTCAAGGGGGTCCCATAAATCACCCAACCGTGTAAGGAACGCAAAATCAAGGAACATAACACTGGTATGACGGAAACTAGGGTGGCAAGAGTGGAACAAAACACCAGGCATACGGCCGAGCCTTCCACCCTTTACCAAGTATATAGATGCATTAATCAAATAAGAGATTTTGTGATATCCCAAAATAATCATGTTCCAACATGGAACAAACTTCATCTTCACCTGCAACTATGAACGCTATAAGAGGGGCTGAGCAAAGCGGTAACATAGCCAATCAACGGTTTGCTAGGAAAGGATGGTTAGAGGTTTGACATGGCAATATGGGTGGCATGATATAGCAAGTGGTAGGTATCGCAGCATAGGCATAGCAAAAGAGCGAGCATCTAGCAAGCAAAGATAGAAGTGATTTCGAGGGTATGGTCACCTTGCCTACAAGGTTCTCAGAGTTGTCGAAAGTTTGGTCCTCGTAAGCATTCTCAACAGGTTCCTCGTTCACGTACTCGTCTCCTGGCTCTACCCAAGGCAAGAATACAAGCAAAGGAACAACTATCAACCACGATGCAATGCGCAAACAACATGATGCAAAACATGGCATGATATGCGAGATGTGGTATGCGATGCATATGCATGCTCCGGAAGGAAAAGATGAACAAGGCATAATCTTGGCAAACCAATTATGCCACTAGAAAGGTGAGGTGATTTTGGTTGAAATCGATATAAAGATCACCGGAATCGGATGCACGGTTTGCAAATGGCAAGCAAAACAAGAATGACAAGTTCCTGCCATTAACAGCATGATGCCACTTAGCATGCAACAAGAAATTAAGCTAATTCACCCAAACATATCAGGAAAGCATATGGTAGTGATCTACTTGAGATGCTCGACAAAAGATGAACACTGAGCTATGACTAAATGACACCATAACAGGTTCAAACAAGCATGGTAAAAGTGCAAAAGAATACAGGTTCACAGACTTGGTGAAAATACTATCATGCCACAAATTAACATCAGGATGACATGTCTAGAGCAAGGAAACAACCTCCTACAGCAACAGGACATAAAAAAATATGGCATGTAATGGATGTACTGAAGGCATTGAACAAAAGTCCCTTCCTGACCATGATCCAAAAAGAAACAGAAAATATAATAACACCCATGTCAAATAAGCAAGTTACGTTACAGTTTTCAGACTTAGCAGAAAACTGGACATGTCAAAAACAGATAACAAGTAGGCATGTTTACGAGCTCGATGCACTCACTACAGAGCTTTTCATGATAAACTAAGCATACACCCATCAAGAAGACATGGCATAGAAGCTATACATGGCAAGAACAACATCATAGCATTTAAGGATCAACTACAACAAGCTTGGCAAAATCGAATAACATGTAAACAATCTGCCAGTAACATTTTATAGCAAAAGTAGAGCTCGATTGACTCAATCTGTGTCACTCCATAATTACAAACAAAGGCACGGATGGATAGAGAAAATCCATATGTTCAAAACACCCTTACTGATTATGCTCAAAAGAGGCATAGATCTCTCTGAAACTGCATAAACACATGGCATAAAAATAACAGCAGGGAATAACTTAGTGAAAATAAATTAGTCCCTGAAATCAGCAACATTAAGATCCCTAGTTTGCATGCTTGTGCTAGTCACCACAGAGATCACAAAAATACATGGCATACACCCCTGGAAAGATAGCATGGCATATTACAAAACACATGTAGGACTCCAGTTCATAGGATGCACACATCAATCATGGCAAAAATGACAAAACTGCATCTACTGAAACAGATCTGAAACTAATATCACATAGCCCTCTTCCAACAGCATTTCGGGCATCAAGATGAGCTCAACTGAAAATGACGCAATGAGTTGAAATGATGTGCTCAACGAGGCGAACAATTCGGTATGCTATACGCCCAAAACAGATCCACGGGTGCAAAGTTATGATGCGATGAAATTGCATAAAAAAACTACTGGGATCCGGGGACTTGGCCGTTTTATACCTATCGAGAAGCAGGACGGCGAGGTTCCGGGACGGAGGGACCCGGGTGCGTGGCGCGTTTGGATGGCCGCGTGGGTGGATCTGATCCACCCCGCGGTGGATCCGGCCGGCGAGGTCGCCGGAGACGACGGGAGGAGGCGGCGGCGCGCGGAGCTCGGCGGGACGCGGCGGGCGGCACGGAGGGCGGAGGGGCGGCGGCTCAGCGTGGCGCTGGCGGGCGGTGCAGGCGGCGGTGGAGCGGTGCGCCGGCGGTGGGGAAGCGGAGCGGCGTGGCGGCGAACTCCGGGCCGCGGGGCGAGGCGGCGAGCGGCGGCTCGGGGCGGCGGGGCGCGCGGGCGAGCCGGGCGGGGAGGCGCGCGTGGGCGGCGGCGTACGGGCCGCGGGGGCCCGCGGCGGGCCGAGCGGGCCGGCGCGGTGGGAGGCGCGGCGATGTGGGCACGGGACATGTTGGGGATATTGCTATTTGGGATAAACCGGCCTACAGGGCCCGGGTTAGCTCCGTCAATGGACCCAAGATGTTAAAGCCCAAGGAGAAATAGAAGGGCCCAAGGCCTATAATCGGTTTAAAGGTTTATGGCCGTAAACCGGCCTGAGGTAAACTTGCATTGTAAGTTAGGAACAGAGAGACCAACCCGGGCACGTTTATGAACCGGAGGTTGGGATTTTGTAAACCGACGGGCGTCACCCGTGTATATAAGGGGACGACCCGACGACGGTTTAGAGACAGACAACAACAATTTGAGGTTTAGGCGAAGCTTATCGCTCCCTAGCCCTCGAAACACATCAATTCCATCACAACTAGACGTAGGCTTTTACCTTCATCGAAGGGGCCGAACTAGTATAACACTCTGTGTCCTTGCGTCCGCTTTAACCCCTTCGAGTTAACCCGTTGCGATGGCTCCACGACTAAGTCCTTTCACTAGGACATCTGCCGTGACAAACCCACGACAGTTGGCGCCCACCGTGGGGCTATCGCGAGATGGTTTCAAGTTCTTGGAGGGCCGCTTTGAAGGACTCGAGGGTTACGCTGTGGGCCGGATGACCAAAAGTCGTCGCGGAAAACTCTACATCGACAGCACAGGCTGGGGCCCCGACACCGGCTCGATCGAGTACGGGTACCGGGTCCCCTTTGGTGGCATCCATGTTTTCATCGGCAAGATCGGTGAACCGGGCCCCGAGCTGGGCGTCTGCACCGACCTCGTCAAGACAGCTCAGCGCACGAGATCGACCCTGGTTAAACCGACCAGGAAGCGCGCCTTCATGGGAGTCATCCACGGAGGAAGCTACGAGGAAGGATCCGAATCCGGTGGCGAAACCGCCATCTACTCCGGCGATGAAACGTCAACCAGGGAAACCGAGTCTCTATACCAGCTGCAAGATGATCGGATTGGGGGCAGCTCCGATGGCGACAGTATTCATGGCTGGAACACAGGCGGCGCCACATTCATCAACTGCGGCAGCAGTGATCTCCGGATCGGCAGCTGCAATGGCTGCGCGAGCAGGGGGCCCTGCGGACTCACCAGCCCAAGTATTGTTAGATCTGTTTGACGCACTGGCAGTGCTTATGGCGGAGGCCAACCCGGTGGATCAGGAGGTTCACAATGCCGAGATTGCCAAAGTGAGAGAACAGATCACTGAAGCTAAAGCGGGGCAGGCAGCAGAAGATGCCAGGATGACGGCAGAGCACGCCGCTTTAGATGCACAGGCTTACAGGCTCATGATGGACCAGAATGCATCTCAGGAAGTCCTGAAGAGGAAATTCCGATCTCGATTGCCCGCAGCCCTCGATGCCAGAAATCTCTTCAACACCCCGGGAGTGGGGGCCAATAATCCGCCGGGGGTAAACCGTGCGGAAGCAACAGTTGGCGCCCCGGTTCAGCACCGTATAATAAACCTGCCTCGTCACAACACTGGTACACCACAGGCCGTGCCAACACCATCGGGCCATTATTCCAACCCGATGGATAACCTCGTTGCGGCGGCAGCTCGGTTGGAAGCCATTCTGATCGAAGGCGATTCACCGCAGGATGTAGAGACACGCCGAGTCAAGGAGCTCCTTAGGACCGCTTTGGCCCAACAAGAAGCATATTCGCAAAGCCGTGATCGGATTCACTCCACCCCTCGCCCCAGCAGGAGCTATAGCAGGCGCATGGAGGAGCCGGCTGTTTCAAGTAATGCCAGGCGTGAAGCGCTCCGCGGCAACAATCCGGCTGGCGTCGACAATGCTCAGGAGATGGTGGATCACGCCCGTGCGCAGGAGGCCGGATTAGCAGCGCAGCATCAGGCTTGTCAGCTTACACCTATCTTCCCAACTGCTACGATTGAACCGGGGGTGGCTTCTAGTTCCTTGGGAGTACCGTGCCTCGTTCCCGCTTTGCGCAACGTGCGCCTGCCTAAGGACTTCAAAGGCCCCCGCAAGGTACTAAACTACACGGCGGATCAGCCTCCGGAGACATGGGTGGAGAGCTATGAGATGGCTATGGAGATGCTGGATGTGGATGACACGGCATGTGCGAAGTATTTTACCATGATGTTAGAAGGGACGGCCCGGACTTGGCTAAAGAGCCTACCGCCTAATTCCATTAATTCGTGGGCCCAGTTGCGAGCCCGATTTATCAAGAATTTCAAGGACATGTGCAAACAGCCAATGTCGATAGTTGACCTAGCAGCTTGCGTTCAGCAAGAAGGGGAGTCAACTACCCATTGGGTACGCCGGGTATCAGAAGTTTTGCACTCATCAGATCGCATCAACGCAGACACCGCCGTGGTGCTGTTGGAAGGCAACTGTCGGTTTGGCCCTTTGAAGCTAAAGTTAGGTCGGATGAAGCGTGATTGCACGGATATGGGAACGCTCATGACCGCTTTAGTGAAGTATGCGGATTCTGACAGTACCAAGGATCCTGACTCTGGTGACGACAAAGCAGGGAAGGGAAAGAAGAGTAGCAATACCAAAGGCCAGCAGCATCAACCAACAGGCAATGGAGGCGGAGGTAAGCGTAAACCGGATGGGAGCGTGGATTTTGTGGCCAACACCAGTGCACAGAAAAAGGGCCAGCGACGTAAGGGGAAACAGCCAGGTTTTCGCGGAAATCCCGGTCCTAATCCGGAGCGTTTGAACTTTTTCTTAAACCAGCCCTGTCCGAAGCACGGAACAAAGGAGGAGCCAGCAACCCACCTTTGGAAGGATTGTTACATCATGAAGGAATTCAAAAGCTCAAACATTTTCCAATATGATCACGGCTCTGGCGGCGGTTCAGGTTCCGGATCAGGGTACGGCGGCGGGAATTCCGGTCCAGGGTTCAATGGTAATCCGGGCGGACAGAAGAGCCAAAATAATCAAGGTAATCAAAGTGGTTACAGCCAGCAGCAACAGCAGCAATCAGGTTATCAGAGCAACCCGAAACAGTTGAGTAGTGGACAGTATCATGTTTTTACTACAAGCTTGGATAAACGGGATAGAAAGCTTCAGAGGCGGGCAGTTAGTGCTGTTGAACCGGCCGCGCCTCACTATCTGCGCTGGTCGGAACAACCAATCATATGGAGTCGAGAAGATCATCCTCCCAGGGTTTATAATCCGGGTCAGTTAGCATTGGTGGTGGCGCCTCAGGTGGGAGGTTACAAGCTCACCAAGGTACTCATGGATGGAGGAAGCAGCATTAACATCTTGTATTATGAGACCTTCCGTCGCATGGGACTGGTGGATAAGGATCTCAAACCGACCAGTACGGTGTTCCACGGGGTGGTGCCTGGCAAGTCTGCGTACCCTGTTGGTAAGATAGCCCTAGAAGTGGTCTTCGGCGATAGTCATGATTCCAGATCAGAGACGCTGACGTTTGAAGTGGTTAAAATCCAAAGTCCATACCACGCTTTGTTCGGACGACCGGCCTATGCAAAATTTATGGCACGGCCCTACTATGTATATCTGCAACTCAAGATGCCGGGTTACAAGGGCACTATAACGGTTCATGGGAGCCGTCGAATCGCTTTGGAATGCGAGGAAGGAGATGCGACTTATGCAGAATCGGTTTGTGTTACGGAGGAGCTAAAGCAGTACAAAGACAATGTTGATCTGGAGGACATGACTTCATTAAAGAAGCCAACTACGGACCACGATCCGGCCTTGAAGTTCAAATCAGCTGCCGAAACTAAGCTTGTTGACTTCGTACCTGGCGATTCGTCCAAGCAGTTCAGCATCAGTGCAAACTTGGATCCAAAATAGGAAAGCGCGCTCATCGAGTTCATCCGTGAGAATCGGGACATCTTTGCATGGAAGCCGTCTGACATGCCTGGTGTACCAAGGCGACTCGCTGAGCACACTCTTAATGTGGATCCTAAGTATAAACCGGTAAAACTGTTCCTACGCCGGTTTAACGAAGAAAGACGTAAAGCGATTGGTGAGGAAGTAGCCAGGCTCCTGGCAGCTGGTTTTATTATTGAGGTTTTTCATCCCGAGTGGCTTGCTAATCCGGTGCTGGTTCTTAAGAAAAATGGCACCTGGCACATGTGTGTGGATTACACAGATTTGAATAAAGCTTGTCCAGCGGATCCTTTTGCTCTCCCCCGTATTGATCAAATCATTGATGCTACGGCAGGTTGCGAGCGTTTGAGTTTTTTGGATGCCTATTCGGGTTATCATCAGATCAAGATGGCAGTTAAGGACCAGGAGAAGACAGCGTTCATTACTCCCTTTGGAGCCTTCTGCTATGTTTCTATGCCCTTCGGGCTCAAGAGTGCGCAGGCTACTTATCAGCGGTGTGTGCAAAATTGCCTCCATGAACAGATTGGTCGTAATGTACATGCCTATGTGGATGACATTGTGGTCAAGTCACGAAAGAAGGAGACCCTGGTTGACGATTTGAAGGAAACCTTCGATAACTTGAGGGTGTACCAAATGATGCTCAACCCAGCTAAATGTGTTTTCGGTGTACCTGCAGGAAAATTGTTGGGATTCTTAGTGTCCCATAGAGGAATTGAGGCCAATCCGGAAAAGATCACAGCCATCACCTCCCTAGCCAAACCGAAATGCGTCAATGATGTTCAGCGCGTGGCCGGGCGGATTGCTGCGTTAAGCCGGTTTATCAGCCGCCTCGGTGAAAAGGCGATCCCCTTGTATCAAATGCTCAAGAAGACAGATCAATTTGTCTGGAGTCTGGAGGCTGATAAAGCGTTTGAGGACTTGAAGCGACAGTTAGTCAATCCGCCAGTGTTGGCAGCCCCCGTTGATAAAGAGCCACTTCTGTTATACGTTGCTGCGAACGCCAGAGCGGTCAGCGTGGCGATTGTGGTAGAACGCAAGGAGGCTGGGAAGGAGCATCCGGTTCAGCGTCCGGTTTACTATATCAGCGAAGTGCTTATCGAGTCCAAGCAAAGGTATCCGCATTGGCAGAAGCTGGTATATGGTGTTTTTATGGCAAGCCGGAAGCTGGAGCAATATTTTAAAGGGCACCCCATCACGGTGGTCAGTTCTGCTCCTTTGGGTGACATCATACAGAACCGGGAGGCGACCGGTCGGATTGCCAAGTGGGCTATCGAGCTTGGGCCGCACGGTTTAAGATACGTACCCCGGACGGCCATAAAGTCACAAGCACTTGTCGACTTCATAAACGATTGGACAGAGTTACAAGCACCTGAGGAGAAGCCAGATAACACATATTGGACTATTCATTTTGACGGATCCAGACAATTGGAAGGCTCGGGGGCTGGAGTCGTTTTAACTTCCCCACGAGGAGACAAGTTTTGTTATGTCCTCCGTTTAATGTTCCCCTGTACAAACAATGCGGCTGAGTATGAAGCTTTGCTTCATGGTCTTCGGATGGCTAAAGAGATGAATCTGAGCCGAGTTAGGTGTTTTGGTGATTCGGATCTAGTGGCTCAGCAAGTATCTGGCACCTGGGATTCGAAGGACCCGCTCATGGCTGCATACCGTCGTGAAGTAGATATGGTGGCAGGGCATTTCAAAGGCTATCAAGTGGACCATGTGGACCGCAGAAAGAATGAGGCAGCGGACGCTTTAAGCCGCTTGGGCTCTCAGCGTAAACCGGTCCCACCCAATGTTTTCTTGGATGTATTGTATCACCCATCGGTACAGCTCCCCAGTGAATTGGAGTTGGCTATTCCTGATCCGGAGGCTCAGTTAGTGGCGGCTCTTCATGTCATCCCGGATTGGACGCTTCCTTATCTGGCATATATGAACCGGGGTGAGTTGCCAGAAGACGAAATCTTGGCTCGGCAGATAGTACGGCGGTCCAAGTCTATGACCATTCTCAAAGGGGAGCTACATCATCGCAGCGTGTCAGGAGCGCTGCAACGGTGCGTATCCCCTGAGGAGGGGTGCGAAATATTACGTGACATACATGAAGGGGATTGCGGCCACCACGCTGGTTCAAAATCATTGGTGGCTAAAGCGTTTCGCCACGGTTTCTACTGGTTAACTGCTCATGCTGATGCAGAAGACCTGGTCAGGCTATGTGATGGTTGCCAGAAATTTTCTAGACGAGCGCACATACCGGCTCAAGAATTGAGGATGATTCCAATTACTTGGCCGTTTGCGACTTGGGGGCTCGATATGGTTGGGCCTTTTAAACGTTCCAAAGATAAGAAGACCCACCTATTGGTGGTGGTTGAAAAATTTACAAAGTGGGTGGAGGCAGAACCTGTCAGTAAATGTGATGCGGCCACGGCGGTTCGGTTTATAAAGAAGGTGATCTTCCGGTTTGGTTTTCCACACAGCATCATCACAGATAATGGTACCAATCTATCCAAAGGTGCCATGAAAGAGTTCTGCGCACGTGAGCATATACGGCTTGATGTTTCTTCTGTAGCTCACCCACAATCTAATGGTCAAGCAGAACGAGCGAATCAAGAGATCTTGAGAGGTATCAAACCCCGGCTTCTGGTCCCTTTGCAGAGGACGCCGGGTTGTTGGGTCGAGGAGCTACCGTCTGTATTATGGAGCATCAACACCACGCCTAACAGATCCACGGGGTTTACGCCGTTTTTTATGGTCTATGGAGCAGAGGCGGTTCTCCCAAGTGATATACGACATGATTCACCTCGTGTGCCAGCTTATGTTGAAGCGGACAACGAGCAGGCACGACAGAACGCTCTTGATTTGTTGGATGAAGAACGTGACTTAGCAGCTGCCCGTTCAGCGATTTACCAGCAAGATCTTCGCCGTTACCACAGCCGTCGGGTTAGAACCAGAACCTTTCAGGAGTGGGATTTGGTGCTCCGGCTCATCCAGGATCAGTCTGATATGCATAAATTATCCCCGCCTTGGGAAGGACCTTTTGTGGTCAGCAAGAATCTGAATAATGGGTCATACTACCTGATTGATATTCGAGAGCGCAAAGATTCACGCACATCAGAGGAGGAGACCAGCAGGCCGTGGAACATAGCTCATCTTCGGCCTTACTATACATGAGCCTTGGGCTCTGCTTATGTACATATCATGACCATGTATATATTATGATTATAATTAACCGGAGCCTCGAGTAAAGCGGGGTCTCTGTTTTTCTTCACGTCATGCATGGTTACACGGAGTTGATTCGCTTTAGGGCAACCTCCGGTTTACCCCTTGAGGTCGCTTCACAGAAGATCAACAAAGTCAGTTGGGGACCTAGTCGACCTGAACCGTAGCTACACCTCCGGGGAGCTTGGTCATGTCTTGACGATGGTAATGCCTTCTGGCTGGCACATTTGCCACTAAGTCAGTTGGGGACCTAATCGACTTGAACCGTAGTTACACCTTATGGGAGCTCGGTCATGTCTTGATGATGGTAATGCCTTCTGATCGGCTTTCAAACAGCCAATAAGTCATTTGGGGGCTTGGTCGTGTCCGAACCAATGCAATGCCACTTGATCGGCCCTAGGCCACTGAGTCACTGGGGGGCTTGGTCGAATCCGAACCAATGCAATGCCATTTGACCGGCATATTTGCCACGATTCAGTTAGGAACCTAGTCGACTTAAACCGTAGCTACACCCCTTGGGGGCTTGGTTTTTTTTGTCTTGACGATGGTAATGCCTTCTGAATGGTTCATAGCAACCACCATTTGCACGCGTTTTACTATTGCGTTTCCTCTCGTATTTGGTTATTTGTTATCTTCCTTCTCATGGTGTCTTTGTTTTTTTGGAATGACAAATACTTTTAAACTGATTCAGCTGACACAGCCTGGTCCGTTTTTTAACCCGGAGGCAAGTTGCCCGGTTTGGCAAAGGCGCAGCACGGTTCGTATGGTCGAAAGACCGTCCTTTGTACCCAGTAAAGACAGGAAACACAAGTTGGAAAAAGTCATGGCAAGGGCATCAGTACCCGTGCACAAAGGCGCATTCAAAGGCAGAGGTATTAACTATCTTATTACAACGCAGCGTAGTGCCTGAATATATTGTTTTTTGACGGGTTAACGTCACCAATTAAGGTGAACCGGAGCTTTGATTACGCCTGTTCGCTGCCTCGATTCGAAGGTTGTGGATCATCCTGCGCCGCTTCAGCCTCCTCATGGCTACCCATTGGCTGGAAATCAACAGTGGTCCAGTCGATTCCCATTAACGCTTGAAAGACAGCTTCTTCATGAATCAGCAAAGACGGTTCAATGTCAGGGGCGTAGGTATGCTTACGGATTGGAGGAATAAGGTTTTCCGCTTCAGGGATCGGGGCAGCTACTCGCTTGTTCTGGTTATCATATTGGGCCTGATAATGTGTCAGATCTGCTTCTTCAGCCAATTGACAAGCTAGGGGGCGCACCGCCCGGTTTATCGCCCTCAAGTCATTTTCGCTGAAATCTGAACCGTCTTCTTTCAAGCTGGGGTATCCTTGTGCCGCTTCGACAGGATCAAAGTCTGGTACCCACGCTTTGGCCCGGATCAAGGCAGTGATGGCTCCGGTTCGAGCAGCTGATCTTTTTAACTCTTCAATCCGGGCAGGAAGCATGGATAACCTTTTTAACGTGTCTTGAATCAGAGACGGTGCGGGGTTGTTATGCGATGCAGTGGTGATAACTCTCTGTGCTCCGGTATACAACTATTCAATCAAAGTATAAGCAGCTTTGAGTTTCATCCGCACATCAGAACCCAAGTGTCCAATACGTGTGCCTGCAGTGTTTCAAGATGGATTACAAACCGGACATAGGACATAGCAGACAAAGTGCAAATTGGAGGAAGGGCATCAAAAGAAATTTACCAAAGACGGCAGAGGTCATGGAGTGTATTTGTCGCTTTACGGTGGATAATTCATCAACCACCGGTTTGAGAGCAGCTTCGGCATTTTCAGCCCTTTTAATCAAAAGAGCCTTTTCTGTAGCCCAATCAGCTTGTTCCTTCTTGCGGCTTTCTTTCAGCTGTTCCATAACGTTTAAGGCATTGGTCAATTCTTTCTTCGCTTTTGCAGTTTCAGCCTGCTGGGTTTCTGGGATTTCCTGAAGGTCCGAGACTTGTTTCTCTTTGGTTTTCAGATCTGCCTGCAGTAGGTCATCAGCAGTGTTCAGAAAATATTGCACGGTTTGGAAGTATCAACCACACAAGCAAGTTATGTGCTCGATACTTGGGGGCTAATGCGTACTTGATCTTAACGCATGTTTTACATTACAAAATTACCAAGATTAATACAAGTATTTAAACTTGGCACTTGGGGGCTAATGGTTATTTGATGATGTTTTCTGGTTACGACCTATGTTGAAGCCCTGTTTTTTATCAAACCGGACCTTGGTTGTCAAGGCAGTATGATTCGGGTTACCATCTCGGGTTGGAAGAAATTGAGAAGCTAAGTTGCAATAGAATGAAGCACAAGAGAGTTACCTCAAGTTTTTCTTTCATCATCCTGATCATGCCAGCTTCATAATCGCGACTGGTATACAATCGGTTTAGATACCCAGAATAAAGATCTTGGGCGCTTAAAGCGGCATACGTTGAGGAATCAATGTCCCATTTGCCCTTTATGGCCGAGATTTCTTCCTTAGCAGTATGCTTGGCTAAGGTAGCAGAGTTCCCCGGTTTAGAGCGACCAATGCCGGTAATCACAACATCATCATCTTTGGAATCGCTGCTCTGCATTGGCACTGTCGGTTTATCAACAGTTCCAGAAGGGTGGATGGATTCCTCAACCCGAACAGAACTGGCAGGCTGATCGGTATGGCTGGTAGGATTGGTAGGCCTTTCTTCAGCATAGGCGTCATCTTGTGGAGGTGGATAATTCTGAATGTCTTCACGAGCTAGAGCATCAGCACCAGGAGTTTTCTCCGGTTCAGGAGCGGCAGTTCCTTCGGCCGGGTTATCCAGACGAGCCTTCTTGCTCGGTCTAGGTTTAGCCCTGGGAGAGACTCAAAGATTGAAGAACGGTGTAAATTAAAAAAAACCATATGGAAATATGTTGTGATCGGTCCAACTTACCCAATAACTGTCTTTAGCGGTGGCAGTTGAGTGGCTGAAGATTCACCAGAAGATGAATGGGAAGTGACCTGATAATCGGAGTCAGATGGATTAAGAGGCTGACGAATTAAACCTGCTTTAGGAGGAAATCTAGCGCATAAATCGGAGACCTCTGAGCGGCGTTTCCGAACCGGGCTGTTCGGTAAACCGGCGGAGGTAACTACCTGGCCACTATGCCGGGTGGTGCGACGAGCTTCATGTTGCTGGGTCTTCACAAGAAATTTGGGATTCAAGTAAGCAAGGGGATGAGAAAATTTAACTTTCCGGTTTGCTTGGCGAGGTTTTTTCAAAGGCAAAGGGACTGGATCAGAAGAAAGAATAGTTACCTCTGGGCCTTCAGCATTACTCGCTTCAGCGTCGTCCTGACAAATATCATCATTAATAAGGCGTATAAAAAGTAAGCCAACTGAATCAAGGTCTACCTCAAGGTCCGGATTACCCACATCATCCTCATCTAATTCCGGGGTAGAGGAAGCGGTGTTCCTTTTCTTCTGAGCAGGCTTCTTCACCCTTGTTTTTGGTCGGGTTACCTTTTCTGTTGGCTCTTGAAGAAGCTTCTTGCTCCAAAACGGATCATCTCCCTGTTTCAGAAAGGATTGGAGTTAACAGTATACATATAAGGAGATCATAAATTCTATAGCAAACAGAGGTGAGATGCTTACAGCAGGTGGTTTATTTGTAGCACAAAAGGGAAGCAGGCCAGTTCGGGCGCAAACATATTCCGGTTCATTCAGCATCTTTTTCACAGCTTCAGTAACTTCGTCTTCCGTCAGCTGAATGTTGCAGTGCCTCAAAGGATCATTAACCCGGCCCGTGTATTTGCACATTAAACCGGAGCGGACACTAAGGGGCAGGATACTCCATGAAATCCAGCAACGGGCAAGATCCACTCCTGTTAAACCGTTAGCCATGAAGGCTCTGAGCTTGGACAGTTGAGGGGCATATTTACTCCTCCCTTTGGCGGTTAGCCTTGGGGGGAAGGGGTGTGTATTGCTAAGTCTCTCTGGACGGAAGCCAGGCAGAGGATTTTCTTCAGCAGGGGAAGTATCTTTGCAATAGAACCAAGTGTGATTCCATTCTTGCGGATGACTATGCAGCTTGGCGTGAGGATAAGTCACTTCTTTCCTCTTTTGAATCGCCATACCACCCAGTTCCATGTTAGGGCCATCGGTGAATTCGGTACGTCGGTTTAAATGAAAACAGTCTCGGAACAACTCTACAGTAGGTTCCTCCTGGAAGTACACCTCACAAAGCACTTGAAAATGGCAGATATTCGTGACTGAGTTTGGACCAACATCTTGTGGGCGTAACTGAAAATTAGCCAGGACGTCCCGGTAAAATTTTGAACCGGGTGGATTAAAGCCCCGGGCCAGGTGATCCGCAAACACAACAACTTCTCCTTCCTGTGGGGTAGGAGGACATTCATTCCCTGGAACCCTCCAATGGATGGCATTTTTGCTACTCAAGGCGCCAGTCAGAACTAAGTTGTTTAATTGGGTCTCGGTGATGCGAGAGGGAACCCAGTTGCATTCGTATATCTGTTTTGCCATGAGGAAATCTACAAGACAAAGGTATTCCGGTTTGAGAACAGGCGTGATTGTAAATCGAAGATGCTCTTATATAGACCGGAGTTATCTAGAATGATATCATCTGGCGGTTCATCAAGGGGACTAATGGATATATAGTTTGGGTTGTTCGCTCTGCTAAAAGTTAAACCGACCAGATCTAACAGTTATGAATATGAAAGCAGAAACAGATCCCGTACTGATTCTTTCAAAACAATGGATCTACAGCTAGGGCAAAAAAGAACTAAAAATATGAGGTTTGGCTCACACAAGTTCGACAAGCAGGGAAATGAGTGAGATCTAAGGAGATGAGTACAGATTTATGGCGAATACTGAGAGTGACTACAAATCACAATATAAGTATCATAATCTGTTCACAAAAACTTGCTATGGAGATGAACAATGAACAGTGGCAGGATAGGGATGACGAACCCTAGAACAGATCTAAAGCAAGAAGAACAGGAGCCTTACCGGGATCCAAACGGATGCGGAGGGTCACCGCGGTACTCTGGTCCGGTCAGGTTGATGCAGCGGCCTGAGTTGATGCAGTAGTTGACGGCGGCGGCGGAGCTCCGGAGTCTGAGTCGCGAGGAAGACGAAGAAGAAGGGGACGAAAGGGAGGAAAGGAAGATGGCCTTCTAGTCCTATTTATAAGGCGCGGCACGCGTGCCAGGCGCGCGAATCCAGGAGCCGGTGATTTCGGGAGCCCAGCTGTCGCCTTGATTATTGCGGATTAGGAAAAAGAAACGGTAACTTTGTGCTGACGTCATATCGGTTTACAGCAGCAAGAGGAGACGATGGAACGGCGGTTTAACAGTTACTGGAAGACATTTGAAGACAGAAATTTTTATTAAGGATTGACATGAACCTGTTCAAATCAATCTGGGGCCTAATGTTGGGGATATTGCTATTTGGGATAAACCGGCCTACAGGGCCCGGGTTAGCTCCGTCAATGGACCCAAGATGTTAAAGCCCAAGGAGAAATAGAAGGGCCCAAGGCCTATAATCGGTTTAAAGGTTTATGGCCGTAAACCGGCCTGAGGTAAACTTGCATTGTAAGTTAGGAATAGAGAGACCAACCCAGGCACGTTTATGAACCGGAGGTTGGGATTTTGTAAACTGACGGGCGTCACCCGTGTATATAAGGGGACGACCCGACGACGGTTTAGAGACAGACAACAACAATTCGAGGTTTAGGCGAAGCTTATCGCTCCCTAGCCCTCGAAACACATCAATTCCATCACAACTAGACGTAGGCTTTTACCTTCATCGAAGGGGCCGAACTAGTATAACACTCTGTGTCCTTGCGTCCGCTTTAACCCCTTCGAGTTAACCCGTTGCGATGGCTCCACGACTAAGTCCTTTCACTAGGACATCTGCCGTGACAAACCCACGACAGGACACGTGGCGGCGGCCCGTTGGTCGGCGGCGGCAGGCGGACGCGTCCGGCTCCGCCCGGACGTGTCCGGCGGCGGCGAGAGGAGCGGGACTAGGGTTAGGGGAGGAAGAGATCTGAAAATTTCGGGAGAGGGGTGTATTTATAGGTAGGAGGGGCTAGGAGGATCCAAATTGAGCACGGTTTGCGGCCACACGATCGTGATCGAACGGCGATGGACATGGGAGTGACTTAGATGGGCTATTGGGCTGTATTAGAGGGGTTTTGGGCTGCAACCCACAAGAGGCTTTCACGGTTACCAGGTTAACCGTTAGAGTATCAAACGACCTCTGAATGACCCGAAACTTGACAGGCGGTCTACCGGTGCTATACCAAGGCCGCTTGATAAACCTCGGTCCATTCCGAGAAAGTTTAATACACGCTCACGGAAAAAGGTAAAAGGGGACGACGGGGAACATAGGAGCGCCGGATTGCGAAACGGACAACGGGGAAAATGCTTAGATTCATGAAACGAACACGTATGCAAATGCGATGCACATGATGACATGACATGAAATGCGTGACAAGGACAAAATGCAAAAGAAGGAAAACCCAACCACGGAGGGAATATCATATCACATTGCCGAAAATGGCAAGAGTTGGAGTTACAAATATGGCAAGTTACATCCGGGGTGTTACAGTGGACGACATTGTGGTGAAGACAGAGAAGCGCAACACCTTGCTAGAAGACCTCAAGGAAACATTCAAGAACCTGCGCCGATTCCGGATCAAGCTCAACCCCGAGAAATGCGTGTTCGGAGTGCCAGCCGGCCAGCTCCTAGGCTTCCTGGTCTCCGAACGCGGCATCGAATGCAACCCAGTGAAGATCAAGGCCATTGAGAGAATGGCGATTCCCACCAAGCTGCGAGACGTCCAGAAGCCCATCACGGTCGTATGCACCGCCCCGCTCGTCGAGATCATAGGCAGCCGGGACGCATCCGGCCGTGTGGTGAAATGGGCCATCGAGCTGGCCCCTTACACGATCTTCTACCAGCCTCGCACCGCCATCAAATCCCAAGCATTGGCCGACTTCCTCGTCGACTGGGCCAAGACCCAGTACCTGCCGCCGGCGCCCGACTCCACTCACTGGCGCCTGCACTTCGACGGGTCCAAGATGCTCACCGGCCTAGGAGCCGGCTTATCCTCACCTCTCCCAAAGGTGACAAGCTCAGATACACGTTGCAAATTCACTTCGCCGCCTCCAACAACGTGGCCGAGTATGAGGCGCTCGTACACGGGCTCCGGCTTGCCAAAGAGCTCGGCATACGCCGGATCCTGTGTTACGGCAACTCAGACTTGATAGTCCAGCAGTCATCCGGTGATTGGGACGCCAAGGACGCAAACATGGCAAGCTACCGCTTCCTCGTCCAGCAGATCAGCGGGTACTTTGAAGGATGCGAGTTCCTCCACATACCACGAGCCGACAACGGGCCAGCAGATGCCCTGGCTCGATTAGGCTCCACTCGGCAAGCAATACCAACCGGCGTCTCTCTGCAACGCCTCCTTAAGCCATCTATCAAGCCGTCTCCAGAATCCGATTCCATCTTCGTGACGCCTAGCCCCGAGGCAGCCGGATCCGGCTTGAAGAGCCAAGCAGGCGGCGCGGGGACTTCAGCAGGCGGCTCGGGGACTTCCATAGTCGCACCCGATCCGGGGACTTCTGAACCCGGGTCGGGGACTGCGGTAGTCGGCCCGGGGACTGCACCAGCACCACAGGCGGCGGCGGACTCCAGCATCTCACAACCCAAGCCGCCCACCCTGGTTGCAGTAGCCGCATTGGCAGCAGAAGAAGTCACAGCTCCATCATGGGCCCAGCCCATCCTCAACTTCCTGACAAACCAAGAACTGCCGACTGACGAGACAGAGGCAAGGCAAGTC
This sequence comes from Aegilops umbellulata, assembly GCA_032464435.1. Classification (NCBI taxonomy): domain Eukaryota; kingdom Viridiplantae; phylum Streptophyta; class Magnoliopsida; order Poales; family Poaceae; genus Aegilops; species Aegilops umbellulata. The sequence continues at coordinate 123,784,285 of CP136054.1, read as the reverse complement.
CAACGCTGAGCCGGAGCATACACAATCGTCAACAGAGAGCTCGTTAGGCACAGCGTCACTGGAGTCTTCCAGCGATGCGTGGAACAAGAGAAGGGCATAGCAATCCTCAGAGACATCCACCAAGGAGAATGCGGCAATCACGCGGCCTCAAGATCACTAGTCGCCAAAGCTTTCCGCCATGGATTCTTTTGGCCGACTGCTTTGGATGACGCCAAGGAACTAGTCAAGCATTGCAAAGGGTGCCAAGTCTTCAGCTCCAAGCAACACCTGCCGGCCTCGGCACTCAAGACCATTCCCCTCACTTGGCCCTTTGTCGTTTGGGGTCTGGACATGGTGGGCCCATTCAAGACGGCGCGCGGCGGCATGACACATCTGCTTGTCGCCGTGGACAAGTTCACCAAGTGGATCGAAGCAAAGCCGATCAAGAAGCTGAATGGGACGACTGCCGTGACATTCATCGCAGACATAACAACTCGGTACGGCGTGCCGCACAGCATCATCACCGACAACGAAACAAATTTTGCTAAGGGAGCATTGGCACGTTTCTGCGCGACGCAGGGCATCCGACTGGACTTAGCGTCCGTTGCCCACTCGCAGTCAAATGGCCAAGTCGAATGAGCCAACGGCCTCATCCTTTCCGGCATCAAGCCCCGACTGGTCGTGCCACTGGAGCGTTCGGCCGGCTGCTGGCTCGATGAGCTACCGGCCGTCCTCTAGAGTCTGTGCACTACCCTAAACAGGTCAACCGGCTTCACCCCTTTCTTCCTCGTATATGGTGCCGAAGCGGTCATCCCAACCGACATCGAGTTTGACTCACCTCGGGTGACCATGTACACGGAGGCGGAGTCAAAGGAAGCACGAGAAGACGGCGTCGACCTACTGGAAGAAAGCCGGCTGTTAGCCCTCAGCCGTTCCGCCATCTACCAGCAGGGTCTGCGTCGCTACCACAGCCGGAAGGTCAAGCCAAGATCCTTCCAAGAGGGCGACCTTGTGCTCTGGCTGATCCAGCCAACAGCCGGCCAGCACAAGCTCTCGGCCCCTTGGGTAGGCCCCTTCGTCATCAGGAGAGCGCTAGGAAACGACTCCTACTACCTGATCGACGCACAGAAGCCGAAACGAAAGAGAGAAGACTCCAGCAAGGAGTCAGAACGACCATGGAATGCCAACCTCCTCCGAAGATTTTACAGTTGAAATGCAGTATGTATCACGCTAACTTTTGTACTAAGTACGAGACAATAGGCCCCCCGAGGAGAACTCGGGGACTGCCATCTTTCATCTATGAACGAAGAGTATCATGCTTATGATTATGTCATTACATTTATTTCTCTCGTCCGGCACCGGGTTCGACTAGTCGGCCCGGGGACTGGCCGCCTAAAGTTATATTAGAAGTCCTACCCGTGGTCAGACAAGTAGTGTGCCGGCTCCAAAGCCCTCTCTTGCCAAAAGTCGTAGTTCGAAGAATCGGCTGTCCGGCTGGCAAGAGCCAAAGGCAGGAAAGCACGCCCACACGAAAAACGGCTAGGCACTAACGGACTAATATAACAAAAGCTGGTTTTTTCCCACCGCCGACCGACTACAAGAGTAGCCGGCCGGACGGTTTCCATTCACTTCGCTACAATCTAAGAAAGCTCGAGTACTTGCCTTCCCCAAAAAAGATAGCCGAGTTCTTCCTTAGCCACAGACTGCAGAGCAGCTGTCGGCTGGGAGGGCAGCAATCAGGGGAAGGCGGCAAAGGAAACAGCCTAAGGATAAAAAGCATACGAGAATGGAAGCCAAACACATGCATGATTATATTTACACAAAAGGCCTTGAAAAGGCCAACATTCAACATAGTTTGAATACACCCCCAGTGGGTGGAACTGCACAAGCTTAATAAGAATTTTTCAAAGAGTAACAAGCAGGAAAAGCAAAGACGGCAGATCAAGCCAAGGGAACGACTGGCGAGTCGGGCATGTCGGTGGAGACAGTAGCGCCGGCTGGAGGAGTGGCCGGCTGGTGAACCTCGGCATGATCACTGCCTCCCGCGGAGGGCGCGCTAGCACGCGCCTCGTTGCTGGAGGCACGGTCATGCTGAGGCTGGCTGGTTGCTTCACCGGCCGGCTCGACGTCTTCGCCCTCCTCCCTTTCTTCGTCTTCACCTTCATCGCTGGAGGCGATCTCCTCCGCCGAGTCTTCACCCTCCGCCGGGTTCAGCCCGAACCACTCCTCCGGCTGGGCGACGCCGTTGTCGTCCACCTCAGGAGCGAAGACGCTGGTGTCGGTGAAATCGGCGAGAGCCGAAGCACGCTGGATGATAGCCGTCCGCATCCCCACCAGCTCTTCATCAGCCTCCTCCCGCCAAGTCCTTAGCTGCTCCAAATTCAGCCCGGGGTACCAGGCCAGGACGAACTCCAGCACCTGCCTGGCGCCGGATCGAGCAGCAGAGGCCTTCCAGGCCTCAAAGCGGCCGACTGCCACCTCCAGCCAGTCGGCAGTCCGGCTCGGGGTGCGGGGAATCGCCTCGCCTGGCCAGAGGGCGGCCAGCACCTGCGCTCCGGCGCGCTAGAGGCGGTGGAGCATGCGGTGTGCCGGCTGCAGCCGGGCCTGGATCGCCAAGAGCTGTTCCTCAAGTGTCCGACTCGCGTCCAGCGCAATCTCAACTCCCGCCTGCCGGCGTGCCTCGCGGTAGGCCTCGGTGGCCTGGGTGGCCGCAACGGAGTGGCGGGGAAAGTAGTCTGCGCAGAGAACAAAAGCAGCACAAATCAAAAGACAAATCAGAGGGCAAGGGGGCGAGCAAAGAGTAAGGGAGGCGTCTTACCGTCGATCAGATCCTCGATCCGGCTGTAACCCTCGCTCAGCGCTTGCTTCGCCTCAGCCCAGCCTGTCGCTTCGGTCTCAAACTCAGCTTTGAGGGCGGCCTCGCTATCCCACGCCTCCTTCAGGGCCGCCTTTGTCGGATCACGGGTTCCGTCAGACCCTTATGGTTCGAACTCTTGGGTGCGCGCGGAGATCGTGCCCTCTACCTCTCCGTCTCGTAAGGATCTAAACTACTGCAAGAACAACACAAGAGACACAAGATTTATACTGGTTCGGGCCACCATTGTGGTGTAATACCCTACTCCAGTGTGGTGGGTGGATTGCTTCTTGGGCTGATGAGGAAGAACAGTACAGGTGAACGGCCTAGCGAGGGCCTGTTCTTGGCTAGGGGATGAACTGCTAGGGGGAGTTCGATCGCCCTTTTCTCTCTCTCCAGATGCTCGATTCTATCTCTGGTTCGAGATGCCCTATTCTCCCTCTCTCGATGCCCTATTTACAGTCAAAGGCCCTGGGCCTCTTCCCAAATATTGAGCGGGAAGGGCGCCATCAATTGGCCAATTGGAAGGGGAACATCTGGTACACTTATCCTGACTAAAGTTGGTCTTCGCCTGCCAAAGGCTCTGGTGATGACCCCGGCTTGGGCTCCATGGTGCCTTCCTCCTTGTCGCGGAGCTGGTCTTGGTCTCGTTGCACCGAAATGGGTGCCTTTGCTTGATCCTCTCGCCTGCGCTTGCCCCCTTTGCACCAAAGAGGGAAGGGAGGACACTGCGCGGGCTGGCGCCCGCCTGGCACCCTTGGTCGTCATGGCTTGCGTCATGGGCTCCTCGTGAGGTACCCCACCTTGATCTCTCCGCCTCCTCGCGAGCCAGCCTAAGGAGGTCGTGCTTGAGGAAGCGCCGTGTCGTTCGCCTCGCGAGGCTTCGCCGCTCGCGAGGATCTTGAGCCTTGTGTTGATGAAGATGGGCCACGCTGGGCCCCCACTCGAGCCACGCCGCAGGCCGCAGGCAGGCAAGTCTGGGGACCCCCGTTCCCAGAACGCCGACAGTAGCCCCCGGGCCCAAGGCGCACACGGACTTGGCCGTGCTGAGAGGCGAAAGGGCAAGGGCGAAGCGCCGCAGGCCCTAACAGCCTGCGGCCTCGGGCGCCTCGTGGCGGTTGATTGGACGTGGGCGTCTCCACTTCCCCACGACGCCTCGACGATCATGCGGATTGGACAAGTCCCTGCACGCAAATCATGTCATGATTACCTGTGATCATGGAGGCCGACGGTTGGCCTCCGCCGGCTATAAGTACAGCACAGCACGTGCCCTTCTAGTCCATCTCTTCTTGCTTCCTCCCCCGCCTCAGTTCTTGCTCCGTCTTGGTGTGATGGCTCCGATTCGCCGGTTCTCTGCGGCGGAGAAGGGAAAGGCTCCTCAAGAGGTACCTGACCCGCTCCCGCCGAAGAAACGGCCTGCCTTGCGCGGCCAAGACGAGGGGAATCGCCTGGTGGTGCCGACGCCTTGGTACGAGCGGCCTCCGCTGGGGTTCCTGCTTCCCTTGTATGCCCACGCCGAGGGCTCTGGAAGAGGAGATGCCGATCCCCTCGGCCAGCGCCGTCGCTGGCGCCGGAGGGTCACGAAGGTGTTTGTTGTTCCTCCTGGAGTCCACGCCGAGGGCTCCTCCCGCGAGCTCGTGCTCCACGCCGCCATGCCTCCGCGGACTTGGATTCGCCTTCCTCCCTTCTTCGCCTCCGTCTTGCAGCAGGGGAGACTCCTGGAGCTGTGGCTGCAGCACGCCGACTGCAGCACTCTTGCGACCGGGGCAGAGGTTGCGATCACCGCCCCGGGCGAGGTCTTCATTTCTCGCGGCTGGGGCGAAATCGCTCGATGCTGCAGCGCGAAGGTCGCCCTCACGATCCACCTGGAGTACGACGGTGCTTCGGTGATGTTCTTCAAGGTCTTCGATGCGAACGGTCGCCGGCTGGAGTGCTGCCCCGGGGGAGGCGGCCAGGACCTTGCCACGGCGACGGCTGGGCCCGCCAATCGCCCCCTGGACAGCTCCGCAAGCGACGGGAGCGCCGGAGGATCCAGCGATCCCAGTGAGGTCTTCGCGACGCCGGAGACGAGCGACGACAGCTACTAGCCAGTGAGCCGACGCCGCTCCCGGAGCAGGGCAGGCTCGCTTGGTCACCGCCGATCCTGATCTGGATGGGGTTGGCACCGGTGCCTGCCGGCCCACTGTTGATGATGGCATCTTTTGCAGGGGCGCGTGTAGTTAGCACCTTTTAGGATTCGTTCCCTGCGAGGAATCACATTGTGCCCCATAGGGGCTTGTAAGGTGGTTGTGATCCTTGTTGTTAATATGTAACCCTTGCTATGGATTTGTGCGAATCGCGAATTCTGTCATAGTTTGGTTCTCCCTTTCGCACCTCGCGAGGGCTTTGCGCTCTGCGTCGACAGGTCCTAGTCCCAAGGTGGCGTCAGCCGTCGCTGGTATGCTAGGTCGTGATGCCGTGGACAAGGCCAGAGGGTGAGGGCTAGAGAGCCAGTAAGATCCCTGAGTCGCGATGCTCAGGCACCCCCCCTTTAACGTGCAAGTGGTCGACATGAAGAAGAAGAGGTGCGCCTTAGACGGCATCGAGTAATGATGCATAACTGGGAATAAACACGGAAGGGATACACGCCGCTGGGTCTAACCCGAGCGGCCTGGGGATGATGCAGCCCGAGGGGCGCCCCCAGCAAAGCAAGCTAGCGACTGAGAAGATAAAAGGGATACATGCCACACGGACGGACCCACGCGGCCTGGGAGTGATGCGACCCTGGGAGGGCGCTCCCAGCTGGGAACGAAACTTAAAAGATGTCACCTGAAGATGTCGTCGGTGTAGTGGCGTTGGTGCAGCAGACTCGGTGGGCTGCGGAAGCCGATCCTCACGAGCCCCCAGGCCCAGGGGCCTCGGGAGGCTCCGGAGGCACTGGTGGCTCCTCGCGAGCAGCCTCCATCTCCGCCAGGGCTGCGGAACGCCTGTCTCCCTGCGCCTCCAAGATGCTCCTCATGATGCGCTGGTACGCCGCAGCCATGCTCGACAGGCCATGAGGCATGCGAACATAGCTGTGGGGTGGTCCTCCGCAACGCCCCACTTGTGAGGGCCAGAGGCGCTCCGTCGTGGCGATCTGATTGAGCCCTGGTATGTCGACGCAGACGCGCAGTCCACCATCCTCGCCTGGATGGGGAACCACAGCTGGTGGGCGACGACAACCTCTCATGATCCTTGACTCCTGTAGTTCTTGTATGGCCTTGCTAACAAACTCCTGCTGGTTTGGCCTTCCTTCCCTGGCTTCCTTCTGAGGGAAGCGTGCTTCGAAACACGCCTCCACATGGTGCCCCAGCGCCTCCCCCGTGACCTTGGCGAGGTCGGTGGCCCTCCAGGTGAGAGCCCCCGAGCCCTGCCTGAGGAGGGCGCCGGGCACGCTTTCCTATGCGATTGAAGGGGGGTCCCCTAGGCAAACGCGGGCCTTGAAGGGCCTGCCTCCTGAGGGGCTGAGCCTGACGTTGTCTTCTTCTTCTTGGGGGTGGTCTCAGGAAGCCTCCTGCTTCCGCGATCTGGGTCTTCTAGTGATGCGGCCTGAAAGGCTCGCTCCAGGGCACATACTGCATCCTTCTCTTGACATGGCACCGTGATCATGCCGCCGCTTCCTGGCATCTTGAGGACATTGTAGCCATGGTGAGTCGCGGCCATGAACTTAGCCAGCGCCGGGTACCCGAGGATGGCGTTGTACGGCAGGCGGATGTGGGCGATGTCAAAGTCGATGAGCTCGGTGCGGTAGTTGTCGTAGGTGCCGAAGGTGACTGGGAGGCGGACCTGCCCGATCGGGACTGTGGAACCGTCGGTGTCTCCGGAGAAGGGCTTGGTTGGCTGAAGCTGGTCATAGGGCACTTGGAGGCTGTTGAACGTTTCCACGGACAAGACATTGAGCCCTGCCCCTCCGTCGATGAGGGTCCTGGTGACCAGAACGTTGCTAATGACTGGGGAACAAAGTGTCGGGAGGACTCCGGCTGTGGCCGCGCACTTGAGCTAGTCTGCTGAGCTGAACGTGATGGTGCAGGCCGACCACCTGAGGGGACGCGTTGCTTTGAGCTTGGGAAGAACTACATTCACTACGCGAGCAAACTGCTTGAAGATACGTTGAGAGGCAGGGGCTTGAGCTCCGCCCAGGATGCAGGCGATGGCGCGAGGCTCCTGGAAGCCCCCAGCCCCCTCGTCTTGGTGGCGGTCTTCATTCCTTCTTGGCTGAGGCGGCAACTGCGGCAGGCCTGGGTTGCCCATGAGGGCGATCCTCACGAGGCTGATCCCTCCGGTCCCCCTCGCGAGGCGGGTCAAGCCAGCGGTCCTCGCGAGGTTGGTCACGCCAGCCTGGACGTGGGCCACGGTCTTCCCAGCGTCCCGGGTTCCTTCCTCCTCCTCGACCGTAGCCCCGGTCAGCACGGTCAGGGTCTCGGCCTACTCTTCCTTCTCGCACGGCGTAGAGTTCTTGGCATTCATTGGTGTTGTGGGTGTGGAGGTCGTGGTACACGCAGTACAAGCTGCCCCTGGAGGATTCAGGCAGATCCTTGCACCTCTTGATGTCCGGCTCTGCAGCGAGCACGACAGCCCCCTTGCGCTTCACGTCCTTGGCCTTGGGCTTCTTCTCTTCTGGGTCTGCGGCAGGCAGCTCGAGGAGGGACAGGCGTCCCTCCTCAGCTCTGGCGCACTTGGTCGCCAGGTTGAACACCTCTAGGGAGGTGTAGAGGTCTTCGTGCATCGCCAAATCCTCCTTCATCTTGATGTCGCGCGCGCCGTCGGAGAAGGACGAAATGATGGCTTCTTCGGACACCCTGGGATCTTGAGGCGCGCACTGTTGAAGCGCTGGAGGTACTTCTGCAGGGTCACTCCAGGTTGCTGCTTGATGCGGCGCATGTCGCTCACGGCGGGAGGCCGGTCGCGGGTACCTTGGAAGTTGGCGATGAAGCGGGTACGCATCTGGTCCCAGGAGGAGATCGTGCCTGGGGCCAGGTTCAGGAGCCAAGTGCGAGCACCTTCTTTCAGCGCCATGGGGAACCAA